>CM056208.1:25627530-26175030 GCA_029692085.1 Gymnothorax javanicus | reverse complement strand
CTTCAGTTGCCAAATGTATTATGCGAACAACTGAACTATTTTATGAAGGAGATTAAAGACTATAGTTTGTGAAGTCTGCAGGGAGTCTAGTTCACCGAATGGGTGTCCTATTGTAGCCTATGATTTACATATATGTTCGCAAAATCCTATGATATTATCATTCATTCATTCATTCATTCATTCATTCATTTGTTGTACGAGCTTTTATTTAATCACCAATTCACTATATAGTTCCCCAATGTTTTTGGGAAATTGTTTTTGTCGATATTTATTTATTTATGTACTTATTTATTTCGTTTTTACCCGCTTCACGTGGTTTACCCTGATGCTCCCTTCGCTGTTTTGATAGGTACCTTTCTTATGAATGGCTGTCCGCATTACAGTTATGATTATTTTGGCGTTATTGGAATCCAGTGCATGAAGGCAAATAACAACTGTAAAAATGTAAAGTCGAGTGTAGAAATATAGTTATCCATTTGCCCTTGATACGCACTTACCGGTGTTTTGTTTAGGGTAATTACTACGTCCATTAAACATCAAATTAATTGAGATAAAGGTATTTTAAATGTATCGTGAAAAGTGCTGTCCACCAGATAGGCGGAAGGACGTTGTAATTTTTTTTTTTTTTTTTTTTTTTTTGAGAATCTATAGCGTTCGTGTGACTTAGTGTGCAGAGCAAAGCAGTGGCGCATATGCCGGCATATAACATTTAGCCTAATTCTCCCCCGATCTCGAGCCACTCGATCCTTGCGATGTTAGGTCATCTTAAACCAACATGAATTTGATTGGCTGAGAAACTACATAAATCCAAGTTTATTCCAACAACTACAAAATTGGCTCTACAGTCTGTAACCAAACAACAAGCAGACAGAGCGAGCGATGGAAAGTGTCCTGCAATACTTGTCACCACAAACTGAAAATAACGGGAACTACCCAGATGCACGCGCATACAATGCTAGACACTGGTCACAGTTTTACACGTACCAATTTCTGTATTGCAATCATACCCCACAGTCCGAGATTGTTTCGTCTATTCCCATGAATTCCCACCCCATGTGCAACTACAAAAGAAAAAAATCAAAGGAAGCAAGCAAGTATCACGAAGCAAATTACTCAGGCGACATAGTCACTTGTTTCACGCGGAGAAAAGACAGACTCTGCATTTTAGCTGCATTTTCTCCGTTAAAACGCACCGGCGTCATTGCTAATAACACGACGATATAATACGGCCAGGGAAATGTAAACATAGCAAACTGACACAAGGATACCTTACCTTCAGCCAAAAGGCGCATTGCATGAACAAACGAAGGGTCTAGGCTATCTTTTTCTGCCATCAGCTCCGGTAAGTATTTGTCTTGATCCATCACAGAGCTCCTCTCCCGTTCACCGCTCTTGCAGGTGAGATGAAAAAAAGAGTTGGATATCAGGGTAAGAGTCTCGGTCTCCGCTTGGTTATCTTAATAGCTGCTGCCAGGGAAGCCGCTTCGAATCTCACGAAATGCGCACTTGCAACGTTATGTGGAAGAATTCAGACCCCCAAGCCCATCTCTCGAGCTCAATCACAAGCCTCTCCTACAGCCAGCTCCCACCTTAGCTACCGATGCACTGCGCGGTCCCTGCCCGCCCCCTTTCCGTGATTGGTCGCAGCCCATCACGGACAGCTCGCGAACGGCAAATGGTCCCGTCCCGCTGAAATAACGAGATTGACACACAATGTTTTCCACCTCCTGGTTGCTGACCGTGGTTCTGAATGTTATTTACACGTG
Organism: Gymnothorax javanicus; assembly: GCA_029692085.1. Taxonomy (NCBI): domain Eukaryota; kingdom Metazoa; phylum Chordata; class Actinopteri; order Anguilliformes; family Muraenidae; genus Gymnothorax; species Gymnothorax javanicus. Next base: position 26,173,264 of record CM056208.1, on the reverse strand, counting down.
GGGAACGAAAGGGTGAAGTCAGAAAAGCAAGACTAATGAAGTACGAGGACACTGACACGAATCAACCTCTTAAGATTAGGACCAGACCAGTGATTCCTGGGTTATGAGTTTCTCCTTGTCCGCGATTCGTGTCCTGTACATTTTGCCACTATTGTATGCATGGGATCATAATACGGTGATCTGTAATGTATTGGTTCGAGTTGGCAATTGGAAATTTCCTCATCAATACTTGAATACGGGAGCACTTCTATCATAAACATTAACGTTTGTGCGGCTTGTACCACAAAAACAACTAAAGCTAAACACTAAATTTAAGTGAAATCCCTATCTAGAGGGAGGGGGAATCACCACTGGTTTCCCAGAAAACGGACGGATATGCGCAAAAATAATAAATAAATGTATAAATAAATTAAATAAATCGGTCGAGCTATGCTCTTGAAAAAAAAATGCTTAAATATGAAGACACGGTGTGATGGAACTAAATTGCTTTTGACCATTTTTTTTTTTTTTTTTTTCAGAAAGCAACTTCTCCTCTTACGGCAGTGCCGATATGCATAGACTAGTCTATCATGATTATTGTATATCCCCGGCGCCATAAACTAAGACGTAGCGTTTGAGACAATTCCGAGCGCAGCCTCACAGATGGCCTACGTGCAACGGACAGGTTGAATCATCCATTTTAAAATATGCATAATCAATATGCATTGGAATCGTACATGCTGAATATCAAAGCCTCTGAAGCCCGTGATAAATGATAAATGACCAAGGATTAAGAATGAATTGGGAGTAGATTTATTAGGATCTGAGCGAGTTCGAGACGCGCGTGCACCTCAGGTTGGCATGAGGATGAATGCTAATCAATAGATTTGTTGCATGTCTCGACTTGCCACGATGGATTAAACCGTAGCGGCAGCCAATGCGAGATTCATCCGCAGCATGCGGACAGCTTGCCCTTAATTAATGACTGAATGGATTACAGACCTGTTGGCAAACATCTGCAGTCCCGGTGTCACATAAAATGACTGCGCGCCGAGAGATAATCGTATTACATTGGCGTGCATATATATTGTTTCGTGTGTTTGCTTCCAATATTGATCGTTCATGCAAGGAAGTCTAATAGCGACCGCAGATCAGTGGACCATTGTTTAATGTCATTGACCGGTTGACCTGGTGTTTAACTCATTGAACAGAGTCGAGTTCATTCCCCTACCGTTGAAGGTAACCCGCAGGAATAACTTCAAGTGACAGGCTAGGCACTTATTTGTTTAATTAAATTTGTTGAATTACATTATCTATCGTTGAATTATATCTTAAAATTAAATTTAAATTAACTAATGTTTACTTGCCGTGGAAAAAGACTTGATCCAAAATTGAAGCAATGGAACGAAAATACAACATCTCATCTGATAGCTTCCCACCTCACCTAAGTTGCTCTACTTTTGTAGACAATCCATGCACTTGTCCTCTTGCTGTACACAAGATTTTCTACTGCCTTGGGGTGTTTTTTCCCCCTCAAATACTGCAAAAAAAAAAAAGTTCCGGACCTCATATAGTCCTATAACACACTTTGTATTCCTTCCTGCAGATGGTAAGTTTCCCCTCCCCTCATTATCCAATTTCCTGGGCCACTTTTTACAAGTGTCTTTCCCATCTAACACCATCAGTGATTAATCAATTTTATTTCTTGGCGGCCATTCTTCACGGCTGTTTTAAATAAAAGTTGGTGCTACTGGGAACTGCACAAATAAATTTCAGAGTGTGAAGAATGCACTCACAGCTTTATCCACAAGTGATGATGTCAAATTTTTACCACCACGAAGAGTAAGATCTCAAAAAAAGTGAGATCTTAACAGTGCAATGACAATATGTGGGAAGTCATGGCAGGGCCGCCGCTGGCAATTTTGGGCCCTATGACTGGAAATCGATTTGCCCCCCCCCTTGGGCCGCCCCATATATAGCCTATAGCACACACAGACACCCACACACACGCACACGCACACACACAAACACACCCATATATATATATATATATATATATATATATATATATATATATATATATTTGATCACTGTTCTCCTCTGTGGTTGCCTCCTGGCTTCAAGATGGCCCTGACTCTAAAGCACCCGTAAGAATCATATACTCAGAATCTGTCATAGGCCTGAACAGTAGGTTATAGGCCACATTGGCTACACATAGTTGTGATACAGGCTAACTATTTGATTGGAATGAGCTGGGCATGGATAACCTGCAAGGAAACATCAACTTTGCATTTTAAATAAAACTAACTCACAAACCTGTCTTAGTGTACCAGTTTTTCAGTTCATTTCAATAATTGTACACTAAGGTAGCCCAGCAAGTTTGCAAAAATATTCATGTTACAGAAATCTTAACCTCAAAGGCTTTTATTCAGGGACTAACATCATCTTGTAGCCTATTCTTGGTGTGCAACCACGTGATTAAATAGCATGCGCCGCCATGTTGGATGATATACAAATCAAAAATGGCATCTCGTGCGAACAATAACAGTGATACATCTCCAAATTTTTCGAAATATTGTGACTCTCTGGAGTCCTCTGCCAAGTCAAGATACAGAAGAAAGGTTGAAATTTGTGGTCTTGACCCACATTATGTTAAAGCCGTCTGATTATAGGGAGGATTTGGGAACATTCCAGTGATTGAATACCCCGATATTGTAAACTATCTCGTTATTCAAACCTCGCGGGCAACCAACGCACAAATGAAGGCTTATAAGAGTCTAGAAGCGTATGACTTATTTGTGTCTGGCAGGGTCGGTATTCTTCTCACTAATACGAAGTGAAAGAGAACAGGGTGCTGGTTCATGCTCGGGTAAACCATTCTCAAAGAACACGATGAACACCGCTCAAGCCGTGGTTTGTGAGCGATAAGAATGGCGATGTGATCCTCGCATATTGCGATTGCATGGCTGGATTAAGCGAGGCTTGTTCCCACACTGGAGCTTTGCTCTTTGCGACTGAAGCTGGATATAGAATCGGGAACTCGAGAACATGTACTGAAGTAAAAAGCAAGTGGCTGCCAGCGCACGTAAACAAAGTGCCGTATTTGCCAGTAAGCGACATTGATTTCAATGAGATGGGTTTCTGAAGAAACTCGCCTTTATCACGAGTAGCATTATTGCCGCAATTAAAAACCGCACACAAAGTTGGCATTGTTTTCTTTTTAAAGGGAGCGCAAATCCGAAGAAATTCACGAAGCGTAGCTATCTTGGCTGTTGTTATCATCCACCATGGCGGACTTCCTGTTTGTAAATTATGCGTGACGTCACGTGCACACCAAGAATACCGCTCACCTTCCTCCCATTCGACTGTATCTTGTGTATGGGGGGTTGAGGAAGATTTCCTGGGGCTGCTGCATCTGTGCATAACGGCATTTACGTGTTCTAGGGATCCTACCGAAGAACGTTATCCATCAGGACAGAGAGTAAGCGACTGATGTTGATACGAGCTATGGATGCATGCGTCCTGTAGCAAATAGCTCGTTTCAACATCAATCACGAACCTTCTATCCTGATTGATCAGATTGGATGCGCTCTTCCACTCTGATCTGAAGTCCCGCATGTAAATGATTATTCACGTAGCATATATGAAATCGGTGACTGGTTGGTCCGAGTGCAAGATGATTTATTTTCATTAGAGTACAATAAAGATGAGAAAAGCTGAGGTTCTTTTAGATTTATAGTCTGTTTTCTTTGGGTTTCTGATAATTGGCCAGCGGTCAGTAGAATTGTATTTTGTCGATTGCAGGAAATGTTCAAAAATACTGATTCAGAGACTAACTGGTTACGCCTCCCCAATGTACTCCAGCGACGATCATATGCTTACCAGCGTAATGCCTCAAATAGGAATCTGTGTAACGAACAGTCTACGGTCGCGAAGCAGACTGTGTTTTTGGGGCTAATAACGTCGGACATCGTCCTTACTCTCTGTGTGCGTTTCCATTTAATACCGTTCGAAATGCGCAAAATCTAAATAGCGAAATAAAAAACAGTAATGGTAATGGAAAAACAGTCTGATATCACAAAATTTGCTCTCCGATCTGCAGTATTAGTCACCGAAGCCAAGGCTAATTAATAGACTATTGGACTTCTGCAGCAGTGCACTTGTAATTTCGCGGATTGTGGAGCACTTACATCATTATTTAAGACGAGCATTTACAAATTTGCCGCGTGCACAACTCAGCTGACAGAGACATTGTTGAATGCTTTTCAATTCTCATCGATTCATGAGTACAGCCAAGCTGTGATTGGCTGGTGGCACGTACAATGGTGCCAGAGCCGATCTGTGATTGGCTGATGTACGTAATTGTACCAACCGACCTGCAAAAAAAATTTCGCAGCCAGTTCAGGCACAAGCGTAACTTGGGCCGTAAAAAATGCTGAATAGTAAGGGGGGGGGGCGGTGTGCTAAGATTATTCTTACAAAGTTGAAAATTTAGAAACAAACAATACATTCATTTTAAACAGATCAAGTTATTACTAAAATTAAAATATAAAATTAAAGTGTCCATATATTTTATTTACAAATGTTTATAATAATAACAGTATCCTCCGTGGGGCCCCTGTGAATGCTGGGCCCCTAGATTCGTCCATGGTTACCCCCCCTTACGGCGCCCCTGGGTTATGGGCCCACCATGACTACAACATCATTGTACAGTTGAGGAACCGCACTGTATCACATGGATGAGCTTCATTTCGCTTGGATCCAATCCAGACCATGCCAGGGGTGACTGTGGCCAGTGGCTCTGTAAAGACTGATGTGTAGGTAGTGTTTTCATTGTCTGGGGTATACGGACGTTTAGTTGATTTGGTGATGCTGGCGTACTATGAATGGGTGCATAGGGGGGTTATATTCAGTTTGTTACTCCCTCCATGAATAATCCCTTTGCATATAAATGATCGGATTGGCCGCATTTCGAGCAAAACATGCATGAATAAGTAAATAAATTAGTGAAGAAATAAATTAATTAAACAAACATATAAATAAATAAATCTATTAATTACATTGGAGGGTAGGATGTGTCATGAAGTTCTACCGACCTTATAATTTGCTCTCCCTTGATTCGTTTTAATATGTATGCAGAACCATATCACAAACAAAGTGACCTTTAAAAGTGGCTCGACATTTTTGTCTAAATTACTTCATTGCACAACTGTGTTACAGTTTGCCGCTTCTGTGCGAAGGAATATCATTTTCTCTTAAAATTATTAATCGCTTTCAATGGAATTCAAAAGTTAGTTGGATTGATGCGGCTCTTTTCTCACTGTCTCTTTAAAATGATATAATGCTGTTATGATATTTTAACCAAGACATGGTGCTCTGTAACCCCCTCACTCATCATCTCACTGTCTGCTTGTGGATTAGGTAATACAGCCAAAGTCATCATTCAATGCTGTTTCTTAAAGTCTTTTTGTATTAAAAATGCAAGAGCTGCTTGTGGTTTGTGAGTATAATGGGAGGTATATGCACTCAAGATTTCCTTTCCTGGGTCAATTGCAGCCCAGCTTACAGCATTCTGATCTCCCCATGTTAGAAGGATAAGTGTCTGGTAGAGTCATATGACCTCAATTGTTATAAAAAAAAGCCATAAGTTGACCTGGCCCACCATTTTGAAAGGAGTTTCAGGGTTCACTCTTCAGGCATCCTATTTCATTTGCAGCGTTTCACTGGGAACAGTGTTAAGTTCTCATCTGCAGAAACTAGAAGATGGATGTAGTGATGGGGAGGTTTGACGCATGGCTCTGTTCTATTGATTTATCAAAACCAAAGCTGCTTCAAAGCTGGGACTGCGGGGAAAACAATCTACATCTCTCACGCAATATGATCAGCCATCAAATTATCACACACACCAACCTCCCGACGCATTTGTGTCTGAGAGCCGAAACGTGTTCAACCTCAAAAGGCTTGGCGAGATCGCGGAAAACTTCATCTGCAGAGTGCGGTGCCTCAGATTTCATCTGAGCCACGTGTGGTGCAACAGTGATCAATATCGCCAATCTCAGAGGTTTCCTTTTTCAGATAATACACTCGCTTTTGCTGATACCAATGCTCTGTGATGTGCCAAATTTAACATGAAGGTAATGTATCACACTCCGGTTTTTTTTTTTTTTTTTCTCTCAGTTGCAAATACGTAAGTGACATCTGAAACATGTGAGTCAAATACCTCAACATTCTCCATTTGGCATGTCTATTTGAGCCCACCTGCCCCTTACTCTTGGGAGGGGCAAAATTACTTGACTTTTAAATATTTCCTTTCACGTATTTCTCAGACCGCATGTCCATCAAAACTTTTAAGTGACACAGCTATCAGCTGTATCAGATTTTGCTACCTGGCAAAAAGTCTCATCCATTAAAATTGTGGTATTATATGTTGTCCATTATCTTATGTTCCCCACTGACTTGTACAGTTAGGTACAGAAGTATTTGGACAGTAACACAATTTTTCTACCTGTGCTCCAACCATGCACCCAAATAGATAGTTTGTTTGTTCCTACCCTGTAATACCACCCAGAGGAGCGTTGCCTAAATTAGCGCCCCAACTGGCAGCAGGAGTAGAGTTAGAGTTAGACCTAGGATTAGGGTTAGAGATAGAGTTAGGATTAGGGTTAGAGTTAGGGTTACGATTAGGTTTAGGATAGGGATTTAGTGATGCTGACGATGGACACCAGATTGTCATTATTTACACGCCCACTAGAGGTCGCTTAACTCTTTAATGTAACTTTAGATCATGATAAGCTGCTTGTACAAACGACCATTGGGGGTGTATTTTGGCAGAAAACAGGCTCCAATTTTTGTAATTTTTCCTCTGTACACCACTACCATGGGTCTGAAATGAAACCATCAAAATCTAATTAAATTACAGACGTTCAGCTTTAATTCAAACCTTTCTCAAAAGTCTTGCATCAACCATATAGCTAAAGCCAATTTCATAAATAGTGCTTCATTTTCGGAGGTTCAAAGGTATTTGGACAAACTGACACAATTATAAAATCAAATTTGCATTATTTTAATACTTGGTTGAAAACCATTTGGACTGAATGACCGCCTCAAGTCTTGAACCCATGATTTTCACCATACGTTGAGCTTCGTCCTTTTATTTGTCTTACCGGGCCTTTACTGCAGCCACCTTTAATTTCCGCTTGTTTGTGGATCTTTCTAACCTCAATTTGTCTTCAGTAAGTGAAAAGCAACTCAGTTGCAATTCGGTCAGGGGTCTGACTTGGCCATTTAAAAATATTTAAATTCTTTGCTCTTAGGATGCTTTTATAGTATGTTGTGGGTCAATATCCATTTGTATGGTGAAGTGCTGTCTTATCAGTTTTGCAGAATTCAGCTGAACCTGAGCTGACAGTATAGCCTTATACACTTTGGAATTCATTCTACTACTCGTGTCAGCAGTCAGATCATTTATACACACCAGTGACCCAGTTCCACTGCCAGCCATACATGCCCATGCCATGACACTGCCTCCAGCATGTTTGACAGAAGATGTGGTATGCTTTGGATCATGAGTCATTCCTCTCCTTCTCCATGCTCCTCTCTTCCCATATTTATGGTACAAGTTAATCTTGGTCTCTTCTTTCCAAAAAATCTTCCATAATTGTTCAGGCTTTGTACAATTTTTTTTTGCAAAGTCTGATCAGGCCTTTCTGTTCCTGGGTGTTACCAATGGTTTGCACCTTGTGGTAATTTACATTCATGAAGACGTCTCTCAATTAAAGACTTTCACAATGATATGCCTTCCCTGTCAAGACCGTTCCTGACATGGCTAGATGTTGTGAAGGGGTTTTTTTTTTTCACTGAGGAAAGAATTTCGTTATCATCTACCTTACGTATATGTCCTCCATGGTCTTCCAGGTCTTTTTGTTGGGCTGACCTCTCCAGTGGATTCCTTCTTTTTAAAAATGTACCAAATTATTGACTTGGTCTATTTTTGATAGTGATCCAAGTTTTGGTGATAGTTTTGTTTTTTCAGCCTAATGACGGCCTTGTTCACCTGCATTGACTACTCTTTGGATCACATATTGAGAGTTCCATGAACGACTATCAAAAGCAAGTACAGCTCTTGAAACAAGCTTCAAATCTTGTATCTGCTTCATTTGTTATGAAACAATGAGGGAACAGGCTATATCTGGTCATAAAATTGACTGTCAGTTGTCCAATTATCTTTCAGCCCCTGAAAATGGGGCATTTTGTGTCAAAATGTCTGCAGTTTCTAAATGGTTTGTGCAACATTTTTGTAAAAACTCTTGAATTAAAGCTGAAAATTAGCTCGTTAATCACATCTTAATGATTTGTTTCAAATCCATTGTGGTGGTGTACAAAGGCAAAAATTACAAAAATTGTCATTATCCAAATACCTCGGTACCCATCAATATATCTACTTTATGTTGTCATTTATTCATGGAGTTCACTTTGGGGCTTCCCAAGTAGGATTCGGACCAGCAATCACATGATGAGAAGCCTGTCTCTTTTACCAGTGTGCTGCGCTGTAATCTTGCCATCTGCCACCCATTATTATTTTCAGTTCGAATCATGACAGTTACTGAAAAAAAAAAAGCTAATTGGTCAATGAGAGAAGAAGTCAGTCAGTTGCTGTGCGAATCAGTGGGTTAGTCTGTAAATGAATGAGTTTGTGTTTCACTAAGTGAATGTAAGACTGAGTCAGTGGGTAAAATTGAGAGTCAGTTACAAAGTGAATGAGTGAATCCATTGTTATTTGAATAAGAGAGTCAGTCACTGAGTTAATGGTGAGTCAGTCCCTGATTGAATGAGTGCACCAGTTTCTTATTGAATGAGTGAGTCAGTCCTTGAGTGTATAAGAGAGTGAGTGAGCTATCGAATAAGCGAATGAGTGAGTTAGTTTCTGTGTAAGGCAATAAGAAATGCAGTCATTTCTCAGGCTGCTTCCTCCAGGCCCTGCCAACATAAAAATAATGAAATAAAAGACCTCAATTAAAGACCCAGGAGTAAAGCTTTCTGTGTCAGAATCTATTAGCGGGAGAGCTGTTTTGACTGTGTTTTCTCACACTGATGTGTAGAGGAGATGGCATCTGAGATTGTGGCTAACGCGGCTCTGTCTAGCCTTCTTTCTGAATCTGTCCAAGCCTAGTACTTCAGACAGACGCTTTAGTGTGAATTAAAATGGTAGCATTTAGCTTTGTCTGTGAGCGTGAACTTATTCGTGCTGAAAAGCTCTTGGCAACAACATAAAGTGCTAACCTGACACATTCAAAAATTCTAATGAAAACACACCATAATTAGGTCCTAATGAAGTCCTATGGATCAAAACTTTAAACCTTTTAATTAAACATTTGCAAACCATTATATAAAACTCTTAACCATGAAATAAAATTTCCTAAATAAATAAATAAAATCCTTGTGAAATTACTTATTTTTGGATTTTTAGCATTTTTTGGACATACTGTGTACTACTTTATTATAATAGACAGAACATGGAGACAACTTCAAAAAAAAAAAAAATCCCTTTCTTGGCTGAGCTGAAAATATACAAACTTATCATATTGCGTTTTGAAGTGTTAACAACTCTGATTGTATGATATAGCTCAGTACAATGGATCAAACATACAAACTAAGAGCCAAGTGTCACTTTTGTCAAAATGGATGTGGTAGCGCTGATCTTCGTATTATGTATCTCGAGTGCATTTGCAGTGTAACATGCAACCGCCCGCTTGAAGCACAAGGTGAGATTTGAGATGCAAGGCATTGATGAATGACTTCCAGTCTAAATAACACGGCCTGATCCTGCTCCGGCAGGATGTCCTCTGATGTGTAAAGTCAACTCATAAATGATGGCTTTTTGTCAAAGAGACATGCTGACATTCTCAATCCTGGAGTACGGTGTCAGAGGTTTAGTTTCATATGTGTCATATTCAGTCTGAATGCATCCTGTGTGTCGAGTGAAAAATAGCTCGCAATATGCAGACAGAAAACTCTGCATAATTCTCCGGGAGGGAAAATCTTGCTTTCATCTTTATTCATGACCCTTTTTATCCCTGTGCTAAATATGGTTCATACCTTAAGTATTTGGACATCTCTGTGCAAAGAAATTGCCGCAGTTTCTGAGATGAAGAGTCCAAAACCTAAATGTGTCACTGCCAAAATACAGTACATAGCCCAGATACTGAAAATATTTTTTGGTCATTTTATAGCCGTATTGTGTATTATTGAGGCAGTTTAGTGTGTTATGAGTCCGGTGTAATGTTTTGGGTTCTGGGCTTGTGATCTGAAGGTTATGGGTTTATTCCCTGAGAATGACTCTGTTGTGCTTAATTACATCAGTAAAAATATCTATGTGATTCATTCCGAGTGAATAAATGAGCATCGTCTAAGACATGTTAACAGTCTTTGTAATATGGTATGTCTCCTAAAAGCAAGAAGTGGTTTCACTTGAATCAGAGCTGTATGGCGATCATGTAATTACAGGGATTGTGTGACCTCCATGAAATAGGATTTTTTGCGATCCAATGACAAGTACAGGTCAACCCCAAGGCTGGCAAAAGTGAAGGTTTTTTTTTTTTCTGTTAATAACATGCCCGACTGAAGGCTACCAATTTCTCTGGTGAGCAAATAAAAGTTTGTGGAAGCTTCTCCAAAATAAACAGAAAAAAAAAGTTTTTATCCCATTACTAATGTGAATTATTCATTAATCTCTATATACTGTTTTCCATCCTTGGGGATCCTTTTTGGGAAATTGCTGAATCTCCGCTACATCGGCAACTGATTCTATTCCTTAAGATCTATAGTCATGTAGGCTTATACTGTTGTATTTTTCTCCTTAATTTGGTGCGCTAGACTCGGCAAAGTTTCACCGCTTAACAAGGTTTTCGGCTTTAGAAAGACGTGTAGTTGTTAGAGTGGAGGAAATACTTACAGGATTGTGGATTGTCTGTTGGTAAATGTATGGTCAACACAGGTCTAAAGCATGAACAAATGGGGCGCAGGATTGCATTGTGAAGGAACACCTGGAATGGATCGGTATGTTATCTCTCCAGTGCTCTCTGTTCAAGAGGTATCTTGAAAGGGCCATGGTACAGTACATTGTGTAAAATCCAGATAATTTAATGGTGATTGATGAGAGCAGGGACTGCTATTTCAGAGGAGAAAGAGACAGAAAAGGTTGCAGAATCCTACCTCTGTCTCCCTGCTCCAGTTCTTCTGTATAAATAGTATCTTCTTCATTAAGATACAGCAGCTCTTGAATGTGTTCTTGCAGCTCTCTAGTGGCCAAACATAAAACAGCAAAGTGTACAGTCAGGTCAGGTTCACTAAGTTCTTTCTTCAACTGATTACGTGCCGAGGATGCAGTGTGTCTGATATCAGAAGCATTATGGGCCTTGACACAAAGTGAATACAATGCTTTCTGGTGAGAGTAGGCCTAACACTGGCATGTAGCTAGGCGTTCTCTTGCTCTTGGCTGCCAGAAAGTCATTGTTTTCAAGATGGTATTGCACGTACTTAGGGAAATGCTGACAAGATAATACTGTGTATAAATGTTTTCCGGAAAACAAGCTACAACACAATATTGTGTTCACCGGTGAGGATAATACATTATGGAAAATGAACATGCCCATTTTTTTTTATTTCCTTTGACTGGAAATGTGGAACTTAATCAGAGTCTAGACACACTGGGAATTTAAGCAGAGTGTCTACATTCACATATGCGCGTACACACCCACACACACGTACACACACACATATATAATATAATACATATATATATTTATATGCTACACTCTCATATTCGCGGAAACACCTGCACATACACACACAAATACAGAAACTGATCTGAGTGCCCAGACACACACTTTTGCTTTACAGTAATTCATAGACAAACATTAAGAGCTAATGTTTCATTGACAGCAAAACAGTAAAAAAAAAAAAAATCAAAAAAACCCTCTAATAAGGAACTGCTGACTATACGACAAGCTCGGCCGAGCTTTTTTTACTGCACGGAGGGACAAAAGCAGCTCAAGCTGATAAGGCTGGTGTTTAGAAAGCTGTTGAGAAAAACAGCATATTTTCCTGTCGGAGATTTTTAAAGATGACATAGCATGTCGCGATCCTGCCAAGTTTCCAGATGTTCTCCATCTCCTATCTCAGAGCATTAATTCCAGGGGAGCTGCTTGCTGCAAATTGACTTTATTTCTTTGAGCACTTTGTTAACAAGATGTTTGATTATGAAAAATGATTAAATAGCATTTACTGACAAAAATGAGAGAAAAATGCTGTGATGTTGCGAAGCATGGACGAGGAAAAATATTTTAGTTTTCTTCAATACCCTCAAAAAAGGTGAAACATTTATCGCGAGGAGCTGAAATATTTGCATGCATGTGTCAGTTTCTCTCGTGGTTGGCACACTTTAAGAGGGTATGGTGACCCGGTGTGAATGCACCAAACAAGGAGGTGATGGATGTGTTATTTTAGCTAAGTCTGGGACCGTGGAAATGCTATCGCCATCGGCGTGAATTATTAAGCAGCACTATTTAGTGGTGGAAAGGGGATATTAGGCCGCGCTCAATCTGGGAGAAACTGCTTCTCCTCTGCATCAATCTGACTTCAGGGGCTCTGAGGCGTCTTTATTTGTCTCGTACGCTCATTTTTATTTCATCTGCCTTCATTTTATGGAAGAGATTTCTGTCTCCTCCCATGCTTCTCTGGAAATCTCTTTTCAGGGGTTTTTTTTCCAATTAATTAATTAATTTATTCTGCAATTGCAAAACCAAAAAGTCAATCAAGTGTCAAACTGAAAAATTGAGTTATAAGTACAAAAAAAAAAAAAAACATTGTATAGGCCACATACAAAATTAACTTATTTCTGCCACAATAAATTAAATTATCCCAAGATTACTACTACTACTAATAATAATAATAATAATGATGGTGACACTTTACAATAAGGGTACATGAATTAATAAAAGCAGTAAGAAGCATTAACTATCAGGTAATTAACAGTAAACTAATAGGTCTACTAATCATTTACTGATGGTGTACGTGTTAACTAAGGTATTAATTTATACATTACTGAATAGTTTGAGGTGTTACTTAAGGGATACTTAAGGGATGCTTTCAACTTCATATTAAGGATGTCAAAGAGCATCAAGAAATGGTAAATTTAAGTTACCTAATGCTTATTTAGCTCTCTGATGCATTAGTTAACTGTTAATTAATTGGTAGTTAATGCTTATTACAGCATCAACTAATGTACCCTTATTTTAACCCTTTTAGCGCCGTGGGCAACTATAGTTGCCCAGTGATGTAAGATATCCAAATCAGATGCTGTTGAAAACCTATCACGTGGCAACTTGTTTAAAAGAGCTCCCCTGTGGGAGCTCTTTTAAACAAGTTGCCACATGATAGGTTTTCAACAGCTCAGGATAACTACATTTTTAATTCCTTGAAAATGAATTCAGCGCTCAAAGGGTTAAAATGTTACCATTTTAAAACAAGGGTAATAATAACAATTTGTTTGGTGTTTGGCAGCTTAAACAAAGTGCAGGCTTTTCCTTTTTACTTTTGTTCTTGTAGGCTTGCGTCTAACTCAGTGGCATACATCTTCTGTTTGAAGGTTACAGAATGCCATGTTGGCTTCTGTTGTATGTGTTATGATCTGGACCAGGTACCAAATGTGGAGTTAGAGTACAATCCAATAGTATGGTTAAGGATAGTAATGTGGTATTGACAGAAGGACAGAGCTCAGAGTAGAATGATACAGTTCAGTTCAGATGGTACAGGCTTGAGAGCAAGAGGCATCCAAGATAGCAAGCACCTCCGCTCCGGATCTGCCCCGGCTCTGCGCCGACTCCAGCTGATCCGGCTCAGAGCCGGGGCAGATCCGGACCGGAAGTGCTTGCTATCTGGGGTCTGTGCCCAGTGAGTGGTGTTCAGGGACAGCTGCCAGATGAAGTACACGCTTTGTCAGTGTAGTGCTGCCAGACGGCAGGACCAGGGAGATTACCGGGAACACAGTCCGAATCCTGGCAACCACAGAAGTCTTGGGTGGTGTTCCTAATAAACTGGGCAGTGGAACTGACTGAAGGATGATTTATGGGATCACGGTCCCAATCCTTGAGACCAAGAGTAAAGCTTGGGAGTATGTTCTTATAAACAGAACTGGCAAGAGAACTTCAGTATTTAACTATCATTTAAGATTTCTGAATAATTCCTGAGGACAATAAACTTTTACTAGGAGGATACTGAATGCTTAATGGCATGTAACAAGCGTTACAGAACGTCCCAGTCCGTCCTGAAAATTTGATGAAACGGGCTGGGTACGAGTGAAATCGGACAACTTTGGCCAGAAAATGCTTCGAATACGACGCTACTTCGTTCTGATACAGTCCGAGACAAGTCCATTTTGTTTTCATCCCGATCATAGCTAGTTCGTACAACGTTTAAACCGGGGGAAAGTAGCCATTCATCTAGTTTCTAATCTGTTCATGGCAAGTTCAACCCCGTTCTCAACACGTTCAACCCCGTTCCGACTTGTTATTACACAGTTCCTAACCCAACCATTGCGATCAAACTAGTTCTTACTCAGTCAAGCCTGTTCTCACTAAGTTCTCATCACGTCTTTAGTTCGTTGAAAAGGACATTTCCATTGCGTCCGCGCCGAGCGGCTATAAATACCGCAGTGTTTTTGCCGGTTCTCCTTCTAGTTCACTGCTTCCAGCTGTACACATCGTCAGAATTGTTTCATAAATTTGTGCGAGTCGATTGAAATCTAGTTTTTTGGATGACATTTCAAAGTCATTCTTGATTACTTAACATGACAATCTTTCTGGATATCAACCTCTCAATATGTATTTTTTGTAACGTTTCTAACTCTATTCTGAGTAACTTTAAGTTTATAGTCTGCTTGTGTGTATCTTTCAATGGGACTAAGAGGTTATACTAGGCCTATTTATTATGTGCATATTGCTTGAGAACGACCTAAGAATAGAGTTATCTATTAATAGAGAAATCTTGCTACCACATGAGGGCGGCCTTGATCGGCATTATTTGTACTGTAAACTTTGCTGATCTGACTGCAAACGGAGTGGACATAGTAATAACTGGGTAAGAATGACATTAACGTATTAGAAACGAGTCGATATCACTAAAAATGGCATAAGAACTATAAGCATGGTGTAGAAAAGTATTTCAAACCCAATCAAAACTATTAATGTTTGTACAAAGCTATTCGGTTGGAATAAGGACGCAGTAAGGACCTAACGTAGTCAAGTTAAGTCTGTCTGGGATCGGGAAAGACGAGGTAGAACCGTACGAAGTTGGTGTTCAAACGTGCTTCAAATTTTCCCCCGACCTTGCCGTCTTTTGTTCGTTCTCGATACGTTTCTACTACAGTCGAAGTACGGCAACTCCGTTCGCAGTACAGCAATCTCGTTTGCAGTAAGACCTCACTCAGTCTTATTTTCGGACGGAATGGCCGGGAGAAATCTTTGGACATGCTCAACGTTCTGGAGCACCCATCCCGTCCATGCCCGTCAATGAGGTTCTTACTCAGATCGTAATAAGTGTCAAAAACGTCCATTCAGTTCCCACTCAGTTTTAGCCCGTTCTGTCAAATTTTTGAAAACGTACTGAGAACTACTTTGGTGTGATGGGGGTATTAGGATGCATGTTCTGAGCACACACAGCAATCATGACACAACTCCTTCAAGTCTCAAATAATTTGCATATATGTTTTCATTAGGCCAAAATTGAAAGAAATTGACCCAGCATTAATTGAGGAAAGTCACTGTGCTTACTGTTGCGTAATGCATATTTCCAATGTGGCAAAACACAGTAGATATGCGACCAAGAGATGTTTGAGTGGTGGCACATTGGAAGACCTCGTCATCACATGGCAAGAATATTTGGGTTTAAATCCAACCTGGAGCTTTTCTCTGTGGCATTTGCATTTTCTCCCATGTGTAAATTTCCTCTGGGTAGTCTAGCTTCCTCTACCAACCTAAAGACAGGCATGTCAGGCTAATTAAAGATTGTGTTGTTGAAAGGTTTGAGCGTTTGAGTGAATGGTGTGTCAGGTGTTCAGGGTGTGTCTCTGCCTCTTGTCCACTGCATGCTGGGATAGGTTGCAACCCTAACCCCACATAACACTCCTCAACTCTGATCAGGAATAAGCCAAACATATTGTAGAACAGGGCTATTCAATATTATCTTGCAAGGGCCGGTGTGGGTGCAGGCTTTCATTCCAACCAAGTACTTACACGCCTAATACTACTAATTAAGCTCATTAGCAAAGGCTCTTTGGGTTGATTAGTGGTGTCAGGTGTGTAAGTGCTTGGTTGGAATGAAAGCCTGCACCCACATCGGCCCTTTCTGGACACGGTTGAATAGCCCTGTTGTAGAAATGGATGGCTGGATGGATGGGGGCCATACATGGCATACATGTATATACATACATAAAAAGACCTGTAACACACCCCAATGATCAGTGAATATGGATAAAAAAATGCCCATGAAATACATTAGAGCTAACATTTAACATTATTAATTCTAATGTTCTCGTAAACCTCATATTCATTTCAAATTTAACGTTGTCCAATTTGTTGCATTTCAAATCAAAGCCTACAGGAAATGTATCACAATGTATCCTAATATCAATTAATCTTGTAACATGAAACAGTAAATTAGCAGTGTATTTATGTTTATTGACACGCTGTTGAAATTAGAAAGATCCATGATTTAATAAGATGATGATTTAGATGCAAAGGAATGGCAGGGTTTAATATAATAACTGCCATATGCTCTAGAAGGTAGGGGACAGTGCCAAGGGCTGTTGCTGGTGAGGTCTTAGTCCAGCCCACATATTTGGGGTGAGGTGAGGTGAAATCAGCACCAAATAATGCCGGACAGGCTTTCAGTTTCTTCTTCATGAAAACAGCCATGGGCTCTCATCCTTTTCATTTCCCCTTCAACAAATATGCAAAAACCGGCGGTTTCGCTGCATTACAATATATTACATTTCATTTATTCAGCGGACGCTTTTATCCAAAGTGATGCACAGTAAATGCGCCCAGAAGGTCACTGAAACCCTTCCATAATATGGGTCAAATTAGGGAAAAATCATATAATGCATCAGCCAACTCGATTATGTACAGAAAAATGTAGATTAGGCGATAGGGAAAAGTCAGTTCAACTACATCCGAAGGAGAACTGTTATAAATTTGCTCCTTTTTTTTTGCCAGTTATTTTAACTGGCACCTTTTCTGCCAGCTATTAATCTCTCTATAACAGAGGTTCCGTGTATGTTAGCTGTAAACCACAGTTAAGTGCACGCAGGACTAGTACAGTTAAAATAACTTGGTAGACAATGCATTAATTTAACTGTCGACTTCAGTCATTTTATAACAGTGTAATGAGTGATTAAAATGAACCAACAACTCTTAAATAACAGGAGGAAATGTATAAATCATCACATGAGGGCTGAGATATCATTGCAAGAGCTGCTTGCAGAAGATCATGTTAGGCAATGAATGGGTGGAATTGAGAAGAGCAAAGTAAGACCTAGGTGAAAGCTGTACTTAACCCCCTTTGCGCAGAATACAAGATAATGCCAATTTTTCCTGTTATGCATGAGCCTATTTAGGCTTTATAATTCAGTATTTGTGTCACAGAGACTCTGGAAAATTATTTCAGCAAAGCAATACATTTGTAAATTCAATCACAGAATTGTTTAGGAATTAGATTTCGAGATTTACGGAAGCAGGCGTATATATATGCGCTATTGAGCAACACCAGACGATGGCACATTTATCAATGAAAGGACCCAGCACATCGGCCAGTCAAGGCACTGATCCAGTGTTTCTCAGATGCTGGACAATGTATGCAACATTGAAAAAGCAGGAAAAAAAAAACTGGAGCACACAAATGCAAATTACCCCTTTTAATGGTGCAAAAACTGACACATGAAAACATAGTGTCATGCAGCACTCTGATGAAGATGCGAGAGTGTCTAAACATGACAGTTTTTTGCGCCATTAACAGGCTTCATTTGCATTCGTGTGCTCTAGTTTTTTCTTATTTGGAATGGCATGTTTATGGTTGAGGAGAGATCCTAATCATTGTGTTTCATGTTGGGGGAGACATTCCTTATGGTCAAATGGAGTTCACGTGAACAGAATACAATGCATTGATGATTGGAATCGATGATGTTCGGATAAATTATCAGCTATATTTGGACAGTAGACAGCTGTGGCCATTTCTGTAGTATTACTACAGCAGAGGCTCCATCTCCTGTTTCGCAGAATGTCATATTGGCTCTGTTCTCATGCCAGACTATAACGTACTGGGAAAGAAGTATTTCTATCGGGAAATACATTACTGAAGCCTAATTGATTTTAATGCGATGCTGTTAGCATCCCGGTAATGAAGCTGGCCCCTCTTGATATTGATTCATGCTCGCAATGATGTTTTCAGAAGTGCATAACAAATTCCCCACAGAAGGTCTGCATGAGCAAAGAGGAAATGGCATGATATGAGACAAACATTGGCCTCACTCTCGTTTTTCAGGACGACACTTGTTCTCCGGTCCAGTTTCTCCCCTAGGTTAAGAGGTAGAATCAATAGGTTGCAAAAAGCATTTGATATGCGCCCCACTTGGGGGAGGCAGCCTGCAGGTCTTACACACAGTCCGACAATGACGCTCTTGTCATCCTGATTTCAGCTATTCACCGACTCAGGGACGTGAGTCCCCTGTATGACAGGGTTATATTTAAAGAATCTTTAGCTGCTGTTTGGTGTTTGTTTTGGCATGCCTCGGGATATGGTAGGCCATCCCTTCAGAGACCAAAGTACAGCCTCTGTGTTTATTTGTTCACCTTTAATATCAGGGCTATTCAGCATTATGGCCGGTGTGGGTGCAGGCTTTCATTCCAACCAAGCAGCTACACACCTGATACTACTAATCAACCCCTTGAGTTTCTGCTAAAGTCCTTGATTAATAGAATCAGGTGTGTAACTGCTTGGTTGGAATGAAAGCCTGCACCCACACCGGCCCTTTCTGGATAAGATTGAGTAGCCCTATGATGCAGTCTCTACATATTCTGACTTTGTTGGGTTTTTTTTTTTCTAGTGGGATTTATGTTCCTGTACTTTGGACTTGTAAACAATTTAAAAACTTTAATATCTGGATATTTATCAATTGAACATGTCAGACATTAGATATATGGCAGTGAAGGCCCCATACAGTTGCACAGCTGAAGACTTGCGTAATTTAGGAATGGGGAAAATTCCACTTGCTTGACTTGACCAACGGATACCTTCAGGACCCAAATTCTAAATGAGTATGATTAAAATACATGATTATGTTACGCAGTTGCAAACAGTCTACTGCATCAACTTTTAAGGTGCAGTCATCATCACATTGTAGTATATTCTCAATGGGAAAATACATTCACATATTACAGCATCAAATAGTGAATTGCTGAACTGTTTTCAATATAGAAGAGGGTAAAGTGACTTTTCAAATCAGTCTTTTTTGCAATTATGTACATATTTTCTACACGTGATTGGGGTTACACTGCAGACTGTGCGTCATTTGCAAGCTTTTCAGTTTCTCTCTTTAAAACCAGTTCCCTTGCTTTCTGGGGTAGTTCTGTCATTCTGTTTCCTTTCCCTGAGAAAAGGAAAACAAAATGTATGCTTCACTTCAGAAAGCCCCTGATTTCTGTATTTTGTTGTACTTTTTCAACAAAACTACCTCTCAAAGGGTTGGAATCACTCGTTATTTTTATGTGGATTAAAAAAAAAAAAAAAAATTTCAGTGACCAAAAACATAAATACAAACTGCAGAGGTTATCTGAAAAGGAAATTGCAAAATATAGAGAAGCGAGCCCAGTCATCTCCTTTAAAGTCTATTGAGCTGTTGTGGGATCTCCAGGAACATAAAGTTTGTGAAGTGTACCGTTCTTGAAAGACACACCAAAGGAAAATATAGCAGTTCATGCAGAAATCCAATGAGATTGGTACCTTTCCTAAAATTAGTGACCCAAATGCCTAAAATTAGCACAGCAGTAATTATATCTCACGGTGGCTACTTTGATAAGGAGTCATTAAAAGAGATGACAGTTTTAGAGAGGGGGCTGTAAAATTTTGTGTACTGTGCT
The DNA here is from genome assembly GCA_029692085.1 of Gymnothorax javanicus. Lineage (NCBI taxonomy): Eukaryota > Metazoa > Chordata > Actinopteri > Anguilliformes > Muraenidae > Gymnothorax > Gymnothorax javanicus. Next base: position 26,153,096 of record CM056208.1, on the reverse strand, counting down.
GTACTGTGCTGCTGCGGTGAGCCACTGGCCTGCCAGTGCAGTCACTGTCCTGCTCCACTAGGGGACTGGCGTTGGCCACTGAGCCAATGTCTTGGGGCACTGGAATCATACTGGCCTTTCTGAACCTCTCCCGCGAGAAGACTGGCTCTAAACAGCAGTAACCTGCGATCTTGGAAACATTGATTGTACAGTCCAATGCCTGCCTTAGAGAGCTGCCAAACGTGGACTCCACTGCCTCAGTAAGATTGTGGGCTACGCCAAGGCTGGACTGGTAATCTGGCGTACCGGGCAATGCCCGGTGGGCCGACGCACATTTTGGGCCGATGCAATCATAGTTTATAAAATTGTAATAACATCAATAATTTTGAACGACCGCGCCGGCCTTTAAAACACGGAAAGCAGCCCATTGATTAATTTTCTACATTGACACAGGGCTGGCCCAATGAAATCTCTGAGCCCTCCCTCCTCAGGGGGAAAAAAAACGCAATTGCGTATGGCCCGTTGATAGCCAGTGGCCCACATTAAGGCGAGCAAACAGCAAGACGTGATCAGTTAATTCGAAATTGAATTTCATACAGAGTAAATCAATTTATACGTAACGATTATCTCTCCCTATATCATGATGCTTAAAGAGCTTTCCCTCGGCTTTTCTGAATCTCTACAATGAGGTTACACATGCTTTATATACCACTTTTTATTCTTCTACTTCACGATTCCAGTTATCTTACATCTTGGCCATTTTTCAGTATCTATATCTATATTTGTTTCATGATGTAGGAATGACCGAAAAACTGTATTCTTGCAGATAAAAAAAAAAAAAAACAATGCAAAGGCTTAAGCCATGTACAGTTTATTTAATGTTGTTGTTTTCGTCCTAAAAGTTTAAGAAGGCAGGTTTGCTGGGAAATTAGTTTGACCAATGGCCTTGCTTGTCCCCAGTTGGGTTAGCAGTCCAAAAACGCATTTCACAAGATCAGACAAAAATTTCAGAAAGCAGTGGAGAGGCGGGAAAGCTTCCAGAATAAAGTAGACAGACATTGGAGCCTCAGGCTTTCAAACACTAAAAAAATTGACCAGCTTTTTTGGCCACGATGATCCTCATGTAGCAAGCAGTTTTCATTTGGACGGGGACATGGAAAGCGATAAGACTGACGTTAAATTAATAGGCTATTGCAAGTATGTATTCGGTTAAAATTTGCTTGAGCTTACAAAAGGCCCCCACTGATGGACCAGCTGTTAAAAACCTACAATTTGATGCATATTGATTCGTTGTTTTACGGTGGCAAATAAAATTTGTCCTGGAATACAGCAAGGAAGACTTTAAAATTTTCCTATTTAAAACCCTGTCTTGACGTTAAGAATCACCTGCCAGTAAACTTGAAACCAGCGAGTACTGCGGTTCTGAAGCTGGTGAGCTATTCTATGCCCTGTTGAGTCTGTAAGATATGTGACGTTATTTAAAAAGGTTATGCATGAATCAATCCAAATAGTGCAATGGTCTTATTGAAAAATTATAAATGGCCCCAAAGTCACATTTCTTTTTCACATTAATAAATGTAAATATATTATTAATAATAATATTAATAATAATAATAATGATGAAAATAGGACCAAGGGTCCTGTAGCTTACCGGCAAGCAGTCTTATAGCGATGATACAAGTTATGAAAATTTCATCTGAAGTTTGACATTTGAATCAATGAAAATCAATGTAAAGGTCACTAAATAAAAGTTCACATACATTTATAAGACCTCCTGTAAAACAATCCTAAGCTCTGAAGCAGTTTTGGTGATACAAGTCATTAAAATGTGTCAATATGTATTCAATATGTCAATTGCGAACTTTAAAAGTCACAGAATGTCAAGTTGTGGTCAGCAAATGGACTTCATGCATGACTTTCTAAATGTCTCTATACAAACCTTGGCTCAATCTGTGACCATTTTGGTGATACAACTCATTGTAATTTCACGGGGAGTTTGACCCTCAAAGGTCACTGACAGTCAAGTTGAATGTCACCAAATGAAAGTTCATATGTGACTTCCTAGATGTCAGTAACACAAACTGAGGCTCCATCTGTGACTGTTTTAGTGATACAAGTCATTGAATTTTCACCAGGTCACATCTGACCTTTGAAGGTCAATACGAAGGTCACCAAATGAAAGTTCATATATGACTTCCTATATGTCTCTAATACAAACCTAGACTCCATCTGTGACCGTTTTGGCAAGACAAGTCATTGTAATTGTATTATGTCAGGTTTGACCTTCAAATGTCATCAACAGTCAAGCTGAATGTCACCAAATGAAAGTTCATATGTGATTTCCTATGTCAGTAACACAAACTTAGGCTCCATCTGTGACCTTTTCAGTGATAGAAGTCATTGAATTTTCTCTAGGTCAAGTTAGACCTTCGAAGGTCAATATAAAGGTCACCAAATGAAAGATCATACATGACTTCCTATACTTCTCCAACACAAACCTATACTCAATCCGTAATGATTTTGCTGATATAAGTCATTGAAATTTCACTGTATAGTTTGGCTGTTCAAGATCACAGAACGTCAAGTTCAAGGTCAACCAATGAAACTTCATATGTGACTTCCTATATGGCCACAATACAAACCTAAGCTCTATCTGTAATAGTTTTGGTGATAGAAGTCATTGAAATTTCACTATGTGAAGTTTGACCTTCGAAGGTCACCGAAGGTCAAGTTCAAGGCCACCAAATGAAAGTTCATGTATGACTTCCTATACATCTCCAATACAAACTGAAACTATCTGTAACCATTTTGCTGATATAAGTCATTGAAATTTCACTGTGAAGTTTGGGCATTCAAGGTCACTGAAGGTCAAGTTCAATTTCACCAAATGAAACTTCATACATGACTTCTTATATACCCGCAATACAAACCTAAGCTCTGTCTGCAATAGTTTTGATGATAGAAGTAATTGAAATTTCACTATGTGAAGTTTGACCTTCGAAGGTCGCCGAAGGTCAAGTTCAAGGCCACCAAATGAAAGTTCATACATGACTTCCTATAAGTGTTCAATGCACATATGTTCCAATCTTCAATATTTTCAAGCCTAGAAACCTTTGAAAATTGTAACAGTTTGCTTTACCTCAAGTTTGACCTTTCAAGGTCATCTGAGGTCAACTTTAACACAGCCAAAATATAGGTCATATATTACTTCCTATATGTCAGTAATACAAACTTAATCTCTATCCGCAACCATTTAGCTTCCACAGGCAATTTGCGCTATTCTCCATAAGACCCAATGTTAAAGTACAGCGCCCCCACTAGACCCACTTTCGTCGATTCAATCAAAATGGCACTTGCACTGTACATAGTGTATCAAGGTGAGTTGATTGCCAGATTTAGCAAAAAGTTATCGGACAGTTTTTGAGAAATAATTTTTTGAAATTTCAAGTCATATCTTTTAACATTGTTAATATATTCCCTGACCCTGAGTTTGATCTTTCAAAGTCATCTGAGGTCAACTTTAACATAGCCAATGTATAGGCATATATGACTTCCTATATGTCGATAATACAAACTTAATCTCTATCTGCAACCATTTGGCCTCCACAGGCCATCTTGCATATTCATAAAGTACAGCGCCCCCAATAGACCCACTTCCGTCCATTTAATCAAAATGGCGCTCGCGCAGTACATTGATGGTACCAAGGTACGTTGATTGCCTGATTTAGAAAAAAATTTATCGCGCGGTTTTTGAGAAATCATTTTTTTTAATTTCTCAGTCCTATCCTTAACATTGGAGCCAAAATTTCAAGGGCCCATAAAACGGACAAAAATGATTCAATCAAAAATTCGAGAAAAAAGTCTGGAGATATGGTCTAGTAGTTTGTGAAGAATTCTTCTGTTTTCTTCGTGAAAACAAAACTTGCGCGACTTTGTGGTGCGTTTCAAGAGAAGAGACGGAGTCAGATTTGGTGTTAGAAAACACAGTTAAAAAGAAACTGAGTTTATTCGTCGTCTCGACCAGCGCAGTGTCCAGTGTAATTATGATCTGACTGCCTTCATTGGGATACAACAGGGTTTAAGTATTCATTGTGAACAAAGGATACTGACCCAGGAGTTTCGCTATAGTGCAGAAACAATAGTGCCTGATTAACTCATTGGGTTAAACACAGATGACATTGTCTCAGTGAATACAGTACATAACCCATCAGTGTGTTCCTGCTTGACTACATCAACCCAGCAGTGGGCTGAAACTGCCTTGATTAAGTAGTAGAGCGAGACAGAATAGCTGGTTGTAAAGATTCTAGATTACTGCCAACAGAATGCCATATATCACTATATGTGCTATGAACACTAAAATCTAACATATGTTATTGCAAATTTACACGAAAATTCATCAGGCCACAAAAAGATGAAAAATGTTCCGGACGACGGACGCCGGAAAACGGACGACGGACGCCACACCACGACAATAGCTTATCGGCCCATAGGGCCGGTAAGCTAATAATTTCGTCTTTGTCATGGTGGCATAGTGATTAGCACTGCCACCACTCAGCAAAAAGGTTGTGGGTTCGATTCCGGCCTAGGGCCTTTCTGTGTGGAGTTCCAGGGCATGTAGGCAACGACTGAACTTAATTTCAACTTTTGGTAACAGCAAAGTGTGCGCATATGGCAGGCCGTCACGTCACGATCAGGTTGGGTCGCCGTGGCCGAAAATGCCAGGGCCGTTTTTTTGTCCCTGTCCAGCCCTGGCTATGTCATCCATATAGCTTTACATTAATGATAGGGCCATGTCAAGCTGGTATAATTTTTCCGCAAATACCAACTTGAAATAAATCGTTCTCAATGTAATTGTTCCAAATATTTCAGGTGAATAAAATTAGCTTGTTAACGATCATTGTGATAATGCAGCCACTGGTTGTATGTGGTGTGCTTATAAGGCGTAGCTAGCTATTGACTTTTGATAAAAATGAATATATAATAACAATAGCTGAAATAGTGCTCTCTGATGTACGAAAATCATAATGTTCCAAACAGATTATTTATTTACTTTTTTTTTTTTTTTTTTTTTGCTGGCTGGTGAACATAAAAAAAAAAAAAAAAAGAGTAGTCGGCAGGTTATGATTAGGCCAGTCGCCTGCCTACCTTGAAATTTATGAGGGTGTCATGTTAGGTTTTTTGCTTTTGTGCAAGTTCCAACTCATAAATAATTGTTCTGAATGCAGCTGAATTGTTCAAAATACTTGAAGTGAGTAAAATGAGCCAGTTACAATTAATGTGACCACACACTTTGAGACTTAAATATAGCCTAATTGTGTAGGCCTACTTACTGCAGCTTGTAGTACTGTACATGAACCCAGATCAGCTGAGAATAACTCGGATCAGTCTTTATTAGTATGACGGTTGTTAATACCAAGCTTATAATATTGATTAGCGAGCCACCTCCAGTTTTCATGATTTTTTTCTTTTTTCAGAAACAGCTGCCACATTTTAAAATTAATTAGCCTACACAGTTTTAAAAACTCAATTTAAATGGTAAAATCATCAAGCTATATTTCACCCTTCGTCTAGGGTAGGCCTATAGAAGCCCTTTGCCTAAAATAATGTTTCTATGCTGCAGAATTGAAGCGTCACAATCTAGTGAGATAAACTCCAACTGAGAAGTGTCATTAGAATTCACTATCGTTAGCCTACTTGCCCATTCATAACCTGCCGACTATATTTTATAATTCACTAGCAATGCTAGTTAAAATTAATTTGTTGAGATCATTCGTATTTTAGTAAAGAAGCTGTGTTATCTAACTTTTTTTGCTCTTTAGGCCATTCATCTAGTTTTGTTAGGTATTATAGGCTGGCTTCTAAGTGTATTTATTTATTTTTATTTACACTACAGGCCAAAAGTTTGGGGCCACCCTCAAATTTAAAAGAAAAATCACAAATCAACTGTTCCTTCCTTATTTTTTTTGCACATGAAATAACTTCAGTGCATAAAATATAGGAAGCCAATAGGTTTTGGGTGAATTCCAGACCTCAGACCACATTTTAAAGCCGTCTTGACTGATTGATCACTGACCACAATGTTTTATAAATGAGTTCCAATGCCTTTGTGTTACATGATTTTATGTCACTAGGATGTGAACAATTTTATGTAACAAGAAGGCATGTTGTATAAATGCCATCCCCAAAACCAAGGGGTCACATTGCACTTGGGGGTTCAGTGCATATACAGTGCCTGACAAAAGTCTTGTCGCATAAGGACATAGTAACTAAAAATAGCATATAACTTTATTTCAAACCAATCAATTGTTACAATAAATGGTCCATTTTAATGTCAAGGGCTTTCACATTAATAATTTGGTGCAAAATGAAACCGTCAAAAAGTGTTCTGATGTTCACAGCTTGGCTAAGCCCATAACATCTGTTTTTGCTAGGACAAAAGTCTTGTCGTCTCTTCAGATGATGCAACAAATCGCAGATTAGACTTTAACCTATGACAAATACTGTAATTAACACATTCCCAGATGTGTATAGAAATAACCCCAGCACACCAGACTTTCATATGAGGTGCGACTAGACCTCTGACAACATACCAAACATTCAACCACAGACCAAAGTGCTGATCATCAAGAGCCTGAAGACTGAGTCTGCTGCTGAGGCGGCAGACATCTTTAATGTATCCAAATGTCAAGTGGAAGGGATGAGAAAAAGATTTGAAGAAACTGGTGACGTTCATGGCAAGCGCAGTCAGACAGACCCCCGTATGACAACTGTTTGAAAGGACCGTTTGTTGCTTCAACTGTACAAGGCTAGCCCTTCTTCAACTACAGCGAAGTTACATGAGGAAATGTCACCAAAAATCCCGGTATCTACAAGAAGCGTTTGTCAAATTCTCTCTCAAAGTGGTTTTCATAGCCAAATTAGTACACAGAAGTCTGCATTAAACAGAAAACAAAAAACCTGCATTGCATTTGTCAAGGCCCACAGCTCGCAGAAAGGATTGATACTGGAAAAGTGGCTGAAAGTTTATTTTTCTGGTGAATCATCCATTGAACTGCATGCCAGTCGCTGTACAAGACCTGTTGGAACCCTCATGGACCCAAGATTCTCCCAGAAAACAATCATGTTTGGTGGAGGAAAAATCATGGTTTGTTGTTACATCCAGCATGGGGGTGTGAGAAAGATCTGCAGAGTGGATGGAAACATCAACAGCCTGAAATATCAAGAAGTTCTTGCTGCCCTACTGATACTGCTGCTCCTTCTCATTCTTCTGCCTCCAAGTCACAGTTCCTGAAAGCGAAGAAGGTGAAGGTACTCCAGGATTGGCCAACCCAGTCACCTGACATGAACATTATTGAGCATTTCAGGGGTAAGATGAAGGAGGAGGCTTAGAAGATGAAACCATAGAATCTTGATGAACTCTGGGAGTCCTGCAAGACTGCTTTCTATGCCATTCCAGATGATTTCATCATCAAGTTATTTCAGTCATTGCCAAGACGTATGGATGCAGTCCTCCAAGCTCATGGGAGTCATCATAATATTAATTCTTTTTTCCAAGGCACCATGGCTTTATGTTCTGATATTATAGTGGCATATTTGTGTATTCAAAATAAAGCGTATGTATAATTTTCACATTGTTTTTCAATGTGACAAGACTTTTGTCCAAGCAAAATCTGACCTTTCTGTACAAATTAAATCATAAAACTCAATGACACAAAACTCTATTTTGGTATATTTCGCATAATCTAGAGGGCTTTGCCTTTCATGTAAGCCATTTTTGATTCCAATTGATCAACTACAAGTCAGGTTATTATTTGTTGTTCCTACAACTTGGATAAGTGACAAGACTTTTGTCAGGCACTGTATATTCCCTTCTTTCTTGAGTCTCTTTGCTCATGCAAAATGAAACACGATTAATATAGATTAAAAATGAATGATATTTAATCGTGATTAATGGAAATTAATCCACAGCAACCCTGTGATTAATCTGATTAAAAATTTTAATCATTTGACCGCTCTAATATATATATATATATATATATATATATATATATATTTTTTTTTTTTTTTTACTCCAGGGGGGAAATGCCACGGGGCTATGACTTTGGGTAATAATGTTACGTTGGCTTGTGTACAGGCAGCCGTATTTTGGGATTTTTCGTACACATCCCTGTCCAGATCATTTTTGCATTATTCATGAGTACAAGAGTTCTGACCCAACAATGTTCTCCCTCACTTTAAGATGCCTAATTCCAATTCATATGGTCCACTTTTGCTTTTCAATGCAGAAAGAAATTCCACTTTATAATCAATTTAAGAGAATGCGCTCAATCTTTTTTTTTTTTTTTTTTTTTTTAGTTTTTCAGTTTTTGTTTTACATACAAAGATAATGCATTATCTAATTAAAAAGGAGATTGTTTGTTTTTCCAGCCATCTGCTCAAACAATATCATCCGAACGGAAAAAAACAAAACCAAATATAAATTGTAAGAGGGGTGGTTGTTTTGATTCAGGTAAAGTGTTTTAATTGCTTTTGAAATAAAAGCAAGTCTGTAAATTATAACAACAGCAAGAATCAATATTTATCCTTAACATTGTGGAAAGTGCACAGCTGACCCTGATTATTATCATTAGATAGATAGATAGATACATAGATAGATAGAAATGACACAAAACTGTTAAAAAGTTGCTTTAAGTTCTTGTCCTGCCTAGCAACTGAATCAGAGATAACCATTGAGTTACCCATTGAATTGAGCAAATAAAAGTTGAAAACTGAGATGTAACAGTCTGCATATCTCGGCAAGAATACCATACAAAAACAAATCCTGGGTGGAAAATTAAAATCCTATTTGTCTGTAGAACTGAATTAAGCTCTGCATTTCTCAGGAGGGCAGTCAATATGATATAGCTGTGTAAATGTGATTTATAAGTTAGTGAATTAAATCTCAGCATAAGTCAATAAACTGTCGTTTATGCATCCTTGGGGGGGTGTAGATGGATGGATGGGATGACACAAGAATCTGCTTCTATGCTATACACTGTTAAAAAAAACCTGTCATTTAAATAAAAGGTAAAATACTGGCAGCAAGGTGATAATACCATGTGCTTAATTTACAATACATTGGTGTACTTTCTTGATTTCACAGTAGACTACTGGCAGCAGGGTGGCCAGCAGATTACCATTTTTAACAGTCTTTCTGTTGTACTGCCATGCACTAAAACACCGTATAGTGCTTGATTTTATTTAAATTACAGTATACTAGTGGCATGGTGGCCATAATATTGTTTTTTTTTTCACATTAACAATGGACTTTCACCATAGTCACATTTCAGTACCATGTTGTCATTTTTTGTAAATAAAACATATTACTGGCAGCAATGATGACAGTTACGATGATTTAAGTACTGTTTTTACTGTTACTGGAATATCAATTTCAATCTGATATTCTATACTGAACAATTTTGTTGACTAAATTCAGCAATAAAAAGTTGCATGCAAAAAAGAGACAAGAAAATAGAGAAATTATGCAAAACACCATTTATTTTAAAAGGCAACACCAACTGAACACTGTACTTCATTCGTAAATACAAACTTATTTCCATTGCAGTTGTAAAATTTGCAAATGCATAACAGAACACAAATCAGCTTTTTTAATTAATATGGAGAGTGATTTAATCTTGCTACACTGTTATAAACTGGCACCTTTTTTGCCAGGTATTTTAACGGGCACCTTTTTTTGCCAGTTATTTTAACTGTAATTTTACAATCAGTGTATAACAGAGGTTCCATGCATGTTAACTGCAAACCACAGTTAAATGCATGCAGGACTCTACTTACAGTTAAAATAACAAGGAGACAATGCATTAATTTAACCGTTAAATTCAGTCAATCTATGACAGTGCACTGCAAGTACCACTGCCTTTTTGATTTAAAAATGTACAATTTGTCAAAAACCTTTGAGTCCTCTCAGATAAGCGGTGGGTTTCCTGAAAGCATCTACAGGAAACACTAAGAACCTCTTTAAATGACTCTTACGATCATTCTTAAAATAACATGGTTTTCCCAAACAAGTTCGTAACTAAAGCATCTCTTTAGTTCACTCTAAACTAACCCACATAATGAGAGAATGTCCGTTGCTTAAGAATCTCTTAAAAACACTCATTAATCCGGAGATCCAACGTTATCAGGAAACCCACCCAAGAACTGATAAATTGGCAACCCAGATTCTGCAGACTGTGCAAAGTGACCTCTAAAGTCAAAATTAAACGTAAACAAGAGTCCTCCTGTCGTGGGATAAGTGAACATATTCCCTAAATGAGCATATTTACTCACTGACCAATGAAATTCCATTCAAAGTCAATAAGTGTAAGGTCACGCCTCCTTTATTTAGACCCGGACCGCATTCTCAGCTCCATAATCAATTCCGGCACCTGTTTGTCATTTCCTCTAGGCAGTAGTGTTGTGCTATTTAAGACCGAGATTCGCATATAGTATAGCCACATGCCTGTGTTGTATCTCTAGTCTTGTATAGACTTACTCCCCACGTACCGCGTGTATTAATTCTAACTCTTCAATTTAGTGCTGTTTATTGTTTATATCAGCACTTCATCATTATTATTGAAGGAACCTCATTTCCGTTTTTTCTCTTCCAACTTGTAATACATTGTTACTGTAGCTAAAGTCCAGTCTCTGTATTACTAATAGTACAATTCAGGAACGTTGTTTCCTATTATGTTTTGTATTGCTTCTTGTGTGCCTTCCTGCTGCACAGTAGGCATAATAAATACAACCAAGTCCATCCTTGCACCTGAGTCCAGTCCTCAACTTCCTGTCCTCCTTGCACATCATCAGTGTGCGAAGCACAACTCTTACAATGAGGTTCTAAGAAGAGTGGACACACGGGGGTCGACTGTGACAGACTTCCTCTGAACAACTCTCCCTGTCCTCTTGGAAACTATCTTGCCCTGGCTGGCCTTGGTCCCTCTTTCTGGATTGATTCCAACGAATTGCCTGAAATACACATAGTCAAATATTAGTGATTTAATAGAAATAAAGTCTGCTCTTGTTGCTGTCTGTCTTTCTGTCTTACACAAAGTAAGGCCTTGTCATGTGATTTAAATCATGTGACAAAATATTTCTAAAAGACAACCTGAATATTGATGCTGTGACGATATAATAGGGATGTATTTACATAGGAAATTTTTGATGAAAAGTCATAATTTATTTGGATATGATGACCAAGCAGCTAGAAACAAGTATTAATGGCTAGAAGAGTTTTAAAAGTCAAAAAAGGCAACATTTATTGAACTGCAGCCTTAAAAACCAGGAAAAGGTTACATTAGACATAGTGGAAATGTATTGGAACCTATTATTAGTGACATCTGTGTTTCCTCTAGAATTTCCGGTCAAATTTATGGCTTTTAAACAGGACTGTTGCACAGCACAAGTCATACCTTTGAAAAAATTCAAGTGTACAGGCAGCCTCCTTGGTACTGTAGGTTAAAGATGTAGTACACTGAAAACAGGGCAGCAACCCCCATCACAAATCACTGGATGCCCTCACATACAGGACATGATCCTCAAGGCTGATCATCCAGCATCCAGCAGTCACACGCTCAGTTCCAACTGATCCGTAAAGGAGTCATATCAGGTAGTGCAGATATCTCTTCTTGGAAGGACATGCATGCTTTGCTGGGGTAAAGATAACTTTAGAAGCTCATCTGATATGTAATATAAAGTAGGTCATTTTAATTAATACATACTGAGCAGTATTAGGCAAGGAGTCAAGGGTAGCATGAGGAACCTCTCAACATCAGCCACTATGAAAGACGACTACAGAGAACAGACAATGTTATTGTAATAAGAATTTTACAACGTAGTTACATAAAATGAATTTCACAATGTCAAATACCCAACATAATAATAATTAAAACAGAGTGAGAGAAAAAAAAATTTACATCTACAAGCTGTGGTTTCTGAGAAGTGGGTCATCAGCAGCTGGACTGCATGAAGTGCCATCTCAGCATCCCCACCCTGGGAGAGGACAGTCTGAACAGTCTTTGTTGGTAGGCTTGCTCCAGAGATATGCTATGATTGGCAAGCTCCGAGAGAGGCAGTGCATTAAGATCCATGAGAAGCTCAAAATGAGAATAGATTCATCTCTGATAGAAGTAGTGAGGCCATTTGCTTCTTACATCCTCAATGGCAGGGGATTGGCACTGCAGTAAATAGAATCTTGTCTCCAATAGACCTCAGACTTGTGCTCTTTCAACCCCTTCTCCACCTCTTTGTCTATGGATTTCCTCAAATCTTTGATGCTTTTGCTCCAAAGTGTCATCCGTCTCTCCTGGTGGAAGTTCTGGTTGAAATCTTGTACATCTGGATGCATCTGTCAGCCCTCTCTTGTGCCCAGAACTGGATCCAGAGCACTGTGAAGCTCGGTGGCGTGCAAATGCTCGATTTACGGTTCACATGCTCGATGCTGGTTTTCACTTGAATAAGGAGGGAAGTGTAACCAACGGCCATGAGTGAACCGTCAGCAAAAACATCAGCAAACCTCTGGGGGTATTGCCTCACAATATTTTGACTAATTGTGAGACACAGGGGGCATGTTGGGTTGGCCTCACATTTCCTCATTTCATCCGCCAGCACTCTAACCATTTGCCGTCGATCTGCAGGGGATGGTCTTTTTCCATCGGCAATGGCTGAACGGACTCCCAGTGGCATTCGATCCCAGGGCACTTAGAATGTTTCTGGCCGTGTTTTGGATATCTGGGATGGAAATACTCTGCTTCTTGGGCTGCTTAAGTTCTGATAGGCCAGACGATGAAGTGGCTGGGGATGATGGGCTGGATAATGATGAACTGCTTGCCAGTGATAATGAGGTGGAGAATGATGAAGGGCTTGGATTCACTGTGAGATCAACAGTGACTACACCTCTGTCTCTGAAACAAAGAAAACCACAGTGAATGACAGTGAAAAGATGGCATCTTAAGCAGTGGCTTGTAGATTTTCTTACACTGTACGACAAAATTTTATGTCATTCGATGACGTTCATGTTCATTTCTGGGCTTAAATATCGTATTGACTCACATTGTGTTCCCTAATTTAAATGCATTCAAAAGCTTCCGGACAGGGCTCGAAATTAACTTTTTTATTTGGTTGCGCTGCGCTCCCAAGTTCGAAAAGTTAGGAGTGCGAGCCAAAATTTAGGAGCACACACATGGAAATCTAAGACACACCAATATACACTGCCCAGCCAAAAAAAAAGTCGTACACTCAAATATTTAGTTTGAACCCCTGTAGCTTTGAATACAGTGCAAATTCGTCTTGTCATTGTTTTGACAACTATGTGCAATGCCAGAAAATTTATTTTCGATCAGAAATGTTTTTGGCCAAGATCTTGTCTTCTCGACATAATGGTTGAACCACTCGGTGGTCTTTCTTGAGAACATCCCAATAACTTTTAATGTGTTTAAGGTCAGGACTTTATGGTGGCAAATTTGTTTGTGAAAATGATTCCTCATACTTGTTTTTGTCATTCATGGTTTTCTTTGCTAAATACAGGCCAATAACTTGCCCGTTCTGAAATACTGTAACATCTTTTCCACCATCAGGGGATATGTCTTCCGACATGATTTTTTAAGAAATGAGTAGCGACGCGCTTCATCAGACAGGGTAAAAATGATTATTGCCAGCTGAAACATATTAATAACCGCAATAATGATCCAATTATAGAATTTGTTCATTAATTTTCAAACGGTGACTTTTTTTTTGGCCGGGCAGTGTATATTTTTACTGTTTAAAAAACTGCAATATAACACTCCACATTAATAATACAACTATCTCCAACAAATTAAATTTATTAAACAATATGACAATCTTGAGTTGATTAACAAAAGTTTCCACTACATTGGCTTTATGCCATATCCTGAGGCCAGGATTTAAAATGGGATCTCCTGGCTCTCTGCCCTTCCATCCATCTCTTCACTGCCTGTGAGGCATCAAATGTGTCCAGAGGAGGACCCTCCACCCTGACCCGAATCAAATCTTCAACTATGTTGGGTTAAATGCAGATCTGACGTAAAGTCGTTGTTTTCACCTTAATATTTCAATATGAATCAGTCTACAGAGGGAACTTTGTTATTTGTTAGCTTATTATAACATAAGCAGATTTGGATACGTTTGTTTTAAGATATATGCCGCACACCATTGTCATCTAATTTCTGCATTTTCAGGAAAACCCAGTATGTACGTGCAAATATATAAACGCTTACAGATCGAGAGACGTGCAGAAAAAATGTGTTTTTATGATTTTTGCAGATAGGCTTCTTAAGATATGAGCGAAGAAACCGAGACGAATATTTTAGGTCTGCACAAGCGCAGAACCGCGAAGTAGCATATTTTGCTAGGTAGCAAAAATTAACAGAACACCGGATCTACTCGTTGACGCACATTTGTCACAGCATTTTCTGTATTTCGCGCTCTCTAATACTCTTCAGAGCATCTCCTCAGCCGGATCGTCAGGGAAGCCTGAGTGGTCGGAGTCCATGTCGACTGATTGTTCGTCAGCAGAATCGTCAGGGGAGCTCGAGTGGTCGGAGTCCCTGTCGACCAGTGGCTCCTCAGCAGGAGGGTCCCCTACAGGGCGATCAGGTTGGGAAGAGGTGCGGGCCAGCGGGCGGGGATTCCCCGAAGGCATGGTGGTGCCAGAGGGCTGGTCAGGATGGCAACGGTGGATGTCGGTGATGAGGTCCGGGTCGAGTAAGTGGTGAGTAGGAACCCAAGACCTCTCTTCTGGACCGTAGCCCTCCCAGTCCACCAGATACTGAAGTCCCCTCCCACGACGACGGGACCGGAGCATGCGCCGCACAGAGTAAGCCGGACCCCCATCAATCAGGCGAGGCGGAGGAGAAGGTGGAACAGCCGGCGACAGAGGACTCTCGTGGACTGGCTTCACCTTGTACACGTTAGGTGGGGTGGACACGCATGGAGCGGGGAAGCTTGAGTCTCACTGCCGTAGAACTGATGACCCTCTGGATGGGGAATGGGCCGACGAATCTGGGTGCCAGCTTCTTAGATTCCACCTGGAGAGGCAGATCTCGGGTGGAGAGCCACACCTTCTGGCCAACCTGGTAGACTGGAGCAGGAGAACGACGTCGGTAGGCCAAGGCAGCGTAGTGCCCAATGGTGCGCCGGAGGGCAGAGCGAGCCCGTGCCCAGGTTTGGCGACAGCGGCGGACGAGGGCTAGGGCTGACGGGCAGGAGACCACTCTCTCCAAGGCTGGAAAAAGCAGAGGCTGATACCCATAGACGTACTGGAATGGAGAGACGCCCGTGGCGGAGCTGGTGAGGGAATTGTGGGCGTACTCCACCCACAGGAGCTGCTTAGACCAGGAGGAAGGGTTCTGGGACAGCATGCAGCGGACGGCTGTCTCCATCTCCTGGTTCATCCACTCCGTCTGCCCATTAGACTGAGGTTGGAATCCAGAAGAGAGACTGCTGGTGGCTCCCATTAGGCTACAGAACTCCTTCCAGAACCCTGAGGAGAACTGAGGACCTCGGTCAGACACCACATCCACGAGGAGGCCATGTAGACGGAAAATGTGCAGCAGGACCAGTTGCGCAGTCTCCTTGGCTGACGGCAGCGGATGATGCCTGCAGCTAGGGAGTCGTTGATGTAAGTCTCCGTGGCCTGTCTTTCGGGGGCAGACAGAGAGTACAGGTGGCCTCTGGAGGACAAGGTGCCAGGCAGTCGAAAGGTTGATGCGGGGGCAGTGAGGTGGCCTCGGCTTTGCTGAACATCTGCCGGAGGTCATGATATTCTGCGAATGTTGCGCATTTTGTCTGTCAGTTCTGTGATGTGCGTTTGTTGGTTATGAATTTATTAGTCACTACCGGCACGGACTTGCTCCGTGACAGGGAATATAAATCAAAGCAAGAATGGGAGGACTGGGATCACAAACTCTGTTTGTGGAGGTGCAATTTGGTGTTTACATTGTATGTTTCATTATATGGTGGCCAAAGGATCACACTTGACACATTAACTGATAATTTCTTACTCTCAAATTAAGCTCTGATATGAAATTATTAGTTTCTTTTTGAACTTTTTAAGGTTTTTTTTTTTTTTTTTTGCATTTTGGTGAATCTAGAGACTTTTATGGTCACTGGTACTTATAAAGGCTTGTTTTCACACACCAGATACCAGGGCTCCATTTGACCCAGTAAAAGAAGCACGTCCAATGCTTTACTATACTTTGAAGATGGTATAGCAGTAATACAGTATATTCTGATCAAGAAGATTACCGAAAGACGGCTTACTATGCCATCAGTTACTGCAATGCACTTTATATGGGGGTTAGTGGGTCCTCCATTGCTCGTCTTCAACTGGTACAGAATGCTGCTGCGCATCTTTTAACTGGCACAAGAAAGAATGAGCACATTTCACCTGTTTCAGCTTCACTCCACTGGCTGCCTGTCCATTTTAGGATTCATTTTAAAATTCTTTAATTTGCTTTTAAAGCCTTAAATGGTCTTGCCCCACCCTACCTCTCTGAGCTGCTGCACCCCTACACTCCCAGCCGGTCTCTCAGGTCAGCTGACCAGCTGCTCCTGACAGTGCCTAAAGTTAGGCTTAAGCTCAGAGGGGATCGAGCATTTGCTGTTGCAGCACCAAAACTGTGGAATGAACTGCTGCTGCACATTAGACAGGCCTCCTCAGTCTCTCATTTTAAAAGTCTTCTTAAAACCCACCTCTTTTCTTTGGCTTTTGACACCATGTAGGTTGTTGTTTTTATGTGTATGCATACTTTTTATCTTGTGTGGGCAGTACATTTTATTGCTTTTATCTTTTTATTGTGGGTCATTCCATGTCAATTCAACAAATTTCAGAAAATTTCCCCACCTGATCATCTCAGATTTATTTAAAAAAATTCTCACACCAAGGCCATGTACTTAATAGGATATGTGCAACGTTTCAGTTAAATATCTTCTTTAGTTTTGACAAAAAAAAATAAAAAATAAAGATGGCAACGTTTTGATGATTTTTGCACTCCTTTTTGCAACGTCAAATAAAAATGGATTTTTAGGAGGCAATATCTCTAGTTATATCAATGCCATGGGCTCAAAAATTTCCACAGTGTAGCATCTATGCCCAGTACACTTGTGAAACATATTTTCAATGGCATATATGTTTTTATTAGGGAGCTGTGGCTGTTTGAAATTGCTAATTTATTTGACGAAGTTGTCTGTGACACCAACTTTGAAGGCCAATTATGACCAAAGTTATGCAGGTAGAGAGCAGTTTGTTTCTGGGCAAGCTCTCCTCACATAGTGCTATTGGCACCATAAACAGCAAGCATGTCAATTTTATGGTTGTCCAGAAAATACACAGCAAAATCCTAAAAAAGCCAAAATTTCCTGAAATTTGACATCAAATTGCCGAGTTGTGACAACCTGTAAATTCTTGAAATCTTCACCATCTTAAAGCTTACATTCTTGGCTATCTTTGGTTCAAAAGTGGTTGTGGTGCAACTCTTCATTAAATAGTTATGAATTTTTTAGTAACACCTTATAAATGCTTGTTTTTCATTGTTTCTATGTGATTCCTTGCATATTGCAGGAGTTTCTGAGGCTGTAATCATAGCATCAGATAACAGAAAGTCACTTAAAGATCTGCAATATTTAGATACATTGGTTATAGTACCATATATAGGTCAGGAAATGCCATATCAAACTTGTATATATGAAATTTATTTAGCAAAATACATTATAGCCACATCAGTACTTTGTCCAAACATTCAAATGTATCATGGTCAATACAGTGTACATTAGATTACTCATTTCAAGTTCATCACAAACAGTTTTGCTGAATTAACAGATTCCTCATTTAGGTTATATCTGCGTCCCGTGGCAGTTGTGGGTGCTGGCATCTTAGTGATGACATGTTGTACAGGTACCCAGCAAACATCCTCTCTGTGTGGCTAGTAAAAACTTCTTGCTGGTCCACGTGGGTGCATGAAAATTAATCTGATGTCATGGGTGGCAAGAGTGCTCAGATTAGGACTTGCCTCTCACTGAGACATGTTGAAACATGTTGACAAAACTGATGAATGATGACATAATCTCAACCATTGGATGGCATTGGAGGACTTACAAATTGTTTATTTCCCCAAATTGACATTAATAATTGTGCATACAATAGCAGTTTAATTAAAGTGTTCCTAATTTTGATAAATGACCTGCTATATAATAGAAATAGACCAGGATGTAAAAAGGTTGATACTTGTAAGTACCCATTTCTCTGCCAGATTCACTTAATTATTATATAGGAAAATTCATGTTTGTGCTCAATATATCTTTTGACAGGGAAATACATATGCAGGTTTGAATCCCCTTTGTGGTTTCTGTTATCCCATGCGACATGAAATTGAGG
Source organism: Gymnothorax javanicus (assembly GCA_029692085.1). Classification (NCBI taxonomy): domain Eukaryota; kingdom Metazoa; phylum Chordata; class Actinopteri; order Anguilliformes; family Muraenidae; genus Gymnothorax; species Gymnothorax javanicus. The sequence continues at coordinate 26,134,687 of CM056208.1, read as the reverse complement.
CACATTGTATCCAGTGTTCTACACTGGAAAAACACAGAGAAACCCCAAAGGAACAGGGAACACCTTGGTGTAGACTTTCAGACACCAATAGTTGTGAGGATCAGATCTCAAATTTGTATTAACATTAAAAAAAACAGTTGAAAAACGAGCGTTTATAAGGTGTTACTAAAAAATTCATAACTATTTAATGAAGAGTTGCACCACAACCACCTTTGAACCAAAGATAGCCAAGAATGTAAGCTTTAAGATGGTGAAGATTTCAAGAATTTACAGGTTGTCACACCTCGGCAATTTGATGTCAAATTTCAGGAAATTTTGGCTTTTTTAGGATTTTGCTGTGTATTTTCTGGACAACCATGAAATTGACATGCTTGCTGTTCATTGTACCAATAGCAATATGTGAGGAGAGCTTGCCCAGAAAAAAAATCAGCTCTCTCTCTGCATAACTTCGGTCATAAATGGCCTTCAAAGTTGGTGTCACAGACAACTTCGTCTAATAAATTAGCATTTTCAAACTGTCATAGCTCCCTAAGAAAAAAAGAAAAGCCATTGAAAATGTGCTTGCCTAGTTTACTGGGCCTAGATGCTACACTGTGGACGATTTTGAGGCAATGGCATAAGTATAACAGGAGATATTGCCTCCTAAAAACTCCCTTTTATTTGACATTGCAAAAACGAGTGTGAAAATTTGCACAACATACCATCTTTCTTATTTTTTTCTGCCAAAACTAATAGACATATTTAACTGAAATTTGGCACACATCCTATTAAGTATATTACCTTTCTGTGATAATTTTTTTAGACAAATCTGAGATGGTCAGGTGGGAGGCATTTGTTGAATTGACATGGAATGACCCTTGTATATTTTATCTTTTGTTGTGTCATTTATTGTTTTTATATTGTACAGCACTTTGGTAACCTTGTGTTTGTTAAAACTGTGCTATATAAATAAAGTGGATTGGATCAGTTATATTCAGCAACATACCAACCCTACATTTTACATACCCCCAATAAATTCTACATATTTATGCCTCTGCATTTGTCATGCAGTATTCTGTTCACGATTCAACCCTCAGGCAAATCTTTATTTTGGTACATATTATCAAATTTCAATGCATGACAGGAATCTCACGGTTGTGGGTGGCATAGTAGCGCAGTGGTTAGCGCTGTTGTCTCAGAAGGAGGTTCAAAGTCTGAGTCCTGGTTGGCCAGCAGCAGTTCTATGCATAGAGTTTGCATGTTCTCCCCGTGTACACGTGCATTTCCTCCAGGTACCCCAACTTCCCCCACCCACAAACCATGCTCCATTGAAACACTCCTACCAGTGCCCCTCAATAAAGCTCTGGCTCCAGAAATGGAGGTGGTCCCTGTGCTGTAAACCCTGACAAGTCTGGTGAACTCAAATGTTTTGTGGAAACTGATTACCTCAAAAAAATTGTGTTTGCCAACTTAATGATCTTGTGTTCACCGCACTTAAAAAATGTGAAAATAACTCTACCTTATTTTCTTTAAATTCCTTCCACACAATGCAATTGAGTTGGCCTGAACAATTTTTTTGAGGTAATCAGTTTCCACAAAACATTTGGGTGTATCACACTATCAGGGTTACACTGGGGCTGCACACTGCTCCTTAGTTACTACGGATAGGTCAAATGCAACAGATTTATGACCCCACAGGGTTTAGAAAGTTTATCTCTGTCAATCTGTCAGTGGAAGGCAGGTTATTCATCTAGCTGCTCAAGCAAAGCAGGCGGTGAAAGGCCACGAAGGATTTGTTCTTAAGAACTGCTTTCAGAGCCTTTTTCCTTTGTTCCTAACGAGGACACTGCGTAGGACAGATCACCACTGCACTAAGAATGTAAGACTTCAGACTTATATTACTAAAGCCTATCATACTGTGTGAATGACCAGGAAATAGAGGGCCAGACAAGTGCTCTGGAAATATTTGGACAGTGACACAATTTCTGCTTTTTAGCTCTGTACTTCACCACAGTGAATTTTAGAAAAATGGCTACAGGATTTAAGTAGATTCTCTGAGCTTTCATATATTGTGTGAATGATATTGGTACTGCTGACCTTACTATTCAGTGTCACTGTTCTCATTCTAAGTGTTCATGCCACGTATTTATAACAATTTCTGATTATGAACGACATATATAGAAGTTTTTAATCCACAAATATAATTGGACGAGATCTGACCCAGTTTTCGAATATTTGACACACTTGAATTTACCACCGCGAAAAGAAAAAAATCAATAGCCTCCGTGGCGCCGGCCAGTGAGCAAGAAGGCAGAAAGTGCAAGAAGTGCAAGTGCAAGAACTGGTCTTGAGTTGTTGACAAGCTATCAGGGCCGAGGAATACTTTTGTACTCGTTTTAGTATTTCTTTGAAAATGCCATCTCACTGCGTTGCTGGATTTTGTTTGAATACAAGGGAAAAGGGTTTTAGTCCAAAGGACTCCATTTTGCGTGATCAGAGGGGTCAAACAAGTCAGGAGAAGGAAGGCCAGTTGGTCTCCAAGCGAGTCTTCAGTCCCGTGCTGTGCCCATTTTGTTCCTGCTCTGAAGCATTATTAGTGTACTGTTATTGTGAGCCCTGTCACATTTTCCAAACAGGTTGTCTGATTCTTATTTTTATCCCATAAATGATAAAAAATCTGTGTGATACAATCCGTGAGATATAGGTTTGGCATTATACACCTGTAATACAGCTTTCTCGCGTTGCGATCGGTCAGATTCCATTCATTGGCAAACACGGTAATGTTCCCAATCCTCCTGCTGGAAAGCGTTAACCATCGCTAGGCTTTGTTTCTAGTTTACGGTTTATTCAAGTCAATGCGATGAATAATTTGCTAGCTAGCATGCAAGCCCTTTTTGCCATTAAAATAATAAGTTATAAGAGTTACTGTTCTTGTAGAAACTTGAATTTATTAATTTAATGGCGAAATGCGTTAGCATGCTAGCTAGCTCATTTCATTGACTTCAATGGACTGCCAGCTTGAAGCTAACGCTTTTTTTAATTTTCCAAATAATAGGCCTACAGCACAGACATTTATGGGATGAAAAGGATCTCAAATTTGTGGACCACACATTGTAGTTGGTTGATGCACAGTACAAACCTCGACCCCGATAAGTAATGGAAAATGCAAATAAACTCAGACAGGAGTGATTTTTCCTTGCAGTCACTGATTGAATTAACAGGTTCTTGAATCCAGAGCAATTTACACGAAAATGAATAATTCCTCAAAAACTGTCATAAAAGCGATTTAATAGAAGGGTATGGGACAACTTTGGAGCGAAACATAAGCACACAATGGTGCGTCAAATATTACTGATATTTTGTCCCAATATTAAACCCAAGTCGGCACCAATGCTTGTAACTCTGCTTTACAAAATTGGCAATGTTAATTATTTATCCTATTCGTAATTCATAGCGACATAGAGACTGGACATAATACAATGAATGCTAGTATTATTACAAGACATTACAGACTGGAATGACAACCTTGACGTACTGGCGGCTAGGCAGGCCTATATCTGTATAATTATGATCCAGATCTTTAATCAGAAATACCAAGTATCAATGACTGAAGAACAGTTTGATATATCCGAAGATATCTCACTCTGCCCAGCCAAATCCTTCGGTTGAAATGCATTGTATGGGTTTGCAAGAATTCTTGCCATGATGTCACAGTGAAGATGGTTAAGCGCGACAAGACTTACTCTGTGGCGCAAGAGAAATATAATTTTGAATCGCTTGCTCTTTGTTATTATTTCTTTGCGGCTGAAGCAGCTATGATACAAAACTTCCAGTACGTTACTACCTCAAATTCTTGAGGTCTTTTTATACTTTGATTTTCGTGTCATAAGCACTTTAAGGTCTGCCCTTTAGTTAATGCTGAGAGGGGAATTGAGTTGGTTGAGTCTATGTGTCAGTGGCATCTAGTTTTCACTGGCCATATACCCGTTGCAGGTTGTTAATGTTAATTATTTACATTTATGACCTTCGGCATGTACAGTACATATGCTTATCTACTGATCTATATAGTCAATGAATGAGCTGGGTGAATGGCACTTAAACAGGACGTATAATGAAAAACCCACATTTTCAGTGCTTGTGCACATACATTTTGGTATCTGGAAGACCTTTGAACCCACGAACTGTGAAATAAAACAACCCGGACAGTTTTTTTATGCCCCCGCCATACATGGCTGGGGGCGAATAGCGTTACCCTTGTCCACCTGTACATCCGTACGGGGTTCATCATGTTGATAAGGGGTGTTGTTTATCCACTTCCCTCGTCCTTTGCTGTGTTTGGGTGTGTAATCTATCTACTCCTTTTCAAAAACTGCTCAACAGAATTCATTGAGCATATACAGTACATGCACTTTGTAGGAACCCCAAAGGTTGAATCTCACCCTTTGTTTCAGAATTCAAAAAAATTAAGAAGATTTTTCAGGAGTTTAAACTTAGGTAAATTTTATTGACTTTCCAAGATGTGGGGGTATGTGTGTCCCATGGACACACTTTTTCACATTTTTTTTTTCTTTTTGTGGGCTGCCCTTTTCATAAAACATAGTATTCGGCATGCCATTCAGATTTGGCTCCCCTTCCTATGTCATATGCTGGCTTGTGAGAATTATTCTGCCCCTTATTTGAATACCTCCACCCACGGCTTGTTTGACAAGGTAAACCATTTTTAGCTTACCAGCCCTATGGGCTGATAAGCTATTGTCTTGGTAAGGCGTCCGTCATCTGGAATATTTTTTATCTTTTTTTTTGGCCTAATGAATTTTTGCGTAAATTTGCCATAACATACTATTAAACCATATCTCTATATGTTTTTTTTTTTTTTTTGATTGAATCATTTTTGTCCGTTTTATGGGCGCTTGAAATTTTGGCCCCAATGTTAAGGATAGGACTGAGAACTTTTAAAATATTATTTCTCAAAAAATGCCCAATAAATTTTTTTCTAGATCAGGCAATCAACTTACTTTGGTACTGTCAATGTACAGTGTGAGCACCATTTTGATTGAATCGACAGAAGTGGGTCTAGTTGGGGCGCTGTACTTTAACATTGGGTCGTATGGAGAATGGGCAAACTTGCCTGTGGAAGGTAAATGGTTACAGATAGAGATTAAGTTTGTATTATCGACATATAGGAAGTCATATATGACCTATTTTGGCTGGGTTAAAGTTGACCTCAGATAACCTTGAAAGGGCAAACTTGAGGTCAAGCAAAATGTTGCCATTTTCAAAGGCTTCAAGGCTTGGAAATATTGAAGATTGGAAATATGTGTGTATTGAACACTTATAGGAAGTCACATATGAACTTTCACTTGGTGGCCTTGAACTTGACTTTGAAGGTCAAACTTCACATAGTGAAATTTCAATGACTTCTATCACCAAAACTATTACAGATAGAGCTTAGGTTTGTATTGTGGGCATATAGGAAGTCATGTATGAAGTTTCATTTGGTGACCTTGAACTTGACCTTCAGTGACCTTCAACAGCCAAACTTTACTTTGAAATTTCTATGACATATCAGCAAAAAAAAAAAATTTAATTTTAATTTTTTTTCCTGATAACCAATTCACTAAATAATTCAGTTACCAAAGCTTCCACGTAAGAAGCGTTAGTAATATATTAATTAATTATTATTGCTTGGCACGGCAACTAGTGTGCAACTTTGCTTCCCTGCAAATGCAACCTTCTTTGAAATGCTGAAAACATTAGGATTAATTGGAATCTTAAAATAAATTTGATTGCACTACTGAAAAAATGCTAGAAGGGGAGATGGAATTCAGAGGAAGTGCTGGGTTTATTGATTTTTTTTAATCATTATTATTATTTTTTTTTTTTTTTGAATCCATATAATATCACTATTAAGTACATTGTCAATGTAGCCCCTCAGTGATCTGTCATTTCTTAATACTTTCTTAATAAACACATGCTTATATATTGGTCTTGAATATTCAGTAAATAAATTGAGTGATTATTGCTCAAACGATATTGAACAGCAACAGCTTGAAAGAAATGATGCATTCAAGGGTCAGAGGCTCACGGCAAGTCATTTGAATATTCAGTAATGCCGGCGTTACCTTTAGGGGGACGTTGGGCTTTAGGAAGTTAAACACATAATTGCTTTCAAGCTGTTCCTGTTTAAGATCGTTCAATTAATAATTACACAATTTATTTACTGAATAATCAAGACCAATATATAAGCCTGTGATTATTAAGAAATTATACATAAATGACAGAGACCACAGATGGGTTACATTGAAAACGCACTTAATAGTGATTTGCAAGGATCGAAAAAAATAATGAATTAATCCAGTACTTCCTCTGAATTTCATCTCCCATTTTAGACATTTTTTTCAGCAGTGTAACCTGATTTATTTTACGACTGCACTTGATCAAAATGTTTTCAGTGTTCAAAAGAGCAGTTGCACTCCTTGCTGTGATGCCATAATAATTATTTAATTAAATTACCAATGCTTCTTATGTCAAAGCATTGGTAATTGAATAATTTAGTAAACTGGTTATTAGTGCATCTGAAAGTTTGACGCATGACATGCATTTAAAATAATTTAAAATGCATGCCATGCGTCAAACTTTCATGTTCGCAAAATCCTTGTTGAGATCTTTATTGTCCGATTTCTGGGAAAGTTGTAAAAAGGCTACAATACGAGATTGTAAGAACAGTATTTATTTAATTAATCAATAAGAAAGGAAATCTAAACCTCATCTAGTTTCCATCTTCAGCATTGCATTCTGCTTCAAGATGAAATTTCTAGAAATTTCAGTCATTGCCGCCAGAGTTCACCCTGTGTTTAAATTTCAGGGTGAGAGCTCTCAAGGAGAAGCAAGGAAATATGCGAGCCATTTTCCTGGGAAAAAAAAAAAAAAAAAACACAAGGTAGTGTTACAAACCTCATTAGCAGAAACCACAACTGAATAAAGAATCCATGGTTTAAGTGTTTGACCTCACTAATGTCTTCCTAAATGCAGAAGAATCATTTGGATCAATAAATCAGGCTCATGAGAGAAACGCAAATTTTTTGATTCATCGCCACCTGCAGTGCGAGCACTACAGCTCGCTGAGGAAAATGAGCCTCTGCTCTTTACGTGACATTTTAATACAAAATACAAACGCATACTATGAAGTACATTTTTAGGTTTGGAGTGAGTGAGAATTGTTCCAGTTGATGTTTCTATCTGCCAAGTTAAAACTGTACAGTGAATAAAAAATAAGCCAAGATATTGCTTGAAATAATTCATTTTATAATACATTTTTATGAACGAGAGTAAAGTTCATGAATGATTGTTAAGTTCACAGTGGGTCACCAGAACTCACCACAACCCAACATAATTTTGCCATTGTGCCAATTTGTCACTTCACTTCACACTCCTGGGCAAAATAAATAAATAAAATAAATAAATAAATTATAAAAATGCAGAGAGGCAAATAAGAAGCTTTAAAAACCCACTAATGACTGTTTTTGGGACACAGCACATTTTAACCTCTGTAGCCCAAGGGAATGTGCTGAATAAGTTGCTGTAGGTTAATCAAGGGAAGTAACTTGCATCCAGGAAAAGTGCTTATGAGAGTAGTCTCCCTTTTCATCAGCCATTTGAATGAATTTCCTGAATCTGTAACAGCACTATGTGATGCCCTAAAAGGTGAGCAAGCCATTTTTTTCGGAGACACATTTTTATACAACACTAAGAGCAAAAATAGGAGATTATAACATTATCTAAACATGTTTTTCTCAGAATGATGATTTTTTTTTTAATGCTATTAATGATCTGCGTACATTTGTAATGGGATGTACATATCTGTAAGACCACGCCTCCTGCCAGCCTGTATGCCGGTCTACTAGGACCCTGCAGCAGCCCAGCTCATCAGCGCTCTGCATTCCACCCAATTATCCTATTACCACTCCACGCCTGTTTCAATCACCCAGCTGCATTCTTTAAGGCCGGAGCTAGCTCTGTCCTTTGTGTAGTCTGGTACCCTTGAGCCTGTTAGACGTGTAGTCTGTTTAGGCTTATTTCTAGCGTGTTTCGCGTTTCCCTCCCACTACTCACACTGTTATACATAAGGAACCTTGATTCCTTTTTATTTTAACCTACTCTGTTTAGTCTCATTCTAGACTTGTAGGTTATCCTTAGGAATCTCTGTTCTTTTGCTTGTTCGTCTGCAACTTTTAGTGTTGTACTTACGTGCAGCCTCTAATAAACTTTCATTTACCACATCCTGCACCTGGGTCCAGTCCTCCACTTCTTGTCCTCTGGAAGAACCGTTACAGGGTCCTTGATGACAAAATAATTATTTTTCACCAGAGTGTAAGCGTTACACATTCATGGTGCTCTGTATCCGATAATAAAATGTAACTTTTACTTTGAAAAGAAATTTGGGCATTAACGGGTTAATAGTCTTAACAACAAACCATCAGTCAGTAAATTAGCAAAAATTAAACGGACAAATGAACAGCATGAGTTTCCATTTCCCTTTGACTTCTTTAACTGTTTAAGCTTTGAGGGTGAATTCTGAACAGTTCTTGTACTGAAAGAAGAGTCGAAGTTGTTCCACTCAGTAGGGGTTAAAGTTAAAAATCGCAAATTTCACCCTGCTGTCCTCACTGGCACGAAAACTCGCGAAGTTAGCTCTTTTGGAAAAAATCGTGAAGTTTCAGGAAGTAGTGCGCATCTTTACTTTTGCTCATCTGTCTCAAGATCTCATTCTGCCTCCACATCATGATCAAATACTTTTCCTCTTTCTGCCCCCAGTGTGAGTTATTTTTCTCCATTTTAATTAGTCAGGTAGTACTAGTATTTTAAGAACTTTGTTGAAGAACTACATATTGCGATGACAAAATCTGAGTGCCAGTATTATACAGCTATAATACTGTATGGCACATTATACATATGTATCCGCACATAACACACGGCATATTTGGATCTCGCACGCTCTGGGAAAACCGGATGTGGAAACCCTAGATGAGCAACACAAGTCACGTGAGTAACTTCGTGAAGTTTCAGATGTGTGCGTTCTCATCACAAAACTTTTGCGAAGTTTTGCACGGAGCACGAAACTTCGCACTCTGGCTTGCGATTTCTCTTGCAAAGTTTTGGACGGCTTTTGGCACGGTTGGTAGGAAACTTTCGCCCAAACTTCGTGATTTTTATAACTTCGCAAAATTTCACTTGCAATGATAACGCCCCTAGTGTTGATTTTTTTTCCAGCAGTTGATGAGCTGTTGAAAAACATTTCCCTATTTGTTTGTGTGGAATGTCACAACATATTCTTTATAAGGTTCAAATCCTTGTTTCATTGCGGTAGAGATGCCCGTTTGGCCTTTTTTCATCTTCTTTTTTTTTTTTGCCGGGGAGCGAAGAGACCTCTCTCGTCATATTAAAAACAGCAGAAACTGAACATATAAGTCACTTGCTATGCCCATTAGGATTTATAAAATTTTAATTTCAAAATAGACAAAATGAAACTAGGATGGGTTTCCACAATAACATTGGTTCTTGAAATTAAAGAGAGTTTAATGAGGTACTAAGCAACAAATGTCCCCTCTTTATGCTACTTTCCCGAAAACCTTCCTCACATGGGTTCTTTAGATGAACTTAACTGAGAACATTCCTGCAAAGTGCATCAATGTTTAACCATTACTAGTAGAAGGAGTTTCTCATTCCTTATTTTTAGCCAATCAACGCTGAAAAAGGAAGTGATCCAACTGTGAGACCACGTGTAGTCTTTAGAGCATAACTGTTTTGCTCCCCAGTGTCATTTTGTTGCCTATGCCAACTTAGAATGAACACTTCAGAACACAGGATTTTGCAATTGATAATTATGACAAAATAATTACGGAGATGCAATGACGCTGTTTGGACTGTGACAACTTATGTTTGTGACAACATCACACTCTGAATCATTCAACTATAACTGCTATTTTACGGGGCGGATATTTTAGATTTACTCACAGAACAGGGGAAAAAGAGTTGAGGATGAGGCTTCTACACTTTTTATTGTTGTTAGTATTGTTAAGTATCATTGTTGGCCATAATTATAAGCTTGCATCTACAGCACATGCATACTATTTGCTGCCACAATGGACGACTGCCAGTGAGATCTTTGAGAAATTCTTTGTTGGTATGGCGTAGGATGTGCATGCCCCACCCCTTTTTCCATCCTGCTTGAAACAGACCAGGGGGGTATTCCGTCAAGCAGGCTAAAGGAAAATCCAGACTTAAATGGCCAAGTCTGGCTTATGATCGCGAGAGTTCAGTTTCATCAAAGTGGCTGAGATTAGCCCCACATTGGTGACCATGGAAACTATGGTTCTGGCTAAGCCTGATACATCCAGCTAAGCTCAGATTTCTGTTCCATCAACGTGAGCCACATCTCCATTCCATCAAGGTGGTTAACATGAATCCCAGCCTAGTAACCATGGTGATTTAAGTTGCAGGGCAATCCTGCCCTGTAGCAGGTTTAAGGTGAGGATTAGCTTCATCTATGTTCAAAGAATGTCCAATAGACTGGAACAGACGCCCAAAAGACAGTTCTGCCTGCGCATTTACACACTCACAACTGTCATGTAATGATAATAATATGTGAAATATTATTTATATTATAAATAAATATATATTTATTAAAAAACATTAACTATTCAAAAATAAATAAGATCATTCCAATAAAGACAAAATCAAACTTTAAAAAAAATAAAATTCCAATTGGCTTGAAAATTATCTAAAATTTTCGCAGCAATCAATTGATAAATGTGGTATCACTTTCAAAATAAATGAATACATTTGGTAAATTTCAGTAAGCCTATCTACATTCATTTAGTTCCTTTCATGCGGATATTTTTATTATATAATGCAACCTATTGAATGATCTTTGTGTCACTTATGCATGTAGCTTGTCGGTGATATTCTGCCAGGCCACCTCTCTCTCTCACCTCTCGCCCTGTTGATGGCAGCACTGTTCCCTTTCCCTGTAATAATTTCCCGATAATCCTCAAAAACCCCAATAAAGAGGGTTTGCTCTGCTGAGGAGAGCGCAGAGACAGGGTGCGCGGGTAGAGTGGAGGGTGCGAATTTCGAAAGTATAGCGTTTTGTTTGATTATTAGTTGTCTTTTGCTTGAAATTCTGAATTTCGAACAAGTGGAGAGTGATGAGGTGGAAGGGGGTAAAAAGAAAAGGAAAAAGTGGTGCCAGGCACAACAAACCCCGCCCCTCGCACATACTTTCACCTACTTGTATGAAATTCTATAGGGATCTATTCTGGGTCAGTGGCAATCCCTATACCGAATTTGGGGTGAATCTGGCCATTAGTTTTGCCGCTAGAGTGTTAACAAACAAACAAACTAGAGGCACTCGTAGAGTGCAAACCTCCGCCAAGGCAGCACAATCCAAATCTTCATTAGTGGGAGCAAAGTTGAGTTATCGCTTGTCATACGATTTCAAGATGGCTGCCGTGGCGTCCAAATTGTTTCACTGATCGCGGTGAAAATCAATAGGGTCCATCCTTGATGTAATAGCAATGCACCCACAAAATTTCAGACAAATCCATGCAGTACTTTATGAGTTATGTTGTTCACAGACAGACAGACAGACAAACAAACAGGGGCGAAAACATAACCTCTGCCCCAACTTTGTTGGCTGAGGTAACAAACACAGAAACACAGAAACAAACCGAACCAAAAACAACACCCCTTTCCCTCACCCTTCGGGTGATAAAGGAAGTGGCGATAAAACTGATGAAGGGCTATTTGTTGTAGGGATGAAGGTGGTAGGAAATAGATGGGAAAACAATCGTGTATTCAGTGATAATCATTTTGTCGGGAAGTTTGTCAAAAATGGAACTGGGGACGTAAAGGATGGCAGGGTATGAAGAAGTGGAATTATTATAATTGAATGTAGGACGAAGAAACAAGGGAAAAACACTTAAAATATAATAATTTGATCTTTCTCAAAATACATGTCTTCAAATGTATCAGCGGCCAACTAAAAAGGGTGTTATTGGAGGTGTCCCTTATTCTGTTAAAGTTGATTCTTTTTTTTTTTTTTTTTTTGGCAGTAGAGGGAGTTTGCGCAGCACGGCCCATATCGAGACTGGAAGGAGCAAGACAGCATGGTGGTTTTGCTTCAATTCTAAAAAGTTACCGGACAGAATATTTTTGAACTACTTGAGTTATATGTTAAGGGCTTATGAGAGGGTACCACTACATTGCTTCTGGTGCCAAGAATGTTTCCGCAGTTTGTAGGGTGAAGACATCTAGGTACATTTTTGGCTTTCATTGCAATGGTCATTAATTGCGCAAAAGAAGTTGAATCGAAGACGGAAAGGATTAGGATGGTGGTCCATGCAGGGTGGGGATTTCTTGGAATTATTGAAGAGAAGGGAGAAATCCAAGAAATTTTAGAAAAAGGTTTTGGCGAAAGCCAAAAGCAAATTAACTAGTTGTGTAGGCTGCAGTCATGTTTCGAGGAAGTTAGGCGCTAGGGAAATAGAAAAAAAATTGTTGAAAAAGAGAACTGCGGATAAGGTTTTTTTTTTGTACATTGAAGATAGTCATTATAGACCTTACGTCACCATAGTGCGTGGCGGTAATGCACCTTAACGTTGGCTACCCACCCTGAAAAAACCTAAAAGAAGAGCAGCATGCCTCTGCTCATTCTTTTCCCTTGCTTTGAGTCATTTTGCGACATTTTCGGCACTCGGCTAGTTTAGGCTTTTTATTTTCTCTGGGCACGTGCACAAAGTGCGGCTTAGCAGATGAGGCTCGAATTAGCGTCAGTTGGAGCTAGTTTCTTTCACTTGATGGAACGGGTCGAGGCTATATAGGGAGTTGGAGCTAATTCAAGCCTCAAGATTATGCCTTAGTCTGGATGTTCTTAGCTACGTTGTTGGAATACCCCCCTGCTTCACCCACAGGCAAACAATGGTTTACCAAGGCATAATAGATAGCTCCACAGTGCTGTGCAGTGACCTAATTGGACCAATTGCATTCAATCAGCATGCCGGCCACGTCCCAGTGTGGCAAACAACCAGCAGCACTTCATACTTGATTGAAGGCCAGCCTAAGCCCTGTGGCTCCCAAAAACAAGCAGTGTTGGCATGCCCACACTCAAGGACCTAGTCTTCCTTAGTCTTATTTATGCTCTTTTGCAGACTTTGACTACTGCTGAGCAAATCTCCCATTCATCTCCGTGTTTATGGCCTTTTTGGTCACATTTTGTGTCGCTTATAACAAATGCCCTGACAGCCATTAGCTTGCCATCTCCCTGGATTTGCATATAGCCATGCTGGGAAACACTGACAAGTGATCCAGGGCATTTGTGGCTGAACAGTTGACTAAAGAGGCTCTGGAGCCACAAAGATTCTGTGGGAAAGCGTCATCATTCTTAATATTGTTCGTGAGAGCCATTTAAAGAGGTTCTTGGCATGAAGTGGTTTTCGGGAAACCTACCCTTGCTTTCTCGACAAACAAGCTAGGAGCCGGTTAGTTTCAGAGATGAAAGACCACATACTGGATCTAAAAAGAAGTAGTTATGCAAGTCCCAGTTTCTCAATGGGGCCAGAGGACTAGTACATCAGAGTCTCTGGTTTGAGAACCAAGCACCTCAAAGGTACTCACCCTGCAGCTATATTGAATAATACCCATTTGCTGTATTCTTTTGCTTATTTCAAACATTTCTTCTTGTTTACCAGTTTCAGGAAAGGCTTGTTCTTTTAAACTACTTGCACGGCTGGCATCTCTGAGGGGTCCATACGAAGGTACACACAAAGAGTCAGACATATGAAAACAGATACATACAGAACATTTCAATTGAACTCACTTTTTCACATTGTGTCGGTGGTTGCACTCTGCTTAGAGGTCTTTAAAGGTCCTTACTGACTAAGACTTTCAACCTCCCCTTGTTCCAGACAACAGTGAAGCACGACCTAGAGAAAAAAAAGGCCAGTCACACCCCCTCCTGAATGCTGCCTATGGGGGAATTGTGTTCTCTCACTCTATGGTTGCCATGGTGACATCATTCTCACTCCCAATCAGTGAAGATGTTTTTGGATCTCATTATCACTCCTAAACAAAGCAGTCTTTTTCTGCTATGGTTAATGTGTTATTTGGCAGCCCATTCATTCCAAATGTGGTGACTAGCTGCAGGAATATGAAAATCTCTAAAGTTGAGGGATGGAGTCTACTTAGAAAAAAGGAAAAAAATACATTTTGCACATCACAACAGTAGTTATGCCCAGTAACAATTGATTTGAATTTTCTTTGTGTTCTTTGCTCACTGTGTTGCAAATACAGGTGTTCACTATCTCACTTTAATAAGGCTCGATAATGAAGCTGAAACGGCTGTTTTAAAGTTGTACATAATCATAGCTTCAATACACAATTCTGAGTAGCTTGGCCAAGTTGGGCATTGAACAATACAATGGGGTACAAGATTACTCTCTGATCATGATGATGCATAACTTGAACTCAGGTTGAACTGAAAAGGAACTAAATCTTGGTACAAAATTAAAATGGAGTTTTACGTTTCACATTTGAGGTATCAATGTTAACAAAGGAAAATGTAAATTCGCCGAATGAATTTAATATAATTGGAACATTGTCAAATCTACTTGTAGGATTGTGGAGTCGACTATTTAAGTTTTCCAAAAATGACATGAATTCTTTGGGTAAAAAGGCATGATGTGAATGTTTTATTTCATTGGGGAATAGAGAATATGTGTAAATGTTCATTTCAACATTCACAGTCAGGACTAAACCATAATAAATCTTAGTAGTCTGTTTTTTTAATCAGTGGTGGGCCATTAAAACTGGAGAAACATAACTGACCGAACAAATGCTATACTTCTTAGTCCAATGTGATGTCGGTTAGCAACTCTGCCAAGACCATTGTAACTCCAGTGAGGCAACTGTAATGCCAGTGAAGTCAGTGTGTGACCACAGTGTGGCCACTCTAACCCTTTAGAGGCCATTATTACTCCTGAGATACCAGTGTAACATTACTGCGGCCATTCTAACTTCCAGTTAGGCCAGTGTAACTCTGCTGTGGACTGTGTAACTTCCACTTAGGCCAGTGTAACTCTGCCGATGCATGTGTAACTTTCACTGAGGCCAGTGCTACGCTGTTGAGGCCAATGTGTAATTCCAGTGAGGCCAGTCAAAGTTCTAATGTGGCCAGTGTGTAACTCCTTTGAGCATGTATTAAGTCTACAGAGGCTCTCTATCTCTCCCCCTTGCCTCTCTTACTCTTCTCCCTAATGGAACATGAGTGAACATGACAGCGAGCTGTCAGGCCTCTTTCCGTAAACAACAGCACATTTTCACGCTCCCTCTCTTCGGAGAGGCCAACTGTGAAAGCTGCATTTACCCAGGGTGCCGTTCTGCATTTAAATAACCCGGCCTCCCTGATTTGTTCCTCACGTATCACATTCAGGGTGTCAAAAAGAAGGAACCAAGCTGCTCTGTTGCGTTAAAGTCAGAATTTAGACCCTTTTCTTGTTCTTTTCACAGACTGTGAGCTATGAAAGCAGTGCTTGTTGTGCACGGGGGAGCATGGACCATACCCGACGACATGTGTGACACATGTACAAGGGGCGTCAAGGATGCCGCTGTTTCAGGGTTCCATGTTCTGAAAACGGGTGGGACGGCTCTGGATGCAGTGGAAATGGCTGTCAGAACCTTGGAGGATAACCCGGCTTTTGATGCTGGTAAGATCCGCAACCGAATGCTACGCCTTCTCACAATTAACATTTCAAGGCATAAGATCATTGATATAAAATTTAAATTTTCTTGACTAAACTGTTCTGTAACAGTCACAACCAATAAATGAAAGCCTCAAAGTTCAAAAACAGAGGATTAGAATTTTGAATTTGCATTCCAAAAAGGTAGCAGGACAAAGAAACTGGCCTAGTTTTATGGCAAAAGCTGGCAATGTGGACTGAGCTTTTGAGCTTGTTAAAAAAAGTAAAAAGAAAAAAAAAGAGAAAAACCTAACTCACTGTCACATTAGACTCAATGTTCATGTCTAATTTTTGTAAATGCATTCTGTCATCTTAACTCACATGTTCACTTGCAGTTTTATCTGAGAGAATTGCCTCTTATCACTGTAATAATATAAAAGATCCTTCATTTCCATGGCACTGCTTTCATTCAGCAGTGTATGTATTGCGTGCTTCAAAGTAATTAAAGGAGAAATGAAATCGCTTGGAGAATGATGACTTGGCAAAATCTCGACGTTTGTTCTCAAACTGCAGAAATGCTGTCGGAGGATGACAGCAGGGTATATCCCTGAAACAACAGCATTCAGGCAAAGTTTATAGTTTGGTCTAATGAATGTGCAACAGGAAAGGGCACAGGGTCCAGAGGATCAACTCAACAACTACTCTGGGCTTCAAGAATCTTCGTAACAAATTATGGTCAGAGGGTAACCAATATCAATAGCACCCTGCTCTATGCACCAGAAAAAAGCAGATACTTTACCACAAGTGGTAATTAGGGGGTCCAAGCAACATTAGGGCAAGTTTTTTGAAACAATTTCCAGTTCATGGCACATAATTGTACATGCTATACATTGCCCCTCTTGTTTCATGTTGACTGGTCATTGTGATGCCTGTCAAATAGCTGCTGTTACCTGAATGGCTATTAGTAGCCACATTTCTAAAGATTATTTATTTATTTTTTTTTTTTTTTTTTTTGCTGATTGGAAAGACTGTTTTATACTTATTCAGAGAAACAGGATGAAAAATTTGACCTATTTTGGTCAGATGTTTGAAAAGATATTGGCAATTTTACAATTGTGTTTCTTACAATGCCACAATCTTCAGCCTCTTTTCAATTATGAGACCATTTTAAAGTTTGTGATGATTGGACATTGAATTCAGGAGGTACACCTTAATATATCAATAGAGGTCATGCTCACAAACTTAATTTGCTTACCATGGCTACATGGTATATGCAGCAACATCCTTTATGCTGGGATTTTTGATCTTGGTCTGAAGACGGTGCTATATTCCAAATTTCCTGCTAAACAGTCACACCATCTAGGTAGACATCAATTTTGAAGGTTTTGCAAAACATTAAAAATGGCAGGAAATCCGATAATCGCAAATTATTTTGGATTTTGCGGTTGAGAAATTTCATTCTAGCCCAGGGGGTTAAAGAGTAATATTCCAAAATGTGTTTGGGTTCTCTACAGCACCACCATCAAGCCAATCAAAGTAATTTGCATATTCATTTCTCTTAACGCATCCTTAACAATTATAAAAAGTGTCATGATAATAGGTGACAGCTAAAGTGAGCGTATGGGGTACTGAAATTTAAGTGGTTGATGTTTGTTTGAGCTATTGTGTTTGTTAGACCAGTTCTCTGGGGGAAAGAGTCAAAGTCCAGGGCTGGTGAATAATAGTTCCATTTATTTCAGGGATTAGTTCAAAACTAGGGCAGCAAATTAATAGAAGCAAGAGGATAGAAGAAAGAGTGCAAACTCTCTCCTGTGTGCACAAACAATTATACCCACTCAGGCCCATCCCAGGTATGGGGGGGGTGGGTGTTTGTTCCTTTGGGGTCACCACATAAGATGCTGGCTCAACACAACAACCCTCCCCCTTTTCAGTTTTCTTTCTCTGCAGTGTATATTGCACTAAGTCTAGCATGGTGTTACTTTGTTAATTAACAGTCTAAAATTTTTATTTAACTGAAAGATTGCTAAAACCAGGTTCCTTAAAGGAGAAGTACCGTTTTACTTGTCCTTTAACTTGGATACACTGATACCCCTTTTCCACCAAAAAGAACCTGGTGCTAGTGCCGTGCTGGTGCTAGTGCCAGTGCTTAGTTGGTTCAACCCACGCACCTCCTAAGAACCTGTTTGGTTTTCCATTGCCGAGGAGCCAACTCAGAGCCACGCGATCACGTCACTGTAATTTAAGACAGATCAGGAGAAAATTAACTTTGTTCGAGATCTGTGTCTCTCAGCAGCGCTCATGTAACATTTGGCAATACAGAAATACAGTATGGACTGTGGGAAACCACGAATAAAAATTTAAAACAAAAATAATGCTTTTGTTTCTATTGCTCAGTAATACTACTATTGTCATTTAGGTTTTATCGTTTTTAAAGGGGAAAAGGAATGTAGCCAATTAGATTGCTATGATCTTGTTCTGGATTAAGATCAGATGTTTAAAAAGCAGCAATATGAGGCGCATACCATATCATAATCCTGCATTGTTGTCCGTGCATGTGAAAAATACCGAAACCTTGTGCAGAAATACAGTGTAATAATAGGAACAAGCTATCCATCTTTACTTTTCCCAAGCAAGCAGACAGGTAATAAATAAACAAGCAACTGTTGTATTTCATTCCTGCTTCGTAACTTATAATGATCTAATGTAGTTTCGTTTTGAAATGCCATTCAAGCTCATTAATGGCAATAACAGTAATTCGCGAACGCCTTAGCTAGCCAGCTAACTTATATTCGTAATGCTTAATATAGACGTAAGCGGCGCAGAAAGTAAAATGAAATATAAACACATGGTGCAGATAAAAGACAGATGGGTATACAACCTAACGTTTGCTGCGATCAGAATGCTCCAAATACTTCCGCGGCCGCGCAAGACTTGTTGGTCACTGTAACTCCGCCCCATGTAATCAGTGCTTGGTCTGGACCTGCAAGGAGCTGGTGCTTGCTCTGGCACCAGTTTTGAGAGCCAGGAGCTGGTGCTTAGGCTGTGGAAAACCAAAGAACCGGTGCTAAGTCAGGCTCTGGCTCCGAACCAGCACTGGAACCAGCTCAGTGGAAAAGGGGTATGAGAGAACATATACCTCTGGCAGCAGGTTTTGATCCACTAACACTTATAATCAGCTGCTTCCCTTTCATTCAGTCCAACTCCCCATAAATGTTGCTGACAAACATACACATTAACGCACTAGTATTCACTGTACCTTCTGGCAGAGGTAGGTAGGAACTCCAAATTTAGATGAATTTATTAAATAGTAATTTATCTTCAAGGGAAAAACACTCTATATAAATATTTCATATATTTCATCAATTAATGATACAAATTCATAAAGGTGTTTGACTATTATTGATTCCAACTCATAGTTAGTACACAAATTATATATGGTTTGTACAAAACAATTCACTGTTGTTAATATATTGGTCTTGGATATATGAAGCTTCATTCTAGTCCAAATCTTATGACAAAGGATCCAGTGGAGTATCAAGGATCAAACTAGAGCAATGAACCCTAATGTTGAAATTCTCTTGTATTTTGCCAATCTACTGAGGTATTTTCCCTTATCTGCAAGGGGACACACTGGTCAGGCTAACAAATCTACCCGGTTGTGTCTGGGTTCTTAGAAATGACCTCTAACACCCCTCCAGCCGCCAGCAAAACCCCAAAACCTAAACACAGTGAGGTAAGTAAGTTAGAATACCAAACATATTACAGAATCTTGAGGCACTTTAAAAGGTATTGTCGAGACATGTTGTCACACAATCGAAAGTAGTGTGCTATTTTATTAAGCCCTTTATTGCCGGGTCCACGATGTTGTTCTAATAGAGGTCCATGGCAGCCTTGACCGACATGCAGCATGCAAAATTTCAAGTTGATTGGTCCATTGGTTTAAGAGTTATGACTATTTCTTTGCTATAGTGCCATCTACTGACAAATTTATACCAAATTTGATACGCTTGAGTCTAATGGCCAGTACATGAAAGTTTTATGATTATTAGACATCGCATTTCAGAGTTATAGCTCATGATAACAATACAGGCCACGATCACAAATTTCATTGGCGTACTGCGGCCATATCTTTAAACCAAGCTCGTTCGGATCACATTCGCTACGACTGTCTCAATTAGCGGAAAAATGGGGCATTGGTTTTAAGTTTCTCTCATAAATAGTAAAAAAAAAAAAAGTTCGAACCCAAAATGGGTTTTTGTCATTTTGTATGACTTTGACCTTGACCTTTGACCAAGAAACATCAAAATTTATATGCCTCTGGCTAGGGCATAGCTGAATAAGACAATTTAAGGCAAGTGAAGTGAAAGTGAAAAAGTGAAATTAAAAGCCAATTAAGCATGGGACACATGGGCAAACAAACGTTCTAACAGAACAAGTAACATACAACCCTAATTCCGAAATAGTTGGGACAAAGTGTAAATTGTGAATAAAATCAAAATGCAATGACTTTCAGAACACAAGAGCCAATATGTTATTTACAACAGAACATAGATAACATTTCAAATGTTGAAACTGAGACATTTTACATTTTTATCCACAAAATGAGCTTATTTCAGATTTTCTGGCTGCAACAGGTCTCAACAAAGTTGGGACACAGGCAAAAAAGGGCTGAAAAAGCAATTAATATATAAGAGAATCAGCTGAAAGAACATTTAGCAAGTAATTAAGTTAACTGGCATCAGGTGTGTAACATGATTGGCTATAAAAGGGATGTTTTAGAGAGGCTGAGTCTCTCAGAAGTAAAGATGGCCAGAGGCTCTCCAACCTGTGAAGGCTTGCGTAAAAAAATTGTGAAATACTTTAAAAACAATGTTCCTCAACGTCAAATTGCAAAGGCTTTGAAGGTCTCATCATTGACAGTGCATAAAATCATCAAAAGATTCAGAGAAACTGGAAAAATCTCTGGCTAAGGGACAAGGCCGAAGACCTTCACTGGATGCCCGTGATCTTTGGGCCCTCAGACACCACTGCATCACTTACCGGCATGATTCTGTCATTGACATTACTAAATGGGCTCAGGAATACTTTAAGAAACCATTGTCTGTAAACACAGTCCGTCGTGCCATCCACAGATGCCACCTTAAACTCAATCATGCAAAAAGGAAGTCATTGTTGAGCATGATCCAGAAGCGCCGCCGTGTTCTGCGGGCCAAGGCTCATTTAAAATGGACTGTAGCAAAGTGGCAAAGTGTCCTGTGGTCAGACGAGTCCAAATTTGACATTCTGGTTGGAAATCATGGGCGTCGTGTCCTCTGGGCTAAGGAGGAGAAAGACCACCCCTCCTGTTATCAGCGTTCAGTTCAAAAGCCAGCATCTCTAATGGTATGGGGATGCATTAGTGCATATGGTGTAGGACACTTGCATGTTTTAAAAAGCATCATGAATGCTGAAAGGTATGTAAAGGTTTTAGAGCAACATATGCTCCCCTCCAGACGACATCTATTCCATGGAAGGCCTTGTGTATTCCAGCAGAACAATGAAAAACCACATGCTGCAGCTATTACAACAGCATGACTTCATAGTAGAAGAGTCCGTGTGCTGAACTGGCCTGCCTGCATTCCTGATCTTTCACTGATTGAGAACATTCAGCGCATAATTAAATGAAAAGTCTGTCAAAGGAGACTCAAAACTCTCCAGCAGCTGGAAGCCCGTATTAAACAAGAGCGGGATCAAATTCCAATGGCTAAACTCAAGAAACTTGTCTCCTCAATGCCCAGACGCCTCCACTCTGTGTTAAAAAGAAGAGGGGATGCTACACCATGGTTAACAGGCCCCTGTCCCAACTTTTTTGAGATCTGTAGCAGCCATCAAATGTGAAATGAGCTCATTTTTGTGGATAAAATTGTAAAATGTCTCATTTTCAACATTTGCTATGTTATCTCTGTTCTATTGTGAATAAAATATTGGCTAGTGTGATTTGAAAGTCATTGCATTTTGATTTTATTCACAATTTGCACTTTGTCCCAACTATTTTTGAATTGGGGTTGTACTTTGCAAATCATCGATTTCGCTAAGCAGTAAAAACAAAAACATTGGTTCGATGTAAGTTGAAAAAGATTCTCCTGTTGTGCTTACTGCCCCTGCAGTACTAGGGAAGTTGCCATTCTGGGTTCTTGTCTAGAGTCCGAACTATCTTCTGGAGGTTGACTGCATTTCAGTTGAGGTTTTGTTCCTGAGTGGGGTCAAATTCTGGAGGCAGGGCTAATTTTTAGAGTGGGATTTTGTTCTGGAGTAGGGGGCTATTTTCTCAAACAGGTACACTGTATTTTCCACAGTAGGAAGGGCACCTTAGCTAACGTCACTGTGCTGAATCTGTGTTTTGGACTGGGGTGATATTTTGAATCGGGCACTATTTTCTTGAGTGGGAACACATTTGACATGTTTGCAGTAATGATCTCCTCAGCAATGCGGAGGCTTGTCTCAGATAATCATCGGGTTACAGCAGGAGCGAAAACAGACAGTTCATTAGACGCCCAGCCTGGGAGGAATCCATTTGCATCCACACTGGCCTGCTGCCACTTTCAGTGAAATGACAGAACCCTCGCTGAAGCAAGGGACTGCCAACAACACTTCATTTGAGATCCTTTTATACACCCTCTCCGGCTGGAGCGACGCCCAATCGATATGCACCAAATGTAGCCCATCTCATAAGGAGGGAGGTAGGGCTAACTCTGATGACCTCACAGCCCTCCCTGGCATGGTCGCAATACTGTCACCAGTTTTCAGGTAGGACAGGAGAAAGTATAAAGCCTGCTCTCCTCATGACATGACTGTATGACTGATCGAAGTCCAGGCATATAGCATGTTGATTTTTGACCAGTAAAAGTGCCCAGATCAGGGGTGATGTTTCTTGAAAGGGCTGGTAATGCTACCCTTGGGTCATTCTGTCAATCTGCCTGCCCATGTTTCTACAATTTGCAAGGCTTACAGTCTGCCAGCTGCCTGTTGGTCTTTTTGACTGTCCACCTCCTGTATGTCTGTTTGTCCACCTGTTTATTTTTTGTTTGTCTGTCTGCCTTTCAAAGCCAGCTTGCATTTAAATGCCCCAGCTAGTGCTGCCTCATTATTTCTTCGTGTTGTGAACCTGTATAAATGTCCATGACCCTGGAACAGGATGCAGTTTTCCACTATGTGCAAGAAAGAACATAGTGATGCGTCTAAACCGCTGATGTTGTCAGTTACTGCAATGAAAATATCCTTGACCTTTTTAAATCATAATTATGATGACAAAACAATAGGAAGTACATGATCTGAATTTAATGGACAGGCAGAAATGTTGGACTTGAGTAATGTAAAGGCCTACTGACCGTCCAACATTGACAGCAATATAAACTTGATGAGTTTCCTGGGAAGGATTACCACTGTTCAAAGTTTCCCCTATTTGTAGATGATGGCTCTTACCATGGTTCCATGGAGTCTCTGAGCCTTAAAAATATCTTTGTGATTCATTCCTGACTGATGGATGCCACAGACTTTGCTTCTTGACTGTTCTTGAATTTCTTTAGGTTGTGGCATCTAAAGAACTGGACAGATTCTATTTAAGTCATGTTTAGTTTCAATGGGGCTTGCAGTTATTATGCCTAGGAGTGTCTTGAGAAATTGAACCCAATACGCCTATCTTACAATATGGCACTCATAACCGGATGTGGGTCCCTTGTTTTTCCGGTTAGCTTCTGTAGCTGTAGCTACATGGCTTGTCAGCATGGAGATGGTACATTTCATGATAGTACATTTTCACTCTCAAAATTTTGCCATTTTGAATCGTTGAAAACAGTTTTAAAAAAAAAGTTCAGCCAGCAGGGTTGCAGGACTCTTCATCCCCAGATTTTTTGTCCTCGGACTTTTTGTCCACGAATTTTTCGCCCCTGAAATTTTCATCCCCATGGACTTTTCATCCCCAGATTTTTCATCCCCTAATGATAAAAAAATGTACCACCATTGTTGATAGATGGATGGACGAACGGACAACGGACAGATCACCATGATATAAGGGTTTCGGTTAGGGATAGGGATAGTGTTACAATGCAGGAAGAGGACAAAGCATTACTGGGGATGAACCATCCAGGGACGAAGAGTCCAAGGACGACAAGTTCATGGGGACAAAAAGTCCACGGGGACAAAGAGTCCGAGGATGAAAATTCCTAGGAGACAAAAAATTTGGGGACGAGAAGTCCGGGGACAAAAAGTCCGGGGATGAAGAGTACTAGAGCCTTCCAGCAGTTCATTTACAATTGTGATGGTCAATGATTAGCTCACATGAACTGTCCTTGTGTAAGGACAGTTCACAGTCGATGTGGGAAAAAAGCTTCGAACTCCTTAGGAAAGTGATAACTCCTACTATATACAGCTGACGGCAAAAAAAGTTGTCCCTGCCCTATAGTTCTAATATTCCTCTGGTAATTATCTAACATATTCAGACAATTAGCTGATTTACGTAGCAAATATATATAAATATCCAGGTTTTCTCCATGCATCTAGTAAAGATTTCAGATAACAGCCATTTTGAAAATGCTCCACTTTGCAAACTGCGCATGCATCTGCCAATCAACAGACAACTTTTTTGCTGTTTTGGTTGATTTGCGCATTCGCAGTTGCGATTGCGGTCAAGAGGAAGAGAGCTAAATTCAAAAACCGAACACAGATGTATTTTTTTGTCCACCAATCGATAGACATATTTATTTCAAAATGCAGCTAATCGAAGGATAACAATCTGTAGTACCTGAAGAACAAGAATTTATTGGAAAGTAAGAACGATTAATATATTTTATGAGACGTTTTCGGACATCTAAGCTTGATAATCCCACACGAGTCCTGGGCTGCCGTTGCGTACAACGAGCAGCACACCTGGGCAAGTTAATGATAATGAAACAGGTATGGCACTGAGGCAAAGCTAACAGGTAGCAGCTACATAGCTAAGCTACTAGCTAGTAGCTTTGATCATTAATTTATAAGAACATTATAACCTCAGCTAAAGTTAAGTTTCTCAGATTTTGTTTCAGTTGTAATTGAAACTTACCACAAGTTGTTTATTTGCTGCTTTGTGTGATACTGTGAAACTTTTGTTGCTGGCTGTCCATTAAACCTGCATTTGCTACATTAACGTTGCCTGGTAGAGTGTCCATTCTGTACCATAGCTATCACAGATCTTGGTAGCTACACATGTCTGGCTAGCTGCATGCAAGAGAGCATATGGCTTGGCAAACTAGCTATAACTTCTCAGACAATGAGCATAGCGTAGCAAGCTGTAAGTTAGAAGTACAAAAATTTTGTGTTGGCTGGGTCAGTCAGCAAACATTTTGCCCGTTTCATCTCCAATTGTGAAACCTTGCTTTACTTATTGCTATGAAAATTTACATTTTCTGCCAAACGTGTATGTGTGTTTCTGTTTCCCATCCTATTCCTGCTTAGTTTAAGCATTGTAGCTGGCAAGTTGTTCGTAAGAGCCAGGTGCTAAAGATCTCTGAGTTTTCCAGAATGTTATTTCTGTAGAATGAGGTGCCCAACATGTGTTACTACCTTTTTAGGCCATTTTTGGGCATTTTGATTCGACCCCCCACCCCAAAGAAGGGCGGAATGGCAAAATTTTGTCAGAATTTTCACTTTTTGGCCCCTCAAACGGCCTAATTTCGCTAGATTACATGCTTTTTCCATGTTATATTCCTTACCACACCTACCCTTAATCGTTTTAGTGTGTTAAACCTATCCTGGGTAGTATAATATTGCCACAGTGCAGGCCTAAAGGTATTTGGCTACGCCGCGTCACTCACGTTTCACATACTACGAGTATGGCCGCCACACACCTCTATATGCACAGCCCGGGAATTTTCACTTGTTAGTAATTTAGATAGGCCTCTTCTCTAATATCCTGACCAGAAGTAATGAACATTGTGCGATACCTTCACTGCTTTTAGGTACATTTTCCCATCGTCACTCGTGTTTCAATTTCTATTTTTTCGTCAGAAAGGGCACCTCCACCCCATCCAGCCTATTCATATTTCACCAGAAGATGGCCCTATGGTACCCCTAACTTAAACAACAGCCAATATGTAGATACTGCATACTTTTTTGAATCAAAAATTTCTGGGGGTTGTATTTTGGGTTTTGACAGGATGTTTGGTCACTATCAGTCGCGGCTCCTGAACTGCCAACAGCAGAGGCCCAAACAATCCCCTAAAAAGAATGATTGGTCATGACCTGCCCCCAAACAGTCATTCAAATGACCGCCACAGAAACTCCGAAAACTCTCAACACCACCAGGCATGGCCAGCCCTCACCCACAACGCACACCTGTCAGCTCTCACGGATTCGGTGTTAGTTTAAGTGGCATATTTTCGTTCCTCTGCTGTAGTCAGCAATTATTCAATCAACACGTATATAGATTCTGGCACGGAACTGAAGTCCTTGTGCATGGAGGAGTTGGAAGCAATGGAATTGCATAAAGACGTTTAAAATTATCTTATTTCATTTAAACGATCGCGAAACACATGCATTGCTTCCAACCCCTGAGTGAAGAAAAGCGTGAGCAGTCCGGACTCGTAATCGGTATGCATTTTAAATGAAAACTGACCACACTTGTTAATGTTAACAGCTGGCCCGCGCGGAGTCGGTGATTTCACGAAAAAGAGTTTTATTTTCAAAGGCATGGTAGAAACCCTAGATGGGCCAGATATGTGTATTGATGCCCTTAATTTAATAGTAGAACATGTTTTGTTTATGAAGGAGTGATATGGATACAATCCAATGATGTATAGTGGTGCTGAGGTGGACTTTAGAATATGTTGTCAGAGATGAAACGCGAGTGACGAACGATAGGTTTTCCGAGGGTCAATGCAGGGCCTGACTGAGCTGTTTAAGTAATTAATGGATGGCAAAGGGTAACAGTTTTGTATAATAGACACACTGAAGGCAAAGTACAGTGATTTTGAAGAATATCTGATGAGTTTTGAGGAAATGAGGGTAAAATTAAAAATGTGAGTCAATTTTTTCCAACTTTTACCTTTTGCTCTATATATTCGACAACGCATAATTTATAAATTTTCAACCCTGGTTTTTGATTTTTTTTTTACACTTAAAGTAACATATTGTAATAGTTTGTAAACAAAATTTGGTGTAGATATGACAATTATTAATTGTACTTTTGATGTTGCATTTAATTTCATTACTCATGTTTCACGCGTTTCGAAAGGTTTTATGGCGCGTGCGATAAAAACTGACCCGTTAGGAGTTGGTGACTTGAATGAATCATTCCATAAAGCGAAGATATAGGGCTATCAATAAAATAAAGTGCTATTAAGTTATACTGAGTTTGTTATTTTCATCCTCCTGAGCATCATTTCTTGGATTGACCCATATGTGTGTGTATATATATATATATATATATATATATATATATAAAACTAAAACTAAAAACATAGCAACTGTGCTATGTGGCTAACGAAATAATGCTCAGAACATATCCTGTACCAATTATGAACAGATCCAATACTTGCCAGATCAAGAATAGTCAAGAATAGAAAAGGTAATTGTGTATAATTATGCATGAATGACACGCAACGTTAGTGGTTTGCCTCAGTTACATACTTGAACATTACTCTTAACATAAAGAAGCGAAGCATTACATTCAGAAATTTTTAAACCTGTATGTTAGCAATACGTGTCACATCGCAGATTTTATTGACCTCAGATTCACAGCGGGGAAAATAAGTATTGAACACGTCAACATTTTTCTCAGTAAATATATTTCTAATGGGGCTATTGACATGAAATTTTCACCAGATGTTGTTAACAAGACTTAGCCTCAAGTGGTACAGTTGAACACCGCTTTGGAATTTTCTGCAAAATCCATGATTATATTTTGCATGGAGACTCAAGGTCGCTTGCTAACCATGATATTATCCTTTTTAAATCTGAAAAGGTTGTAAATAGTTGTGCAAAGATCAGGGCTACCTCGGAGAAAATCATTGTGCTTGTGTGTGGGAGAAATAATTATTTATAAAGCAGTGTGTTCAGAAAATCAGCTTCAATTTTGTATTTTGCCTCCTTATTGATGGGTAAACATGCCTCTACAGCAATATTACTCATTCATCACCACATAACTCATGCTGAGCAACCTCTGTCACTCTGCACTCTGTACTGTTGTACCGGTCTGTAAAGTGAATATGTTGGAAATTACTGGCCTTTGAGACATCATACAATGTATTTAAGAAATTATTTACAAGCAGGGGCTTCGCTTTGCTGTTGTGATCTTGTCTGGTCTCAGCAGAGCGGATTTTAGGACTGTGAGTGCACTTGTGAAGTTGGGAAGCAATTCTCCCTCATTGACAGACAAGATAACAAGCTTTCATACAGAGGGGGAAAAGGCCACATTTTATAATCTTCAACTGTCAACACAGAGAGCTCATTGAAACAACTCTGAGTGCACACCTGAGCACATGTGTGCGCGTTCATGCAACATATTTGTGTGTGTGTGTGTGCGTGTGCGTGTGTGTGTGTGTGTGTGTGTGCAGCCACATGTAAGCATGTACGTGTAAGTGCAAGCTGTGAGTTTGTGTATCACAGCCCTTTTTTTAATGCTGTCTCACTGTCTAATTACTTACAGACTGCAGTCTTAATGAGACATGCAATACTGGGCATTGTGTGCATAGCAGTGCTAAATGCTAGGTCTGTTATGTTTGAAAGTGTGATTTGGATGGAAGTATAAACTTTACCTGCTATATCTGAGTGAATTTTTTTTTTTTTTTTTTTTTTTTGGGGGGGGGGGGGGGGTGATAACTGTTTAACCTGTTGTGTTTTAAGGATATGGCTCGGTGCTAAATGCCAAGGGAGATGTGGAGATGGATGCCATCATCATGGATGGCCTGACATGCAGTGCTGGAGCAGTCTCCTGCGTTAGGAACATCGCCAACCCAGTGACTCTTGCCCGAGCCGTGATGGAGAAGGTTAATCTTTTTTGATTTTTTTTTTTTTTTTTTTGCTTTACCCATCCTTTTTCAATCAGTCACTGGTGCTCTTGGCCAGTCCACTTTCTCTACGACCACCATCACTACCTTTAACAACACAATTGATACTTCATCATCTCTAATACTACCGCCACTGTAAAAACTGCTGGTAAGGCCACTACTACAACTACTGCAATTACTACTACTACCAGTGCTAGCAGTGGGACCCAGAGATTGCAAAAACTAGCTTATTATTAGATAGAGATGGACAGTCCAGAGTTAAGTACACAACAAGGCTATAATGCAGATAAGGCAGTAATGCAGGAGGGGCCCCTAATGGTCCAATGAATGGCTGGGGTCAGGCAGTGGCAGCTGGGATCTCACGAGATGGACAGAGCACAGTCAAAGTTCAGTGCAGGGGTTCAAGACTGGAAGTCAATACAAAGAAGGCAGAAGAGGCTACAATGAGAAAGAAGGAACAGTGCAGAGGAAACCAAATGAACACATGGGTGCAGGACACCCACAGGCAGAAGATGGCATCCCTCTGGTTTTGGCAGATTGCCCCTTGTTTCAGGCCACACCAGCCCCTGTAGTTTGGGCAGCTTGGAATCCAGGGTGCTGGTCAGTGTGGAATCCAGGACCTGAGGAAGCCGCAGCATGGAATCCAGGTCCTGAGGTGAATTCGGCCTGGGATCTGGTGCCTGGGAGAGCTGCAGTACAGATTCTGCACTGGGCAGTAGTGACTCTTGATGCCGGGCAGCAGAGGCTCTGGCATGGGCAGAAGGCCAGCCAGCCCAGAACAGGTAGACTGCAGGCTTACCAACTCAAACCTAAGTGACTGGAGTGCAAACAATCCAGGGATGCAGACTGGGGTTAGTAGCTGGGATCCTGGAGCTGTGGTTCAGGCTGGTAGTGGGGAATTTTGTGCTAAGCCTTGAGCTGGAAGCATGGAAGCCAGGGGCTGAGGCTTGGGCTGGTAGCTAAGAACTTGGGGCTGGGGCTCGGGCTGTTACTGAAAACCTGGGCCTGAGGCTAGGGCTGATTGCTGGGAACTTGGGATTTAGGCACAGGCTGGTAGCTGGGAACTTGGAGTAAGGCTTTAGCTGGTAGCTGGGAACCTGGGCCTGAGGCATGGGCTGATAGCTGGAAATGTGGAGTAAGGCTTAGGCTGGTAGCTGAGAATCTGGGCCTGAGACTTGGGCTGGTAGCTGGAAACTTGGGGCTGAGACTGAATGTTAGCAGACAGTAGTGCTAAAGCTGATGGCGAACAGGCCAGGATGCAGGGTGGAGACTAGCAGCCTGGGATGTAGGCTGAAAAGTAGGAGGCTAGGTGCAAGCAGACATGGAGGTTAAGGCAGTCAACAAGAAATCTGTAGTACGGGCTAGTTTCCCTGCAAGGTGAGGTCTGTTGGAGGCTTCCAAGAGTGCCATCCTGAGGGCAGCTTTTTCTGATGTGAATGCTGGAGGTTTTGTTGCAATACTACACGAGGCCTTGAATGGACTGAAGCACCTGTGACAGTTCATCTGCTGGGTCCGCTGACTTCATCTCCGGCCAGATTGTTCTGTCATGGGTGGCCGGACAGAAGGAAGTAATCGCAGGACCCAATAATAGCAAAAACCAGATGTTTATAAGAGTGAAGTAGATTGGTTGAGGTTCGATGCACAGCTACATAGAGTTATGTGGGCAGGGAAGTATGTGGTCCAGAGAACATCAGGGATCGTGTGGTGGCAACAGAAATTTTCGGGGACCAGCAGAGTGTGGTCAAAGCCCTGTTCCTGGGTCAAAGCTTGGAATTCAGTACTGAGGAAGCGGAGGAGGCTAGGATGGTAATCAAGGAACAGAGGAGAGGAAGCCAACTGAGACATAAACACAAAGGACTTGAGGCAGTAACAAAGAGCCAGGAATCTGGAAAACAAAGGGAATATGAGAAAGCATGAACAGGCACGATGCAATGACTAGGAAAGCTGGCACTGAACAGTGAAATGGTGGAACAGATGTACACAGAGAAAACCAGAACACTGAGAAACAGGTGTGGGAAAAGGCGTGAGGAATGCACAAAGGACTTGACGAGGTACTGATACAATTAATCAATCCACAGGGACCCATTACTGAAACAACTCAAAAACACAAAAACAAAAGCCAGAACACTATAAAACAAATAAACGCGGGTACAAAACATGACAAATAATAATTTCCTATCTTATAAAATTGCTATTCCAGCACCTCACCTAGTTAATCTTGCTACCATTAAATATTTCTGTTGGGAGAGCTTATCCATGTCTACCCATTGATCTCACATCAGCTCCAAAAATCTTTCCCATTTTTTCCTTGGAGAGAGAGATACAGTACCTGGTGACAGGTGAATGGAGCATTATTATTTTTGCTTCTGTCAGTGTGGTTAGTAGATTTTCGAGCATGCCTCTAACTGGCTCCCTGTGTGTGCTGTGCTGGGAAGAATTCTGCAGGTCTTGAGGGCACTCGGGTAGGAACTGTGGACATTGCCGAAAAAAGGACACTTTTTCCTCAATTGTCGGATAGATGTCATGATGTCAAAGGTCGTGTCCACAGATAAGCTGACCATTTCATTGGAGGTAATTAAATAACAGATTCAGAGAAGGAGAGAGAGAGAGAGGAGCTCCTAACTGCAGATACTTTTTCATTTCTCTTCACACACAAAAGCCCAAAAATAACAATGATACTGTAAATACATCGTTACAACAATCATAGCTGTTATAATATGTCCATTCCTAATAAAAATTGTGAAAATTTATCATTTAGAACACTCATGTTTTATGATGCAGTTTTAGTATGCTGCATGTTGTGAGCATAATTTCACTAGTTTGAACTCCCTGGACCCCAATCTCATAACTAAGTTTATATAATTTGTTCATTATGGAATTGGGACAGAGACTCTCTGCGGCAATGAGATTGAGGCTATCAGAATATTTAAAAGAAAAATCAGAGGGTAATAACAGTGATAAACATTTCCACAGCTCATATTTCTTTCATGTAGTTCAATTCATAACTATTTGGACAATGACAACATTTTTGGCTTTGTTTGGCTTTGTGTTTGATATAAAAACAATGAATATGAGATTAAAACATTAAGAATGTAAACATTTACCCTCACATCATGTGATTCGGGTGGATATTTCAACTCTTTTCATAATGCATTACGTTGTGCCTTCCAAATGGAATCCCCTCTGTATGGGATGGATTTTGTGGAAAGTTAGAAAAATCAAAATTCAGTGCTCTGGAACTACGCAGCTGAAGGAAAAGTAGCACTGCATCAGCTTCACTGATTCTCTTGGGTTCCTTTGCTTGGAGGACTCGTATTGGCCGTGATGTAAAGAAATACTATCAATAGGAAATCAAGGGGAATCAATGGAGACTGATTTTAATATGATCTCAATCAGTGCCCTTTTGTGCCGGCTGAATATCGACCCTGAAGAAATGCGAGTGCCTTCAGTCTTTTGCCAGTAAAAGAACTGTTTGATTTTGGCAATAAAATGAGACCACATTGCACTGATGATAATGGATTGAATATGCGTGAGATAAGCTTGGCACACACAGGCACACTGGCATGGCCAAATCTGGTCCCGTATAAATGCTGTTTATGAGGAGTAAAATTCACTGAGGCATCCTTGTGTTCTCAGCTACCAAGAGGCCAATATTGTAGCTTGGCTAAAGTGTGCTCTGCTTGAGATGTTATCAGTGACAGGGACAAGGAACAGGTTGAGACAGAGGCCCGTTACAAAGACACGACAGGACGTAGCATTAAGCCTGGCCTGAAATAGCACATCGCATGATTTATTCATTCCCCTGACACTTTCAATGAAAGCGACTGACAGGCAATATAATTATGCACTTTTTACTTTTTTTAACCGCCCAGCGTGGCCTCCTTTTTCACCAGCTAAAGTGGAGCCACATTTACATGTGAAGAATGCGAGCTCATTACACTTTCCGTCAGGAAACAGGGCCGTAAACGGCGTTCAGCCCGAGATTTATATTTCTATCGACAGAGCTAATTATCTGACCTGCCACTGCAAAGGATTCAATTACAGAGTCTTTCAGGTTAGCGTGTTCAGTAGCCTAATTTATTTATTTATTTACTCACTCACTCACTCACTCCATTGATCACTCATTATTTTTCTAAATTCTTCCTGACTGCTGAGTGACTCCATTGTAACCTCAGTTTGGCTCCTGCCTCCAAACTTGCCAGTAAGAGTTAGCTGAAGATTGAATTAGAATTGTTTTAAAAGCGAATATTTCATAATAATGTATTTGTATTGTAAAGAGTGGAATCTGTGGGAAAACATGGTTGGGAGCATGAGCAGTTTTAGATTGCAAGGGCTAGTGGTCATCATTTTATAAACAGATTCTTCTCCCGATATCTGTAAACCTGCTTTTATGCCGTTTCTGGCAATGGAATGTCATTGAACAGGGTCACAGCAATTCGCATAGAAATGAGAGGGAAGATGTGTCTCAGACACCTATTGATACTCAAAGCATTTTACATTTTATCACTCAAATAACTTCAAGAGGCCCTAGCTGTCAGAAACAGAAGTTTTTGAGTCCTCCGAGTCCACCCGTAAAGGGGAAGTTCATCACTACAAAACTGAACATCAAAGTGTAAGCTCTAAACTATAAGAAAATTTATGGATTAATGGTACAAGATTTTTTTGCTCATTTGTCCATGAAGTTTGTTTTTTTTTGTTTTCTTCCTTTTTGTCCCCAAAAAAGCTATCTATTTGCCGGAAGAAAATGACTACCACGATGTAGTGCATTAGCCCGCTACTCAAACACGTCCCCAACGCACCTGAGGGGCATGCTTACCTGAGGAAGACCAGGCGTTTGGAGCTTATGAAGTTGTGCTGCAGACCTGCGGACATGGAATCCGATGAAGACCATTCTAGACCTGTGGAAGCCTTACTGAACTATGCTGACTCTCTGGGCTATGTCTCAGCATGGTCCACAAAAACACCAAAAAGAGGCATTATTTTCCACTCATTACTACCTGACTAGTAACTAGCAACGGATGATTATGAGTCTTTAAAAACCCAAAATTCACTTGAAAAAACAGAATGGCGTCCAGTGAACACTTCTCAATGAGCAATTACAGGAGAAACCGTAGAATGGAACTTCTAAGTCATTCTCTTAAACAAATTTTGAAAGACATGGCCTGTATTCTTAAGTACAATAAACAGTGGCGGCCAATGGACAGAAAGCTGGGAGGG
This sequence comes from Gymnothorax javanicus, assembly GCA_029692085.1. NCBI lineage: Eukaryota > Metazoa > Chordata > Actinopteri > Anguilliformes > Muraenidae > Gymnothorax > Gymnothorax javanicus. The sequence goes on along the minus strand of CM056208.1, from coordinate 26,100,738 downwards.
CGTAAAACTTGCCTTTAAACTTTCAATTAGTCTTGATCTGTTTTCCTTGGTGAAAGACTTTAACTCACCTCTCTCAAGTTCAGCCAATTCTCTTCATTAAGATGAGAAATATAACGCATCAAATGGACACAAAAATGAGCAATCTGTTTTCATTTTCATTTGAACAATCATGAAGTGTAGGTTTGATAGCCTGCTTTGCAGGATCTGACAACAGTTAACGCTGAAAATCCAGAGTAGTCTTTTTTTTGTGAAGTGTTGCCAATTGAGGCAAATGAATAAATGCAAAGTTGTCACTTTAATAGAAAAAAATCACGTTTCGTGCTAGCTAGCTAATTAGCCGTCCCATTGATTTGAATAGACCGCTGACTGAAAGCGAACGCTAGCGATTGATAACGGTCACCAGCGAGCTACCTTGGCTCCCTTACCGTCGCAGGGACTGCATTGACATAGTAGTTAATAAAATTAACAAGGTGGCTAACAAGCTAGCTACTTGTAATTGACATTCAACGACAATACTTCTTACCTGCATAATATTTAAAACAGTCAGTGGACAAGTCGCTTTGTCTGTTTATACAGAGCTCCAAAAGACAAGGAGGGGAGAAAGGCTTGGCTGTTGAAATCAGGAGAAAAAACTTTTCTCTATCCCCTTGATCCATGCTGTGCAGTGATCATTTTTGAGAGCAGTGTTTTAACGGGACAGGTGCAAAGATGAAGCTTAGTAAAGGAGTAGCCAGAGTTCACTAGCGCTTCCTTTTACTGGCATTAGCCATATGATGCAATATAAACAATTTGGTTGATGGCAAATAGTCAACCAGGGTACAATGAAGTGAGGAAACCAGAGAGCAATTTGATAACGTATACGGACATTCATTGACGTTTCTTAAAACGGCGAAAACGTCCAAGCAATTATCTTATCAGAGGGTTATTAAAAGCCTCGGTCACGTAAACTTCACTTTTCTGCTGCACTTTAACGTTGACCCTGAGTCACATTTCGATCTTCCCTTTAGTAAGTGTGCCGCTTTCCATCCTCCAAAAAGCACATATTTAGGGAGACAAAATGTTGCTCTTCACAACGATACCAAAATCACCCCAACTCGCTCGCAAGTCTTTTTGAAAATATAATTTTAAAGTGGGCAAAAATGAATGGAAGTCTCCGTGCAAATTTTACTACAGGGTGTATATGCTCCTGGGACAGATGCTTCACTTGAGCGTACCCTATCAGCAATGTAGTGTTCTGTATATATATCTATGGTCTTGACCAGTTTGCATGTTTTCTTTATGTACGCTAATATTGGCTATCTATGACTATTGGTCTCAGCAGTCATACTATGAAGTTGTTTGGTGGGCAGAACAAACGAACACAAGGAACCGAACCCCGTGTAGCTTTAAATCCGAACAACTGTTTTTTTTTTCTATTACATCTCAGGGATTAAAAAATTTCATAGTATTAATCGATATATCTAGAACCCTTGGTGCATTAAAATGACTTTTTTCAGGGTATGATGTCCTCCAATTTATCAGCACACTCATGTTGATGTTAAAAACAGCCAACTGCCCCTATAATGACCTTGGTCTTTAGTCTCACAGATCTTCCTAACAGCTTGATATTAAAAATTCATCAGCGCTTGATCAATGCTGCGATCAAGCTTCAGTGACCTATGCTCTTTTTTCTGTGATCTAAAATGTGTTTCAACCAATAGACCAAAATGGCAAACATGATATGTAAATATTTTAAAAATTTCAAGCATATGTAATATTGGAATGTCATTTTATAATTAATTGGTGTACAAATAAGGAAGATATAGGGCCTCTCTCTCTGATAAAAAACCTATTAGCCTGGGACTCCTATTTTTATGTGATGCACGTAGGTCTGAATTTATTAGCAGCGCCAACAGAAAACCAAGAAAAGATAGATATGATATTGTAATATTTTGACACTTTCTTTTTCAGTGTAACACTGAGATGGTTGATGTTGCCACTTAGACTGTCTTGTATGCTTGACTTATTAGATGCATCAATCAGCTGTAAAAAAAAAAAAAAAAAAAGAAAAAAAATCAAAGGTTACAGGAATTTGTAAATAAAAATAAAAGAATTAGACATTCACATTCCAATGGCAATTTCCTACCACAGGATTATGAGCAACCTTTGTGTAACAAACTCATTCCCTTTGCCATTATTCTACCCTGCCCTCCATTATCCCGTATAACAGATTTGTCATTCTTATATCCTCTATCCATTTTTGTCTCCCAAAGGGAAATGGTACCTCTCTCTTCATTGTTTAATTTATTTCAGTAACTTCATTTCTATCTCAGTTGTGTCATTGTCCACGTTCGAGAAATAAATTAGTTGATTTTGGTCCACCAGGAATGAGATGTAGAGATGTTCTTGCAGGCCTGTGAAATATTGTGAAAACTATTCTACCGGTATTAACACTTTATTTAATTCCCCTTATTTTCTGATGGACAGAAAGTTTGCTGTCCTTTATTTACTCTCACTTTGGAACAGCTGCACTTAGCTACTTTGCTCAAGAATGCAAACTAGAGCATGGGGTCTGCCAGCACTTTTGAGTTCCTCTCATTTGAATAATGCCAGGAGGAGTGCTTCCCCTGCTGGTTCATGACCTCATTAAGCTCAGCCCATCCAGAAAGCATTAAAAACTGGACAGTGTAGAAAAAACACTTCACCAGAGAGGTTATAATCCAGTTGTTCCATGCACATCCGCACAAAGACTACAATCGCATACAGTCTTTACAAAATCATCAAATTAGAGCTGTTGCAATGTATTAGTGGTTTGCAATGTATAATGCCATTGAAGCCTAAAACATTAGTCCTTAGCTCCTGTACCCCTTTTTTGATTCTGTCTGACGGGCTTGTGCGCTCTGAAATTGCTTTCAGCTTCAGTAAAGATGTGTCTATTTTCATCGCCCCCGTCCATCTGCTGTATCCTTTAAGACCATGATATCAAATAGCTCCTCTTCAAACAAGAAATTGCCGACACACTGTAGATGAATATGGCTGACTGTAGCTTGTACTTTACTGTATGCTGTTACATTTTCCCAAAACTACCCTTACAAGCTTAAAGGTCCCCTATTATGCTACATTTCCAAGTTTATATTTTGATCTTGGACTCCCCTAGAGTACTCCTGATCGTTCAAAGTCCAAAAAAGGGTCCTTATTTAGCTCATACTGCCATCTTCAAAGAACCCCAATTGTAGTCCATTGTAGTCTCTGCCTGAAACGCCTCGTTTGGGCGGCTCTTCCGCTATGGCCCCCCTCCCCGCGTGCCCACTTTCTTCTGATTGGCCAGCTCTGTGGAGGGTGGAGCTGGGCGGGACGAGGCGGCAGAACACAGTTTTCCGGGTCTGCCTCCCTAGTGTGTCCCTATGTTACAGACCAGAAGGCATTATACCTAAATGTTTTTAATCAAAATATTTATAAATCACAAGTAGTGAAATACATCCATACGTCTTGGACCCTAAATCTGACCCAGAGAGAGAACAAGAGGAACATTCGCCAAGGCAACGAAGAATGGACCAAGACGTCTCAGCTAGGTAAGTATTAAGACCACGGAGCTAAAGAAAATACAAGAGAGGACAATGTCATTGGCTGAACCAACCATGAAACGTGAGACACATCTGCCATCTTATCTAAGAATTGGCGGGGAAATTCCACAATCAAACGCCGTACATGTGTATAGATCAAATGAAATGAACTTGAAATCAAAACGCAGCGGCGAAAAGATCTCTCCATCCAAACAAATAAATTCAGTGCTTGCTCGAAATTTAGGCAAACAGAAAAACTCGGAGATTTATGGAATAATTTGTGAGTACTTGCATTCGCGTCGTTATCACAGAACAGCAGAACAGTGCCGTGACAAACTAAAATAACTACGGCTGCGATATTTAAAAGTGGAGGACGCAGTGCGAAAGTGTGGCAGCTCAAGTTATGAGGAAGATAAATTTTGTGGTATAGGCAGTAGACAGCATAATCCGTCAAAAAACGCAAGGACGAAAGTATTCCGTTTTCAATGTCCATCAATACTGATAGTATTCATCACTTTTCTTTTTCAGCTTATCTTCATGTTTGGGTACCCAAAGTTTCGGGTGAGTAAAACCATCAAGTATCCAGTCAAGATAATTTCAGGTTTAATTTTTCAGGCTGCTATACATTGTAATCCATGTTACTGATGACACACCGAGTTGCTATTGCACGCGCAGCATATGCATTTGCAATATTAATATTTGATATTAATATTCTAAACTCCCTTCTCGATAATAAACGGTGTAACCATTGCTTATGTGGAGCTAGCAAATCGATAACTTGTAGCGACCGGAAAGAATTCTGTATCCAATCTACATATTTTTCAGATTTTAATAACCCATAACAATTTTTAAAGAGGAATGAAATTCCACAGCGGCAATGCAGAGAAATCATTTGTTATACCAGAAACATTATAGCTTGTGCGTTGCGCGATTGCTTTCACCGCGGTAGCATCAGCGAGCTAGCCCAGATATTGGTGAAGTATCCGGCTGACCCCGGTCATGGATAAGTAAAACGATCATTTCACAAACAGCAGTAAACAAAACCAAACACGTATCCCAAGCTCTGCAAAACCTACTTCTGGTCTAACTGCAGCCTTATCAGACCAACTTTGCAGACACGTGCATACCGGTTGGCTTTAACTTTTGTGGCTACGGTCATGTATCATTATGATAAACTACCACAATGATACTAACCAAAATAACATAAAGCATTATAACAGTGCAAACACTGTCGTCAGTCGTCATCGGCCTTCGGCGGTGTGATCCGGTGCTGCATCCTTCTGATTCAAGTGGGTCGAATTTTCTATCTACCTACGGCTGCTGTGGTGAGGTTAGCGGTGTTTCTACTCTATAGGATTCAGGGAAAGCTATAATCCACCCCATACAGACACATTTGTACAACAGATCGACATACCCAAGTGTAGACTGGATACCGCAGAAATCCAGTGGGGCTGAGTTTAGAAGGAAACATGGACAGTGACGAGCAACAGAAAGTGGACCAACAACTTATGACTGCTTCAGTGTGTACTATAAGGACCTGCTGGTCCGTGTGCATAACTGTGGTGTGTCGTTAGCGTGGAGTAACAAACTGCTTCTGCGCTGGTATATGACGGAGGGGCAAAAGCTCCAGGCTAAACGGTCTTTTCGGAAATTGCCCATGGTAATGGTTTACTTATTACGCCGGAATGACCAGTGTTTGCTCGCGGAAAATTGGCTTGATGGATAGTACGCGACAACTAGAGCGCTGCGGTTATGTAGTAAACATAATACAGGTTTTACAGACCGTACATGCTTTTATTCGCATCCAAAAAAAAAAAAAAAAAAAACAGATGAGCTGCTTTGGGAGAGATGCTGACAAAACTGCACCTCAAATGATCTGCGGTTCTTCTTTTGTATTTTCAGAGGTGTAGACGTTTTTAAGGCGTAATATGATCCGTGGTTGTTTGTACCTGCTAGAATAGTTTCTGGGATGGGCAGGTCCAGCGCCAGGATTGGCTCTGGCTAGGTCTGTACTAATTGGACGGCACAATCTAACATCAGGTTTTGCCCAGATCTCTAAAGATCTCGGGACGAGCTGTTCAGAGAGGAAATCATGTTCAGGAAATCACGTTCTTGGATTACGGCAAAACCTCCGCATCTTATTTTTAGAAACTTTACGGAGGTTGAGTATGGACATCCAACATTATAACATTACTTATATGTATTAAAAGAAGGATCAGCATAATAGGTCTCTTTTAAGCTGCTCATGCTGGGAGCACCTGTGTTTCAACTTCTGTGCATGTAGATGTGTGATAGGGAACTGTGTGGTAGAAGTGATCCTTTGTAAGTCTCGGTTTTCTGGGGACAGGATCAATACTGGATTGCAGAGGCAGGTTTTGATGAATTTTCCATCAGACTTTGGCTTTTTCAGATGAGCAGAGTTTCGTGTCACTCAACACGAGGCTGAATTCACAGCTTCAGGGTCTTTGGACTCTGGGTCATTTTACAGTTGTGTCCACAGTTTAGAGTGCGATGAAAATTCTGAGGGGAAATTCAGTGCTATGAAATCTCACTATATATCGAATGGTTGCAGTTGTGAGATGTGCAATCAGTTTATAACAGAGTTTCTGTGAATGTTAAATGTAAACCACAGTTAAATGCCCCCAGGACTCTACTTACAGTTAAAATAATAAGTAGACAATGCGTTAATTTAACTGGCACAAAATTTGGTAGGATGATAGGTGGTAGTCCAAGGATGAGTTGATTCAGTTTTGGACGTGATCCAACGGACATGATGAACATAGTCTGGATTTTGGATCCAGAAGAATTCAAATATATCTGTAATCAAAAAACAGATATGTGGCGTGGCGGAGGTATGTGCCCAACCGAGTACCCTCTAGTTACTGATGATTTCATTTATTGAAGGAAAAAAGCTATCCAACCCTAATAGGCCCCATGTGAAAAAGAAATTGCCCTCTTAGATACTAAATCCACCAATGAAATAAATTTAATTGATAATTGGGTTCAATTTCACAAGACGCACCCAAGCACAATTACTGCCAGCCCTGTTGAATTTAAAAATCACTTAAATAGAACCCGTTCGGCAATGTGAAGTAGGCACAATGCACAACATGATGCTGTAATCTAAAGAAATTCAACTGCAGAGACAAAGAGAGACAAAGTTGTTGGCATCCCTAAGTCTGGAAGGGGTTACAAAAGCCTAAGGCACTGGGACTTCAGTGAACCAATACAAAAAGAGAAAACTTCAAACAGTCAGCGACGTGCAGTCACATGTTCAGCGGGGCTTCAGTAGCCTTACCCTTTACCGATGAACTGTCCTTTTGCTGTTCTCATTCAAGTTCGCCTGATTAACAATCAAAGAATTTATCGACTGAACGACCAAGACCAATCCATTTTCCATGATAAGAAATGATAATGAAAAAATAAATGCCTATTGCCAACATTTATATAATTGATACAACATTGTTAGGATGAAACATAAATGCAAAAAATCTGACACTTTCGCTGACTTCGCAGTAATTATTTTCGCCATCATTCAGCTGTGCATCGTACCTAACAACACCCTTTAGCTGTCACTACATTTGGACTATAGAACGGATTCTCGTGGCTTATTGCTGAATGAACCTTGCAAATTAATTTACGCAAATATGTGCTGTTTCATGAGCTACACCAGCGCAAAAATTTTAAAGGCATATTGATATTTTTCGTAGTCATTGATGTGCGGAAGAAGATGCCATATAATTTCGTAGTGCAATGTATAACAAGGCTTTCAAAAATAAATTAGACTCTCGTCGGTTCTACCAATTGGTCTGAGCAACTGTTGCTAATCGGCAGAGGTAAACTGTGAGAGGTTTGGGTCATTGAGCAGCAAAAGGTGAGGTTATTGCAGGCCCTGTGTTTCTGCCAATGGACCGCCACTGCTAACAGTGGTGATTCTTCCCAAGAGTGGGCAGCCTACCAATGTTCCTTCAAGTATGGATTGACGATTCATCCAGGAAGTCAAAAAAGAACTCAGATGAGCATCTAAAGAACTGCAGGCCTCACTTGCTGCTGCTATTGTCAGTGTTCATGATTCCACGATAAGAACAGGACTGGGCAAATATTACATCTATAGGAGAGCTGCAAGGCGAGACCCACTGCTGACTAAAAACAACAAAAAGGCTTGTCTGACGTTTACCAAAAAACATCTTTTTGCTCCCCAGACCTGTAGAATAGTATTCTGTGGACTGATGAGTCAAAAGTGAAACTTTTAGGTAGACATGGGTCCCAGCTAATTTGGTGTAAAGCTAACACTGTATTCCATGAGAAAAACATCAGACCAACAGTCAAACACAGTGAAGGTGGTAGTATAATGTTCTGGGGCTGCTTTGCTGCTTCAGGACCTGGGTGACTTGCCATAATTAATGGAACCATAATTGTGTTCTGTACATTAAAATTCTGCAGAAGAATGTCTGGCCATCAGTTACAGTGATCCAAAGCACACAAGAAAGTCCACTTCTGAATGCCTCAAAAGAAACGAACAAAGCAAAACAAAATGAAGGTTTTGGGGTGGCTTAGTCAAAGTCCTGACATTAATCCGATTGTGATGTTTTGGCATGATCTAAAACAGGCAGTCCGTGCCAGAAAACCCTCCAATGTGCCTGAATGAAAACAATTCTGCAAAAGAGAGAGGACAACCTTTATGATGTAAAAGACTGGCAATGGCAGTTATTCCAAACATTTAATTGCAGTTGTTGCTGCCAAGGGTGACACAACCAGTTATTAGGTTTTTTTTTTTTTTTTGGGGGGATTATTATTATTCACATGGATGATATAGGTTTTGAATGACTCTGCCTTCTTCATAAAGTGATCATTTAGAAGCTGTATGTCTACTCATGTTATATTTGTTTTATGTTAAAAGTAGTTGGATGATCTGAAACATTTAAATGTAGGGAGTAAGCAAAAATAAAATAGAAGAAATCGGGAAGGGGCAAATACTTTTCATTTTTTCGTCGCACTGTGTGTATACACACACAGACACACACCACACACACTCACACGGGCATATATATTTGTACACAGCAGTGATCATCACACACAAGCAGACCCATTATGCATTTCCAATGCCAGACCTTCCTTTACTGCTTATCTTAAACACTACTGGGCAGGACCTCTTCCACCTGCATTCTGGGTTGATAATATAATGTATGTTTACTCCAAATACTTAAATATGTGCGTTTATAGTGTCACATTGAGCAGACTCATGCAGAGTGTGTTAACAGCGCATATAATTTGTGCAAATGGGAAGTACTCTTTAGCAGCTCAGACTGAACATATTGCTCAAGTGTAAAATTACAAGGCTAGACAATAAACTTGGTTTGCTCCTCGTTGAGTCAAAATATGTAAACATTTGGACACCAAAAAGGTAATGCCAGTGGCCTTATTTGACGAAATGCATTTGTAAATTTGTGTGCAACACTATGCTACATCATAATTGCGTGCCTGTTTGCTCCATACTATTTGTAAGTAGCAATCTCAAAAAAAAATGTACCGCCATTCCATTCATTCTGTGCTAAATTCACAATACAGCAACACCTTATTTTATGTTCTAGCGCATGACTTTCTCATTGAAAACATGCAACGTGAGGACAGCAATAGAATCCCAAAAAAAAAAAAAAAAAAAAAAAACTGGGCACAGTTGCATATTCACCACTGCATATCATTACTGTGTCTTTTAATCACTCTTTTTAAGCGTTTCGACGCTGAAGATACTAGTCAGTCAAGTCTAGCGAGTGGAATTTCCCCCCATTCCTCTAATGTGGAGGTCTTCGTTGTCATATATTTCCTATCATACTGAACCACACATCCTCAACCGGAGCCAGATCAGGATTGCGGGCAGGGCAATCTTGCATTGACAGTCTTGGCGTTGTCTTGCTGGAAAATGCAGGGATGTGTCTGGGAAGAGCGACGTAAAGACGGCAGCATATGTTGCTCCAATGCATTTCTCTGCATCAGTGGTGCCCTTGCAAATCTGCAAGTCACTCATACCAAGAGCACTGACACACTATCATACTATGACAGATGTTGGCTTTTGGAGTTGATGCTGACAACTGCTTGGCTCATCCTCGTTGCCTTTGGTCCAGAGAACACAGTGACTTTTTTTTTAACCAAGTCCTCTCCAAATATTAACTCACCAAACCACAAAACACACATCCACTGTGCAACTGTCCTATCTCAGATGACCTTGTAAACAGAAGTTGTTGGGGCTTAAGGGCTGTGTTGATGCATGGCTTCAGCTTTGCATAGTAAAGCTTTAACTTGCATCTGGGGATGCAGCAGTGAATGGTGTTGACTGACAAAGATTTACCAAAATGTTGTGGGTAAAAAATAATTGTGTGGGCAAGTCACGACTGAGAGAAATTAAAATGAGTGAGGAAAAATACAGATAAACTAAAATAATGTTATTTTGATCACAGTACCATAACCACTTGAATAATATCCAGCAGGAGTGAAATGAACTTGCTTCTGCTTTATAGACAGTGAGGCTGGGAAAGAAATGGATCATCCTGGATGACTTAAGAACAGAAATACCTGCTGGTGAATACCAGATTATCATGTCAACCTTGACGGCCAAGTCGGATGTACAGAAGACATTTGGATTTATTATAGATGGTGACCGTTGCTTTAATGCTTATAAAAAGTTTTGTCTTTTAAAGTAGCTAAGATAATTTCAACCGAAATGTGAAGTTGTGTATTTGATCACAAAAGTGGGAAGAACGGGTTGCAGGTAATGTTTTCATGGATAAATCCAGATTAAAAATAGATTTTGAGACACTTGCGGGTAACAGATCGATCTGTGCCGGACTCTGACCTGACCTATCCAAACGTCTGAAGCACTCCGGGCATTCTTTCTATTCTAAGCAACAAAAGAAACACAAGTTAATACAATGACCAGAAACAAAGAATGTACGCAATTATTATAAAAATCTTAGTGGCAAATAAGAATTTGTACTCATTTCTTGAAACATTTTTACTTTTCTGTCACTTATGTTGTCAACTGGGTCACCATGCGAGTACATTAACTAACTTGCCAACTTTCGTCTCCTTTGTTGCTCAACACTTAAATATTTAAACATCTTGATTTTCACAATTAGAGTCTTTAACATTATAATCTTTATTTTTAATCATTTGCATGTCTGTGCACTGCTCCTTGCTGCTGTGTGTGTATCAAGCAGAGTGCACGTGCATTGTGCTTTCGCCCACAAAGGCGCATAATACTACCTTCCTAATTTGTCCTTAACATAGCACTTAAAGGGGACCTAGGATGCTATATTTCCAAGGTTATATTTTGATCTTGGACTACCCTAGAGTACTCCTAATCGTTCAAAGCCCAAACAGGGTCCTTATTTAGTTCATACTGCCATCCTCAAAAAACCCCATTTGTAGTCCATTGTAGTCTCTGCCTGAAAAGCCTCATTGGGGTGGCTCTTCCGCTATGGCCCCCACTCCCTGTGTACCCACTTTCTTCTGACTGGCCAGCTCTGTGGAGGGCGGAGTTGGGCGGGACGAGGCTGCAGAACGCAGTTTTCCGGGTCTGGCTGGCCAGAGTGAAACGCGAGACACGTCTGCAATCTGATAAGGAAGCGGCGGGCAAATTCCACAATCTAACCTTACACTTGAATATAGATCTAATGAAATGAACTTGTTCTAACAAACGCAACGGTGAAAGTGGAGGACGCAGTGCGAAAATCTGGCAGCTCAAGCTGAAATTTGCTATCGGCTACAGTTTGCTACAGCGACAGTGGTGAGTACAGCGGTTTTTCTACTTTATAGCTAGGATGCAGGGAAAGCTAGAATCCACCCCATATAGACACATTTGTAGAACGGGTCGACATACCCATGTGTAGACCGGAGACCGTAGAAATCCGGTGGGTCTGAGTTTAGAGGGAAACATAGACAGTGAGGAGCAGCTAAAAGTGGACTAAAAGCTTATGGACCGCTTCGGTGTGTATTACAAGGACCTGCTGGTTCGTGTGCATAACTGTGGTGTGTCATTAGCATGGAGAAACGAACAGCTTCTGCGCTGGTATATGAAGAAGGGGCGAAAGCTCCAGGCTAAACGGCCTTTTCGGAAATTGCCCGTGGTAATGGTTTACTTATTGCATCGGAATGACAAGCGTTTCCTCGCGGAGAATGGGCGAGTTGTGGATAGTGTGCGAGAGCTAGCTAGAGCTCCAGTTATGTTATGATACAGGTTTTACAGACCGTAAGTTCCATGTGCGTGAACCGTTGCTTATGTGGAGCAAGCGAATCGATCACTTTTATAGGAAAGAATTTAATATTCAGTCGCCGATTTAATATTCAATCGACAGCAATGCAAAGATATCGTCTGTGATACCAGACACGTTATAGCCTGTGCTTTTCCCTATTGCTTTCACCAGTAGAATCAGAGAGCTTGCCCAGACATTGGAGAAGTATCAGGCTGACCCCGGTCATGGATAAGTAAAGCGATCGTTTCACAAGTACCCAAAAACGCACCCCAAGCTTTGCAAAACCTACGTCTGGTCTAACTGCACCTCTCTGGTTAGCTTCAACTGCAGTGGCTACAATCAGGCAACGTTATGATGAAACTGCCACATTGATGCTTACCGAAGTAACACAAGCATACCGATCAGAATTGCTGCATAAGTTAACCAGGAGCATTTTTAATTAGCAGAGCACGGGAACTAACATGCAGTAGCTGATAAGCGGTCATGACTTTGAATGTAATCTGTCACGCGAAAAATTCGTTTTGCGTCCGGTGTGAAAGCGGCTTGACGTGCCCGTATTCTCGTCTTTGCATTGACTTTGAATGTAATCTGTTGCGCGAAAAATTAGTTTTGCGTCCGGTGTGAAAGCTGCTTAACGCACCCATAACGCGTGTATTTGCCTCTTTGCATTGACTTTGAATGTAACCTGCCGCGAAAAAATTAGTTTCGTGTCGGTGTGAAAGCTGCTTAACGCGCCCATAACGCGCGTGTATTCGTCTTTGCATTGACTTTGAATGTAGGCTAATCTGTCCCGCAAAAAATTCGTTTTGCGTCCGATGTGAAAACAGCTTTATGGATAGTACGCAACAGCTAGAGAGAGCTCGGTTATGTTATGAACATAATACAGGTTTTACAGACCGTAAGTTTTGTTAGCGCGGACAAGTTGCTTATGTGGACCTAGCAAATCGATCACTTCTACAAGAAAGAATTTCCTATTTAATCTCTACCTTTTTCGGCTTTTTATTAGCCACAACAACTTCTAAAGGGGGATGAAATTATGTCACGGTAGTGCAGAGAAATTATTTGTTATACCAGACACGATAGAGCTTCTGCGTTTCGCATTGCTTTCTCTGTAGCACCAGAGAGCTTGCCCAGACATTTGTGAAGCATCCGGCTGATACCGGTCATGGATAAGTGAAGCGATCACAAGCAGCCGTAAACAAACCCAAACACGTATCCCAAGCTCTGCAAAACCAACGTCTGGTCTAACTGTGCTTTTCAGCCCAACTTTGCGGACACATACAGCACCTCTCCGGTTAGTTTCAACCGTAGTGGCTACAATTGGGCAAGGTTATGATGAAACTGCCACATTGATGCTTACCGAAGTAACACAAGCATACCGATCAATTTACTGCATATAAGTTAACCAGGAGAATTTTTAATTAGCACGGCACGCAAACTAACATGCTGTTGTGAGTTTTGACTTGTTAGCCATTTGAGGTTGCCGTAGTCCGTGGTTGATGATGTCAGGAAGGTGCCCAGGAGTCTGTGTGTGTTATGAATGAGCCGTCGACATGGCAGTGCTGTACTGAGAGTGACGTTTGAAAATAAAAGCACCTGAGAGTTAAAAGGGTCTTCCCTCCGTAACATGACACATGCAGTAGCTGGTAACCGAGCGGTCATAACAACCACAGAGACAAACCCTTGCAATACAGGTCTTACAGACAGCAAGTTCTGTTACCGTGGACAGTTGTACCAAGCATCCAAATTACAAACAAGTATAAAAAGTTAGCTTTAAATGAGGTTTACGTTCACACACCTTCTGTAGAATTTCCCCTGATATCACTCTTGCATATTTGGGACACAAACATTAGCAACAGTAACGTGGCTACGTTAGCCACAGTGCTACAGCCAAAATCAACTGGCTATCACGTCAGGTTGGCTTATACAGTAAAAGCAACTTGCAGCTTCTGTGTCTGTTAGTCACGGACAGTCGCGACAGATCCAGGCTTTATCTTCGGATATTTTAGAAAGCCTGCGCTTGAGGCCAGTTGTTAGTGCTAACTATCGTTAGCGGTCCTGCTAGCCAGTAGCCACCCGTAAAACGTTAGCTTCACTTACATTATTTGCTGTTATATCGTTACTTACAGCTTGTGGCTCCGAGCGCTTGATCGATGCAACTGCTTCAGGTTTGAGAAGCAGCTGAAATGCTTATCCTGTGTCGAATTATCCTTTATTATCCTTTGGTGAAATGCTGAGCACAATCAGCTAATGTTCCCTTTGGCTGTGGCTGTTTGCTGCCAACAAACAAAAAAAGCTACCCACTGATTTCTGGTGGCATGGTCTTTTGGAAGAGAAATAGTTGTTTTTCTTTGCTTCCAAAAGTAAACGGACAAGCAGCTTTGGGAGAGATACTGACAAAATTGCACCTCAAATGATCTGCGGTTCTTCTTTTGTATTTCCAAAAGTGTCGACGCTACTAAGGCATAGTATGATCTGCCGTTGTTAGTGCCTGCTAGAATAGTTTCAGGTGTGGGCAGGTCCAGCGCAGTGGTTGGCTCTGGCTAGGTCTGTACTAATTGGACGGCACAACCTGACGTTAGGTTTTGCCCAGATCTCGTGAAGATCTTGGGAGGAGCTGTTCAGATAGGAAATCACGCTCACGAAATGACGTTCTTGGATTACGGCAAAACCCCTACATCTTATGTTTAGAAACTTTTCAGAGGTTGAGCATGGACAACCAACATTATAACATTACTAATATGTATTAAAAGAAGGATCAGCACAATAGGTCCCCTTTAAAAACCAAAAATTGACTTTAGACCAGATTTTGTTGGACTATCGCTCTCTGCTGCCTCAAGATAACAACACTCCAACAATGCATCTGACCACAGCTCATTTTAAGACCAACAAGCTCATGGGCGCTCATTTTGGCACAAGTACTTATGCAGCCTGAACGATGTAGGGGAAAATAACAACTGCGCCAGCTGTAAACTTGTGAAGACACTCTTGGCACCGCTTGATGTTTTCTAAAAGAATGGTGTCTGAGGGATCGGAGATAATGGGCTTTGAGAAGAGGGTTTGACCTTTGCCCTTTCCGCACAGATTATAGAATCCGTCCATCTTTTAAATATATTACACACTGTAGAGAGCAAATGCACAAAATCCTACCAATTTGTTTTTGGGGAACATCGTTCTCAAAGTAATGGATTAAATCGTGATCCATCTTTTGGCCAGTTGGTAAGTGTTGACCCATCTTTGCTCTTCAGGGACTGGGGCTTTTTGGGGCTTCTTTTGTTCTTGAATGAGATTAGTTCACCTGTTTGACATCACTTGTTTCGCATCACCTTTTTATAGCAACTTGTCAGGTCAATTATTAGTCATACATTGCCCCTGCAAATTTTTTGGAGGTTGCTGCTGACAGATTCCACAGAAAGTGTGACCAACAGGTCCCACTGTACTGAACAGGATGAAATAATAAATGAATGGTATATATGTGGTTTATTTCATTGATAACATAAGAACAAATGTTTACAGGAAGTTTTAGACCTGGATCACTGCAATTTTGGTGAAAAAGTGAATTTAAAAATTTGGCCTTGTTGCTTATGTTACATGAACAGAAAATTGGTTTTCGCAGGACCGAACTCAAATGGGGACAAGATTGTCTGAGCTAACGCCAATAATGGCACGATGAGCAGAGAAAAGGGAAGGCACACCAGTGACCAACCCGCTAATCCACAATAAGCAGGGCTTTGTTAAAGCCTGGATACCTATTCTTGAACTGTGACCTGAAATGCAGTTTTTACCCGGGATTATTTTGTGGCAATCCAATGGAGGCGTTGCACTGGATGCAGAAACCATAGTGTAAGTCACGTGATCCCCGAAGTAACCCAGGAAGATAGCTTTGATTGAATGGGGAGCATCGATTAATTATTATTTATTTATACCGAAAAAAAATTATTTCCTGGTTCGGAAAGGTCGCATGTATAACCGAATATTGAACCTCAGGTCCAAGGGCTCCGCCTTATCCATGACACTAGCTCAACAGAATATATATTCACTGGTCGATTTAGCACTTGTATAGCTCTGCTGTGTTTGAACTTGAGCATATTAAGGCAAGGATTCTCAGTCATAAACCGGCTTTGAAAACAACAGTTGAATATTTAGCGGTTAATTATCGCGAAAATACAAAAAACAAACCATTTTAAGCGATAATACTGCTGAGGTCTTCCAGTGCATAGCATAATGGCAAGAGGACTCTCAGATAGACTGGCTAAAACAATAGCAAGCGCAGATTTACCCACAAACAGCTTTTATGACAAAATATCAAAGGTAAGAAAAATTTTTGCTCATCTCTGTAGCATTTAAAGTGTATGCCTTCTGTTCTTTGAGTGTGGTGTCAATTTAAAATGACAAGGCTTATATCGTTGGAATATGTGGAGTGTCCTTTTTCATTTGAGGTATCGTTTGTATGCATTGCACAAGTTCAGCAGAAATGCTTGCGATAGAGCACTTATCTTATTTTATTTAATGTTTTGCTAGATGCTTATTTACTTGCGTGGTACTTGAATTGTGTTCGGTTTAGGTAAAAACGGTCATCACGATCTTTTCGCCGAGTTTCTTCACTTTAAAAGGATATGCTGCATGAGGAGGTTGCTATTAGGAAGCATGCTGTATTTATTATGCAAATTCATTGCCCCCGTTATGGGGGCGTTCAGACTTAAGGTTAATATTTGTATAGAATATATATTTAACACTAATTTTTTAAATCTTCACTTTAAAACCAGTTTTCATTGCAACAAAACCGTTGACTTACTTGTGAACTTCTGGTACGTGAAGCAGCTTTTCTTGAAGTGCTCTGAGCAAAGAACTGAATGTTTTGTTGGTTTGTAAGGCTGTCCACGGTCAATTCTTCTTAAATAATAAGCCATTCTTTCAAAAGGGCTTCACTATTTCGTGGAAATTGATGGAAACTTATTTTGCCGTATTTTCCAGACGACTGAATGGCATTATTATTGGTGCAAGCAATAGCAGCACAAGATTTCCCCATATTCACTATGCTGAAATCAACCTTTGTGTACATTTTGCTTCGGGGATCACGTGACCACCTACGTAACTTGCAACGACCTCATTCATACACTGGATAATTAGTCAATCCTGCCCACTCATTTCCAAGTTCCTCATCCACCTTGGAGTTCTGAGAGGAAGGAGGGACACTTTTTTGGGCCACCCTGTAGCATGGATGTACCAACCCTTTAAGTCAAACCAGGGTTGGCTTGATCCATCCAGGGATTGGAGTGAACTCGTCCATATTCTAAACTCGGCTTGCTTGTGAAAATTCAATAACTGATCCGGGTGTGCCATCTAGTGAGAGAATATTATAACTGCGTGCATAAATCTGCAGCTTTGTGTCCGCTGGCGGACATAACTGCGCAAAAGGGTTTAAATACCCTGCCAGCAGCCGCCAAACCTCATTCACAGCAGTGCTGTACTAAGATTACAGGTTGTTGCTAACGTTATTACTGTGGACGGAAATGTTTACCTTTTTGACGAGGGACAAGCGAGTTGAAAATTCTAGAAGGCCAGGAAGTCAACATCCCCTCGCGCATGCGCTTTACCACGCTTTCAGACTACCCGTTGTTATAAAATAGGGACTTCACTGCGGAATGCAGAGCGAGCGTTACGACCACACATCGGACAGAAATTACGTTCGCGGCCAAAACTGGCTTCACGGCATGAAATAGGGCTCAGGATATTTCAAAACGGTATCTAGCTAGGTAAAATAAAGCATGGGGAATATATTCCTGGCCATACCTTCAGTAGTAGATGTACCCTTATTTTCACAGTGGCCCTGTTGCTAACGTTATGGGACTGGACAGAACATGTAGTAACGTCCGCAACTGGATTAATGCATTGGATTCAGTGACTGGGACAATTTTCCGTCCTGATATCGCCCAATTCCAGAATAAAGTCAGCTTTTTAGAGAGAAGTAACAAAAGAACAACAGTAGCCATGCTTTTACAGGTAAAACAATTATTCTTTATTCTGTTGACATATTTTATTGAAAATACAGAGAGATGGTACATTTTATATTGGCTCAAAAATAAAAGTTGTCAATTGGTCACACTTTCCGTGGAATCTGTCTGCTGTCATTAGATTTGTAATAAGCAAACATTTTCAGTAAACCATTGAAATCACAGGTTAATGCATCCAATAATGTGTTTTCGTAGTGTTTTCAATGTACGATAAGGTGAATGGATTTCTCGAATCACACCTTTTAGATTTTATTTATACAAGTATTTTCTAAAATGTGCCAACTTTTTTTGGAATGGGGGGGGTATATATTTTTATCATGGCATTTTTTTAAAAACATTCAGTTAATATTTTCTTGTTAAAATTATATCTGAATCATATGTATGTAAATATATACCGATCATCCTCACTATACTAAAAAGTGTGCCACAATTGGTACACCCAGAGAATAGACAGGTGGTAAGCCCATGCTGTGGTTGAGCCCCAGGCTCAAATTTACTCAGAATCACATAATAACCTCTTCAGCTAACTACTTATCCTGCTCTCTAATATAATCCAAGCCCAAATCCAATAATCCAGCTATTTCCTTGCACAAAATTGTGCCTGTAGGCTATTCAGTGCACAGTGTGTGGTTAGTTTCCTATGCATAAAATGGCAGTGAGAGATGGGTCTGTCTTTGTGTCTGTAATAGGCACAATATTTCAGCTGAGCAATGTTACAAGGAGCAATGTGGAGCTATATTAGAACCACTGAACCCTCTGATTCATGCTTTCAGCAGCAATTCTCTCTGTTGGACACTGACTTCCACTATACCAGCTCTATACTTACCGGGCTCCAATGGTGATTTATCACATTAAATCATTGATGGAGGTTGCCTTAGCTTTTTTCAGAGAGAGTATCTGATTTTTTTTTTTTTTTTTTTCATTTTTTACTTAATTAAAACACATTGGCCAGGTTTGGTATATTTCAGTGACCAGGTGTCAAGACATTAATTAGTCTATATCTCATTTATATTTGCTGTCAGCCTGTTATTTAAATATGTCAAAGTGCATTATCTGTTTGAAGTAAAACTAAGAGATGTTTCCCCAAGAAAAGGAAAGCGTAGGTTAATCCCGAAACACCTGAGACATAAGCATTAGAGATTCTTTTAGGCAAAGCTATTTCAGGCATAATTTAAGTAACAGACTAAATCCTTCAATCAGTATTAAAACTTATTAAAAGAGACCGCAAAAAAATGAACCCCAATTTTTATTAAGGGCCTGTGACTGTGTTGTAACATGAAAGCAGGGTCTACCGCGACAGTGTTTGAGAACTTATGTTTTAACCACTATCTCTGCATGAGTGAATCAAACAGGGTACCCCCCAGTAACTAATATAGTCTGCACTTGCTACATTACTGATATTTACCTGACACTTTTCTTCGAAATGCATAACCACATTGACAATGCACAGGCTAATCCCCTTTGGAGCAATATAGGGCTAAGGGCCTTGCTCAAAGACCCAGCTGATCTTACTGTTGCTACACTTGGATTTAAATCGCCAGCCTTTGACTTCCCAGTCAAGCTCCTTAGCATCCTGTTGCAGACTGGAGACCCACCTCATTCAACCCAGATATGCTGGCTTTGCTATAGCCCGTGTTCCCCACACAAGTACTGGGAAGACCCATTTTCTAAACAGAAACTCCATACCACTCTGCAATGGATGTGATCCAGTTGGGGGTTTATATTATCTTTGGCTGTAATTTCTCACCAGTCTGAATTGATAACTCTGTGGGAGACAGGCGGAGAGCAAGTGCAGTCCAACTGTGAAAATAGACCACTCTCTCCATGAAGGAAGATACTAAATCCACTTTGTAGTTTCTGTCTTCTCCTCCATTATAAATAAATGCGGGCAAATGTACTTTTAAAGAGTAAATGGGTTGTTTCGAAGAGTGAATGGGTTTTAGTCTGTTGTACATTAGTCCTGTCTTTTTCAGCTTTTGGAAGGAGTGTAGGGGAGGACTTGCACAGAATTGCGTAAATAGGCCATTACAGGATTTTGAGACCAACCACGTAAAAGGCTGACTTTCAGAAAATACGGGTTGCTTAGCTATGTTATATTGTCTTTTTTTTAATACGGCGCTATATTCTGAGCCACCACTGTCGCATTCATTGGTGTAATAGAAGATGGGGACAATTTCTTTTCGAACGGTTGCATTTGTGTGTGTGTGTGTGTGTGTGTGTGTGTGTGCGCGTGCGTGCGTGTGTGTGTGTGTGTATATGTGTGTGTGTGTGTTCTTGTACATGCTTCAAAGTGAGAACCAAGAAAAACAAGTGAGAACATTTGAAGATGTGCTCACAACTACAAAGGCAAACTGTGACCTTAGTTAAGGTTATGGTTAGGTTAGAATTAGGGACAGGTTAAGTTTAGGGTAAAGGTTTCAGTTGGGCATACATTGCTTATTGTTAAGATTAGAGACAGGCTGTAAAGTCACCGAGAGAATGAATGGAGGTCAATGTAATGTCCTCACAAAGATATAAGTACAAGGATGTGTGTTTGTGTGTGTGTGTGTGTGTGTGTGTGCCTGTGTGTGTGTTCCTAAAGGATTCTTTTCATAAGGAAAATTCAAGTTGCCCGACATTTGTAGAAGAGGTGAGGACTGTAGGAGACTAACAGAGAGAGGCTGATAAATATTGGATGGGAAAGGGCAGAATGGAGGACTGGCCACTTCCCGTGTTTCGTGTCATTGGGAGGACCTGAACGGTGTGTAAATTAGGGAATTCACTCGGCAAGTATAGATCCAGCTAGAGATGTGACTCAGACAGTATGGATCCAGTTACCATTTATAACGGGGAGGTCACAGTAACGTGTCAGCCTCTTGTGGCACGCTCATTGCTTAGCGCGGAGGGGCCGTGATACTACATAACAAAGACCTCATCCCTCTGCTTCAAGGGCGACATCTGGGGCTCTCTACATAATGGATGGCTTTGGGTTTTCACTGGTGCTGTCTAAAGGTAGCCTTTTGTGTAATCTCTCTCTCCCAGGAGACTGGACGGAATGTGCTCGCACACACACAACCACAGATGCGGATTCCTATGCGATACACACACACAAACACACACACTGCACATTCGTACCCAGCACACACACTCTAAACCCAACAGACAGGTATACACATGCATGCTCGCACATTCTCACACCCTGCTCAACCCCCCCCGACACACACACACACACACACACACATACGCTCACGCAGGCACCCACACTTTTCCACACAAGCACAGGCACACATTCTTATCAGACACAAATTCACGCACACACACAGGCATGCACATACACGCTCGCACACTGTCACACACACATATAACTCGCTCTCCCCACACACAAACAAACACCATCCTACATGCACTGACTCTCATTCCTCCAGGTCAATGTGAACTTAGTTTCACCTTCACTAAGCTCCTCTCTCATTGTAACTCTGACATGTTCCGGCTTATCTCAGGCCCATTGTTTATGCACAGGGCTATTTGATTGATCATGAAATCGATAGTGTTTCAGCATGTTTGCGAAAGCTCGATAAGGTCAGCTCTGGACTGCAATTTCTATCTCTCCTGTTCACTGGCCATTGTCCATATCTGAAACACTACAGGTAGGCAGACCGATTTATGCCACTCTGATGAGATTAGCATGCTTAACAAAAAGACAGAGAGTTTTTTATGCATCCAGCTTAATCTTCTGAAAGTATTATAGGCAGGTATTTGGTGCAGACAAAAAGGGAAAGAGTTTGACAGCAAACCCATGCCTATACTGGTGAATTGGGCAACCAGACAGAAGGGAGATACATCAAAACATAACAAATCTTGCGCTAGGCTGTTAGGCCTGTCACTAGGGAAGAGAGTGAGCTTTAAATTCCTGACACTCTAATACTGGAACTGGCTCCATGCTGTAATACTGTGCTCTTACCTCAACATTTTCACACCTCTTAAGATTTTTAATAGTATTTTTTCATCATATAAGCAGCATTACATGTTGACAAATGATTGAGAATGAGTGAAGACCAAACATCAGTTTAACAGGATGTTTTGTGGCTTCTCTGTGTTCAGCTCACCAGCAGCCACTGATTTCAGTACAGGATTGACTCAGCAGAAAGCTTTCCATTATTCTGTGATGGAATGTTGAATAAGTTGGTTACATCTTACTTTTTTAACCCATTAAGACCTGATGCGACGTCTACGTCACACCCGCTTTAAACACGGACGGGACATGAATATCATATATAAATATATTTATATCATTTTTAAGAAATGTGAATGAAGTGCATCATGAGGTGCCCTAGGTCTTAAAGGGTTAATAAACAACTTACACTGATTAGTATTCAGAAGAAGGTGGATTGTCTCACTCTCTTTCTTAAAGAAAAAGAACAATATCTGTCTATGGTAATGTAACCAAGTTTATTTTTCCGTTTTTATTCTATTCCCGCCTGATGTCTGAAATGGGTGGAGTCAGACAGACCATGTGATGCTGACAGACAGAGGTGCTAACCTGTTTGCGGAGAGCGTTGGCATCCCCAGCGTGCCCAGTGACGCCCTGGTGACGAAGAAGGAGAGGGAGGCGTGGCAGCACAATCAGAAGTACGCTGTCGGAGTGAAGAATCACTTTAACTCCCAGTGGTAAGGCATCTCTGTACATCACTGAGCCGCAGCTTTAACGTGTATATAAATTGCTGCTGACATGTAAAAACCCAGGTCCAGATGGTAAAACTCTTCTCCAGTTATTTTGTCCCTCCTGCTGATTGACACAATTGAAGGGTTGATTTCCAGAAGTGTGCAAGTCCGTTTTCGTCTTTTTAGAGGAACGAGATTTTAAGAATTTGACAACTTGTGGGGATCATGTTACATGTTAAGCTGATGTAAACGTAATGAAATGTCAGAAAAGATGTCTTAAAGCATATTAGGAGACCTTCTAGCCTCTACGTTGATTCTTGGCCCAGATATTTCAAACACCAGCCTGCGGATTTGAGTTCTTTTAGAACCAAACGCCTCAAAATAACGAAAATTGAACTTGATTTAGAAAATTAACCGCATTAAATTTTATTATTTCAGAGTACTGAAACAGAGCATCTTTTTGAAAACAAAACACACCACTGTCTAATGAAAATGAATGACAAATATAGTCATTCCAATATACTATAGTCATGGGTGTCAAAAAGCTTTTTGAACGAAATTAATAGAAAATATATAAAGTGACATAGAAGGTGAATGCACCTGAACAAAGGTCACCATAAAAACCAAACTCCATAAATTATGAATGGGCAGTACCACCATCCAAACAGGTTTAAAGACTTCATTCGTTATCAGTAGGGATGTGGCATGGTAATTAGAAAGTTCAGTCAAAGAATTAGCAGATAAAAAAGATTACCTTTTGCCAGACTGCTTTTTCACTTGTTTTTAGCCCATGTTTCTGGCTGCCTGGGGTTTTTTTTTTTTTTGTTTTAGCTCTTTTGGGTTGAGTCCACTCACATGCATCCTGGCCTGTAGAGTCATCCATTTTGGTTAGGTAAGAAAGCTACAGTGGCTGCTGTTGGCCAACCAATTTTCTAAGCGATACTTTGACTGGCTGACTAGACTTGTGTGCTTGTAGAAGTTTTAGACTGGACTTGGTCACCACCACAGACTGTATAAAAAGATGGAAGCAGCACCCGAGTCTGACAAGTGAGGCCGATGCAGAAATCTCTAAAATTTGCATTCTATTTAATGGCCAGCAGATGGTGACATCAGTGGCTGCAGAAAGAAGTTCAATGCTATAGAAGTCTATGAGAAAATGACCCTACTTTCCCACCTGATTTATTATTTCAACAATGATTTTCCAGATTATTTTATGGAATCTATCATAAGTTTCAAGTCTCCTTCTATATATCATGATGTTCGTTTTTGTAAATTTTGGTCCCAAATAGACTAGAATAAAGGATAAAGACAGAATATGCTTTAGGGGCTTGGCTATCCTCTGGTCCTTGTCTGATATGGTAAGATCCACCCGTAGATCCACCCTTTGTTCCTCCCTGGACCTTCAATTCACGCTCTCATCCAATAGGAAGCACATTCGGTTTCAAAATGACAAAATGGAGCTGTTCAAATTGCCAAAATCGAGGCTTCCTAAATGGTATGCTGAAACCAATGGGTGACGTCACGGTTGCTTCGTCCATCTTTTTATCCAGTCTATGCTTATGACATCATTATAAGACTACTTCCAGTTCATTGTTTTGCTCCCCTGTTTTGAATGGTTAAAATTATGGGGGGAGCGCCACGCCAACTGGGTGTATCCAGGCGTATTTTTCAATTTCGTGCCCAGTGCAGCCCGGCGCAAGTACTCCTCTGTCCCGCCTCTGTCCCTCCTGCCGGCGCAAGTGGCAAAGAGGGAGGAGATAAGGCATGAGTGGGTTTAACACAGCCGAGTCAAATCTTCACCAATCAAATGAGCTCCTCTCCTCACCTTTAAAATTGGAATGAAGAAGCCTCTGTCCTATGTCTGCATGATGTGTGAATGTTGCATTTTACTTTGCTGCTTCAGGCATGTTTTCTGCACCGCTTACGTCTATATAAAGCATTTTGAATATGAGTTAGCTGGCTAGCTAGGGCATTCGCAAATTATTACCATTAGCGAACTTGAATGGAATTTCAAAACGAAACTACGTCAGATCATTCAAACTTATGAAGTTGGAATGAAATACGACGGTTGCTCATTTATTTCTTCTGCCTGCATCATTGGGAAGAGAAACGATGGATAGCGTGTTCCTATTATTACACCCTGTTGCTGCTAAAAATTTTGGGATTAACATGCATGAACAACAATGCAAGATACGTTACACGTTTATTTTCAATATGTGATCTTAACTCAGTACGAGATCATAGCAATCAGGCTGTATTCCTTTCCCCCACTAAAAACGATAAAACCTAAGTGACAATAATAGTTTTAAGCCGCTTGCACACTGGACGCGAAACAAATTTTTTGCACGACAGATTACATTCAAAGTCAATGCAAAGACACGAATACACGCGTGTATTTGCATTGACTTTGAATGTAATCAGTCGTGCGAAATATTTGTTTCACGTCCGGTGTGAAAACAGCCGAAGGGCACATACCCACATAGCCTACACACGCACTCACGCTCCCACATGTACCCATCTCTCTCTCTCTCTCTCTCTCTCTCTCTCTCTCTCTTTCATCTGAATTCAGGACAATCGATATAGATACTATAATTTATGTGCTGATTCAGATAGTTACATTAAATAGTGGTTGCTGTAATTATTTATTGCATTGAAACGTGGCTTACATTCTGGAAACCAGCCTGTGAGGTTTCGGTGACGTGTGTGCACTGTGCGCCGGGCAGCCAAATTACCACTGCACAGAAAGTAAACCAGGTTGGAGCTGGCGAGCTTTCTGCGCAACTTCAGCGGAGACTTTTGCTACGAAATTGTCACTGCGTCTTGATGAATATGTGACACCTCCCCCTACTACGCTGCCACACCCATCTCGGCGCACGTCCGTCTTCCAAATTGCCAAAGTCGCTGCGGTGTTGCACCACACGAAATTACCACTGCGTGGGCTGCACCGGACGAAATTACCACTGCGTGGGCTGCGCCACACTACGCCACGCTGCGCCACCCTGCGCTGCGCCAAGAAATTAGAGTCTCCTAGCTGTTCATTATTCAATTAATGGCACTTAAAATTGCGATGAAGTCTGTGAAACACTAAATCTCTGTATAATATTTACTATGTTCCTACTTTTTTCTTTTTATTTTATTTTTTTTAACTGTTAAGCCTATAAAACCTACAGACCAATGTATGGGTCCATCACATGCAACAAACTCTCGGGCCTATTTTAAATTCTAGCGGAGATCCCAAGGTTTCCAACAGACCCAAATATGACCTGGTGAATCACAGGGAAATGTGTATAAAATAATGCACAAAATCTAGATATTTTCCATTTGATGTAATACTGTGGGCATAAAAGCACAGCGTCCTTGGTTTGAATCATTCTCTCAGTATAAGTTTGATGTAGCTTCAGTGAAGCGCTGTATCCAGCAGATACAGAATTTGTATGTGGCATTATTCTACTTTTTATAAAAAATGCTCTCTCTGACTTTGAACCTACTTAAGGGAAACTCAAGTCAAATGTTAGAGTCTAAGGGGTTAATTTAGTTTTTAGAATACATATCATTTTGTCCATGCAGAATTACGGATGACATTTTTTCATTTAAGTGAAATATATTTCCTGTGGTACAGTGTTTTTTTTTTTTTTTTCAAATCTAATGGTCGGTGAAAAATCTATTGTGTGTGCAATATTGGGTTTAAAATACTAATGGGATTAATTTGAGAGATGGCATATCTCTGAATAGGCCTTGGGGGTTCATTAATCAAATAGTAATTAGCAGGTTCTCAAGAGATGCCTGTTGATAGGAATGTGATTGCCATGCCTTTTTCTGTGTAATAAGAGCTCTGGCCTGGCTGAATTGGTTTGGCTTGGCTTGATAGTCGTGGGTTGCTATGAACCGCGGTGTTGTATTGTCGAGATTCTATTATATTGTGAAAATAACCCTTTTCCAGGGGCATGCTGCCCAGCTCACCATAATGATATTTAGGTCATTAGCTTTGCAGACGTGAGCCAGATGCTGCTGAATTCGGTATTTTCACCTGGTTGTGATGGAACAGATGCACTTCATTTAGTCGCATGACTTCCTTTCTTAGGGTCTCCCCCTTTTTATTTGAGTCTTTGTTCATTTTAATTGCTTCTGCCTCAAAGATTCTGTGCTGAGTGATAAATTCTATCTGGAGCCCTCCCCACATAGATCTTCACTTTGGCTGCAGTTCGGGGGAAGTTTACAGCTCTTTAGATCAGACGAGACAGGTCTTTGGGCAAAGACATAACTCATAGGTCAGAAAAGAGCAGGTATGATGTGGAATTATGGGGTTTCAGGCCAGTAAATTGGAAGTAAACGTTGATCTGACAGCATAACAAAGGTTAATGGTACCAGCCACGAGATCTATAGATCTATAACAGCAGTAGGCACATTATCCTTGGGGCGAAATTACCATGATAATAGCAGTATAATTTTACCTTTGCAACTAGAAAAATCAGTTTATCGTCAGAAGATTGAGAGTTTTAGCCCACCCATGTGTTTTCTAATAAATAAATTGCATCTTTTTGCAGAGAAAAAGACTGCAGACATAAAGCTACTTACTGTCATACCATTGGGTGAAAGATGTTGATTATAATGTTATATATCAGGGGAGGGAGGAGCTTCTTGTCACATTTTTCATCCTTTTTTAGGTATCTTGGGTGCAACACATGGAAATTAAATAATTGTGATACTAAAGGAAAGAATGAAGTCTTCGCGCATAATAGGATTATGGACAGTTATCAGCTGTTACAGTCTGCCCCATCTCTGGGTATGTTGTTATGCTGTACGGGGTATGTTATCACAGTGGATTTTTATCGAAAGAATATAGAAAGAATGTTTGGCACGCTTCTGACGTTTGGCCAAGTCAGGTCAGAGTCCAGCACGGATTGACCTGTGGCCCGAAATTATTGCGAAATCAATTTTGAATCCGACATGATCCATGAATACAACACCCAAAACCCATCCATTCCGCCATTGTCATCAAATACACAACTCCGGATTTTGTTTGAAATGTGCTGTGCCTTGCTACTCATCAATGTGTGTAACAAGCAGAGGGTACGTGTGTTGTGCCTCGCTTACAAAGACACATAATACTATCTTAATAATACGCCCTTAAGATGGTAGTTAAAAACCGACAATTGACTTTAGACCAGGTTTTTGTTGGTCAAACATGCAATAAATTTCTGCTGCATCAAAATAGCAACACTCCAGCAATGCACCTGACCACACCTTAAGTCAAGACCAACACGTCTATGGGCGCGCATTTTTGCGAAAGTACACTTTTTGTTTTTGCAACCTGTGCGCTGAACAGACAAACAACAACTGCACCAGTCATATATTAGCAAAGACACTTGTGTCTCACTTGGTGCCACTTCGCACCAGGTGTAAGATGGAGCACCTACTCTATGTCATGTGTATCGGTGATGCTGGAGTAGATGTGGGTGGGGAGCCAAATTTGGCAAAATTTTTGACCCTGTCCATAATTTTTAATGGCTAGCCGGGATGAAGCTATCGCATTAAAAAAAAATATGGTGCGTATGCATATGATAGCTACTATATAATATCTGATACTATCATCCACTACCCCGCAGTTGATACACAAATATCACAGTAATTTTTGAGCCAGCCCTATGAGCCAATGTATGTGTCAACTTTCATTGCGACGACTGCCACATACTGCCAATTAAGGTCATGTTCGCTAGTGTTTTCAAGGTTACCTTCACATGGACTGCAGCAAAATTATTCAAAGATACTTCTCTCTTCTAGTAAGTAAAGAAATATTTTGAGCATTCGTATGGAACTGTGTCTTATCACATAAAATGTGAAGTGCCCTTTTTTTTTTTTTTTACTTTCTTAAAAAAGAAGTTCTTAAAAAAACTTCTCCCTCCAGATTTGTTTGACTTTTTCCTCTTGTGATTAGCCATTATATTATTATGCAAGTTAAGTGGTTTCATTTTTCATAGCCTTTGTTTAAAAAAACTTCTTATTAATAGCTAGTGATTCCACCAAACTACACAGTAATTAACTACTGTCTCTTCTACTAAGAGTGAACTGGCAAACATGTCTGCTTGAATTAGGTTTAATTCAGAAACAGAATTCACTTTACTTCCTTCTTATCAAAAGGAATAATAGCCGCCCTAAATCGCGTCTGACAAACTCCAGGCAGCTTTAGTGCGGATGTGTAACTCGTACAGAGTGGCAGTGACGTCTCCAATGGGTGTAAAGGAGGATTCTGATCGGCCGGTGTAGAGAGACCAACACGTCAGCCCTTTGATAAATGATCTGACAGACACAGCGCCATGATTTTGGCGGCTCTACTCGACGCACTGTCCTGTGGCGCTGAGGAATTCCCGCCGAAGGCGCCGTGGAAACGGAGCTGCTGCTAAATAAAAGCACTCTGGCAGCTCTTGAAAGTGATAAGCTCTCAGCGTAAACAAGAAACAGAAGAAAGAACACGGGGAGAAAGAGAAGACGGAGAAACGTGTGATTTATCTGGTTTTCAAAGGAAATGGATGTGTGAGCACAGGAAGCCGAGAGGAGCTGGATCCTTCAGCACGTGCAAGCACGGAAAGTGCTGGAAGAGCAGATTTCTCTCACATCTCTCACTTGAGCTACAAAGGAAGATGGAGTGATGGTAGACTGTGGTTAAACTGCGCCTTGAGCTGAATAAACTTTAATGTCTGTCCTCCGTCATTAATTGATCGATACTAAAGCATCTCATTTATTATTTCTTGAGGGGGCCAGGTCATTGGTAATAGGCCTCACCACCAATAACCTTGCGCTTTTGCAGCTGTAAGTGGGAACGGCAAGAATACAAATACGTGTATGAAAATGTATAAATTTTGAAAACATTTTTGTTTTTGTGAGGTGCATGGCCTTAGCTGCAGTAATGACTGGCTGGCAGGCTTGAATAGCTGAGACACTCAGGGCTGGTCACGGTCGTGAACTCAGAGTCTTGGAATGTAGTTTTGGAGTGATCACAATTTATTTTACAGCACATAGTGTGCTTGCTCTCAAAGAAGGAATCATTACCTGTGACTTCTTCAGTTGAAACTTGTTTCTCTGAGAGTAGAAATCACTTTATATACATGGAATAATGACTTAGGGGCTGTAAATTATGCAGTTTCAATGCCCGGTAAGGAGCTGAATCTGCTTTAAATGATAAAAATTAGGGGTAATGAATGCTAATTTAACAACTTACTGTGAGAGAGCTGGATTGTAATTAAAACATGCATTTCAATATATGCATCTCTGTAGGATTTTACTTGATAATTGCATGGCATTCTACTCAAAACAAACCAAATTCTGTAGTTTCCCCATTCTTGCCTGATGTAGGATTTCAGCTGCTCAACATTTAGCGGCCTCCTTTGTATGTTTGTTTCATCATGTGGCAAATATTTTCTTTGGGTGACAGGTCTGGATTGCAGAAAGGGTAGTAACACTCTTTTTTTACCATGGAGTCATGTTGTTGTATTGTGTGCGGGGTGTGGTGTTTGGCATTCTCTTTCTGAAATAAGCAAGGCCTTCCCTGAAAAATACATGTGGATGGCGGTATACATTGCTTTAAAACCTATATCTATCGTAGAGCATTAAAATTGTTTTCACATATGTGCAAGTTACCCATGCCATGTGCATCCCCGTACTATCATGGATGCTGGCATTTGAACTGTGTGCTGATAACAAGATGGATGATCCCTCTTTAGCCCGGAGTACACAGCCTCCATGATTTCCAGAAAGAATTTCAGATTTCTATTGATCAAAGCACAGTTGTCCACTTCGCCTGAGTCAATTTTAAATGAGCTCTGACCCAAAGAAGGCGACAGCATTCCTGGATCTTGTTTATTTATGGTTTTATCTTCATGTGGCAAAGTTTTAACTGCATTTCTGGATGCAGTGACAAACTAGGGACAAACTATGTGAACTGACCGTGCTTGTCAGAAGTGTTCCTGAGCCCATGCAGCGATTTTGCACTGCCAAATGGGCTTGAAGATCATGGCCATTCAATATTGATTTTCGGTCTTGTCCCTTGCTTACAGAGATTTCTCCAGATTCTCTGAATCTTTCGATGGTTTTATGTACTGCTGATGATGAAATCCTCGAATTTTTGCAATTTCACATTGACAAATGTTATTCGTGAATTGTTATTCACAGTCTTTCACCGAGTGGCGAAGCCATGCCATTTTTACTTCTAAAAGACTCAGCCTCTCTGGGCTGCTCTTTTTATACCTAATCATGTTAATGACCTGTTGCCAATGAACCTAATTAGCTAATAGATGTTCCACCAGATGTATTTTTTTTAGCATCATGCAACTTTTTGTGTTTGTTATCGCCCCCATCCCAGCTATTTTGAAACGTGTTGATGGCATCAAATTCAAAAAGAGCAGATATTTCTCAAAAAACTAACAAAAAAAAAATTCTCAGTTTCAACATTTATTATGTTGTCTTTGTACTATTTTCAATTAAATATAGAGATTAAATGACTTGCAAATTTTAGCATTTTGTTTTAATTTACGTTTTACACAGCTTCCCAACTTTTTTTGGAAATGGGGTCGTAGGTTAATCCCGTAGAGTGAGTTAAAACAGTCTCCTAGTTGTTTTGGTTTAAACAGAATCCCAATCCTAATATGTGAGGCACTAAAGACTGGGTTGTGGTTTCATTCACAAACTTTAGATTTGCATGGCTTTCTGTGCAGTGGATGAATAAATAATAATGTCCTGCATGACAGGCTCAGAGGACCCCTCCTGAAACCCCTTATTGCCCTGACTGTGGCCTTTTATTAGGAACCTGATTGGATGCTTCTTTGGTTCCCGCAAGAGAATGCAGAGAGTGAGAGGGAGAGACTGGGAGAGGAACAGAGAGGAACAGTTAAAAAAGGAGGGTGTTAGAAATGGAGAGAGGGGGAGAACGGGAGTGGGGCTGACACAGTGAGTTGGGGAGAATGGGAAGTCGACAGAACTTAGGCAAAACTTCTATCCTTTCCACGGTGGCTCAGGAGCAACTACCTTCTGGTCCACAATACCTTCCATCTTATTAGTCATGAAGCACAGAGTCAGGGACCCCATCCAAGATCCCTCTCTCCTTCTGTCTTCCCATTTATTTGAATTTAAACAATGCCAATCCAATCCATTAGACAGTGTTTAATGTAGAATTCAGCTGCAGTAAAACTGCAATGCCTTGCAGTCTTGTGTCTGCCTGCTCTTACTGTGGTTCAATGGACATTTATTACCCCCTCTCCCACAGCCAGTTTCTATAGTAAATAAATAATAATGGGTTGCATTTCAAAGAAATTTTCATCAAAAGAATTAAAAGTATTATTAGCGCTATTAAGCATTGTAAAACTAATAGCTATTTGCTGAACCTCAATTATATTTGATCCACAGCACATTATAAAACCATGAAAAATAGTACAGAATAAGACACA
The DNA here is from genome assembly GCA_029692085.1 of Gymnothorax javanicus. Lineage (NCBI taxonomy): Eukaryota > Metazoa > Chordata > Actinopteri > Anguilliformes > Muraenidae > Gymnothorax > Gymnothorax javanicus. Next base: position 26,068,855 of record CM056208.1, on the reverse strand, counting down.
TTGCCTGTTCAATACATACAGTATATCCGTGATGCAAGGGAATAATGCATAGTGCCTCTGTGTGCCTTTTTAAAGCATGCAAGGAGACAGTATTATGCTAATGTTATTCATATTGCTAGCACAAATCTTGGAAGCCACTTCACACTATTGTTACTTTCTAATTCTGTTTATGCTCAATAGCTATCTGAATGCCTGGTCTGAAGATTAATGTTGCTTTCACATTAAAAAAAATCAAGGTGTTTAGAGGTTTAGACTGATCATGCAAGCTTTAACATCTTTTGTATATTCCAGCAGAACAAAATGTTCTAGTGTCGCCTTTACAGATTGTACTGCATTTCATATTGACCTGAACAGTACTCTCCTCTAATATTGACCCCTTTGCTGAAAAGGCCATGAAAAAAATGTGGTAGCCTTTATTTTTCCAATCTTTCATTCAAAATATTAACAAATATATAACCTTGATTTTAAAGAAACAGGTTGAAGGAAAATGCTATCTCAGAACAGAAACATTTTCCCAAAAATGCATGTACCACAATCATTGAAACCCCTAAAAAGTATTATAACCCCTAGAACAATCTAATTGAAGTATACATTCATTCATGTTTTACAATCTTAACCTCTTTAACCCGAAGGCCCCGGTACTGGGGCCAATCAATAAACATCATAAATACAGCATGTTTCCTAATAGCAACATCAGGAAGAAATTAGGCGAGAAGCACATGATGACCATTTTTACCCCAACCGAACACAATGTAAGCACCAAGCAAGTAAATAAGCAAGTAGCAAAACATAGGATAAAATAATTTGAGTGCATAATCACTAGCATTTCTACTGAATGTGTGCTATCCATACAAACAATATTTTAAATGAGGAGGAAAGTCCACAGAATCCAACAAAATAAGCGATATCATTTAAAACCGACACCACACTCAAAGAACAGCAGGCATACACTTTACATTCTACAGCGATGAGCAAAAAAATGTTCTTACCTTTGATATTTTGTAATAAAAACTGTGTTCAAGGGTAAATCTTCACTGCCTGTTGTTAGTCGAATGTGTCTGTGTTATATTGAAACTCAGATCTTCCAGTCTACATGCATGTTTCTTTCTGGGGCACTGCTTTCAATGAGATCAGGCGCTGAGCATTCCGCTTGCTTGCAATGAATTTTCTTCTCTGTAATCTGCTTGTGATGCTGTCAGTTTGACTTTGTGTGTGGCCATTTGTCAATGGGCTCTGACATTTCCAACGAGCCCTGAAACACCTTAATCACACGAACTTAGGCTGAGATGGAGCCTTGCGTTCCCGGTGCGTCTGACAGAGTCCATGTGCCATTACACACATGTACTCAAAGAGCGCAACAATCTAAACACCTAACTGGTTTGTTTTTAGTATTTTCGCTATAGTCATCCAAATATTCAACAGGTGTTTTCAAAGTCGTTTTCTGACTGGGAATCTTTGCACCGTTACACACAAGTATTAAGAGAGTGCAGCAATACAAATGTTAAATAGACTAAATTGGCATTATCATTACCTATGCGCAAAAATTTTCCAGTCAGAGTTCAAGACTACCCACGATGTCAACAAAGCCGATAAAGCCTAGCTATCCTAATGGAACAGCCGGCTACTTATCATAATTATTTAAGTTATTTTACATTGCCTAAGGTTGTTTTAAGGCAATATGCGGGGTTCACGTTGTTCAGTCTGTGATTGTCCTAACAGTACACGCGGGCTTAAGAAGGGGATAGAGGAATTTTGCTCTATTCGCGAGTGCAATAAAGGAACATCACACTATGTATGAGACCCCCATATGTACTCATCCCTTTTTCTACCAAAAGAAAAAATCCAGAAAGACGTGTAGAATGGATTAAATTAGTAAGTTAGACTTAAAATCTTGTATTTTGCTAATCAGTAATGCAATTTGTAACGGATATTAATAAGTACACATATGCCATTACATGCGCCATTTCCTAAGCCTGTAGTCAGTAGTGCTGTACGTGTCAGTGACCCATATATAAATCCTTAGCCTGTACAGCTGTATGTGCCATTACATGTGCCATTTCCTAAGCCTGTAGTCAGTAGTGCTGTACGTGTCAGTGACCCATATATAAATCCTTAGCCTGTACAGCTGTATGTGCCATTTCCTAAGCCTGCAGTCAGTAGTGCTGTGCGTGTCAGTGACCCATATATAAATCCTTAGCCTGTACAGCTGTATGTATACATGCTTGATGTAAATACGTAAATGGGCGAACCTGTGATTTATGACATCTGTATTATATATAAAATATCATTGGTGGCTAACAAACAGAAAACAGAAGGAGCAGAAAATACCCCTTGAAGCATTAGATTATTGACCCATTTCCAATCATTGTCTTTAACACGTTTTCCCAATGATATCAATAAGCCATTGATAGTTAAACATGCAGCTTCCCTCTCAATGCAATGTTAAGGCGAGTAAATAATAAATGCACAAAAAAAGATTGTATTAATTTGCCGAAATGGGTTACTCTATGCGAAATGAAAAAGCCTGAACTACTATGGATTATGCGCGTTAATTTGGCATGTCCTGCAAAGCAGTTTATCAAACCTTCGCTTCATGATCAATTTAGCTAATGTATTTCACATCCCAACGAAGCGTTTTGTTTCTTTACTTCAGCTACCTCAAAGAAGCGAGTTAGCCACACGTGAAATAGCAGAATTTTTGAAGAGTTACCAAATCTTTAATCAACGAAAGTGATTGAAAATGGATGAGATCTCATCATGTTTAAAGGCATGCGTTCTGCCCTCCCGGCTTTCTGTTGAGTAGCCGCCACTTTATATATGTATGCAGATTGTATAGGCCTACAAAAATCTTTCAAAACATCGACTTTACGACGCTCAAAGTATTCAATATCTGTGTCACATTCGACCATATTTACTGTTGTGGACACGATCTTGGTCGTCCTGAACTTTGACCGGGACCAACATGCTTTGTGCGCAGCGAGATGCCGAATTAGTTTACTGGGGTGCATCACGTGTTTTGTTGACTCACTCTACATATTTGCAATGAGATGGAAGGAAATTGGTTAACTGATGTAGCATAGTCGATACGGCAGTGCACTCTCCCATGGGAGACCCAGGTACAAACCCCGGGTAGGCATGCACCCTTTTTAAGCAGAAGAAGCATCGTTCATGTATAAATGATCGCTGGAGTGTTTGTTCCTTTTTCCTTTTTACCATTTTTACCTTATCTTTGTATTTATAATTTTGTTTATTTGCTTGTTGTTTTTTTTTTATAAATCTGCTCCAGTGGAGTCAAACTTCATTTCCTTGGTATGTATTTTCTTTGAATGGTAAAACGTATACAGGACTGGCTGAAATAAAAATAAAATATATATTTTAAAAAAAATTAAAATAAAACAAATGGTTGTATTTAGATGGATATGGAATGTATGCCTGTAGTAACATATAAGTGAAATTAAATTAGTTTAATGAAGGCCACAGGCCGAGGGCTAATACCGCGACCCAAAGGCCAATACCAAGCCAATGTGAAAATAAGCAATTTATAATATTTTTATTAATTGGTTAAGTATGTTGTGCTATCATGACAATATTATGACTATGAACTCTGAAGTACGCGACTTCAAGACTCATTAAAGAGCTAAATGCTAGGTCCGTGACTGACGTCTGCTTCTTTGAAGAGAGCAAATGCCACAGTTGCCAATGGTTACTTGTGCACGTGCTGAACTCCAATACAGCTTAAGGTCGGCCAGTACAGGACATATTTGGCAGGCCGTTTTTACTGTATGCGAGCAATAACATACTTAACCAATTAATAAATATATATAAATTTATACAGTATGTCTGAGTTGTCTTTGCATGTGTCTCTAATGTAATATTCAAGAATATATGTATATATATTTATATATACACTGCCCGGCCAAAAAAAAAGTTGCGCACTCAAATATTTAGTTGGAACCCCTTTAGCTTTGATTACAGTGCAAATTCGTCTTGTCATCGTTTTGACAACCAAATGCAATGCCAGAACATTTATTTTCGAACAGAAATGCCATAATTTTTGGCCGAGATCTTGTCTTCTCGACAAAATGGTTGAACCACTCAGTGGTCTTTCTTGAGCACATCCCAATAACTTTTAATGTGTTTAAGGTCAGGACTTTGTGGTGGCAAATTTGTCTGTGAAAATGATTCCTCATACTTGTTTTTGTCATTCATGGTTTTCTTTGCTAAATACAGGCCAATAACTTGCCTGTTTTGAAATACTGTAACATCTTTTCCATCATCAGGTGATGTGTCTTCCGACATGATTTTTTAAGAAATGAGTAGAAATGCGCTTCATCAGTCAGGGTTAAAATGATTATTGCCAGCTGAAACATTAGTAACTGCAATCATGATCCAATAATAAAATTTCTTCATTCATTTCCAAACGGTGACTTTTTTTTTGGCTGGGCTGTGTATATATATATATTTTTTCAGTGGCGGCTGGTGAACTGGCGATAGGGGAGGCTCAAAACAATCCCTTAAAATTAGTGATCGGTCACGGCCTCTCTTCAATCATTAATTTAAATTACCATTACAGAAACTCCAATAACTCAACATTCAGATGTGACCAGTTTTCATTTATAACGCATACCGATTACGACTCTGGACTTCTCACGCTTTTCTTTATTCAGGGATTGGAAGCAATGCATGTGTTTGATGATCATTTAAATGAAATAAGATCATTTGAAACGGCTTTATGCAATTCCATTGCTTCCAACCCCTCCAGTGCACAAGGACTTCAGTTCCGCGTGAGAATCTCTTACATACGCGTTGATTGAATATTTGCTGACTACAGCAGAGGAACGTAAATATGCCACTTAAACTCACACCGAATGCGTGAGAGTTGACAGGTATGCATTATATAAATGAAAACTGGCCACGCCTGATAATTTTGAGAGTTCAGAGTTTCTGTAATGGTAATTTAAATGAATGATTGGTCACAACCTATTTTCAATCATTCATTTTAAGGGATTGTTTTGAGCCTCCCCCATCGCCAGTTCCCAAGCCGCCACTGATATTCTCAAATATTGCATTAGAGTCACATGCAAAGACAACTCGGACATACTGTATAAGTTAGGCTTTGCATTTTCAAGTCGACTTGACTTATATTTTCAAGGAAGCAGGGAAACTTACGTTTCTCAGTTTATCTGGCTTAAAAATAATTAAAGCATGGTGTATATGGCTAAATATTTCTGTTCTGCTCTCAGCTGACTGTAGTGCTCTCCTCCAAATTTCAAATTTGTTATTTGGAAACTTTCAAATGCTCAGTGAGGTGTTTCTCCATACACTTTCAAAAGTTTGTTGCAGTTTAAGAGGCATGATATGGTTGTTCTTTTGACTTAGCACCACTCAGATGCAACAAAGGGCAGTAATTCTGGGACATTCTATAATGCTTAACGTGAAAAAAGCTTAACGTGGCTTAATGCACCAAAACAGCGACCAATAAGCGCCAAATTCCTCTCGGGCATTTCTTGTCAGGAGCACTTTCTCCACTAAAATTTAAACCGAAGTCCAAGGAATATGGTTGTTGTGAGGTAGCGTTCAGGAACCAGAAGCGAGACCAAAAATATCCAGTAAACTTGTTCTTTATTGGATCTGGGGTGGAAACCCCTGCAGGGCAGTAAACAACGGTACAGAGTCCACAATCCAAAAATCAGAATCCAGTAGTCGTAATCCAATTCGTAAACAGGGCAGCAAATACAAAACTCAGGGTCGGGCAAAGCAGGTTCGGTACACAGGCACAGGAATATCAGAGACGAAGCCAAAGCCAAAATCTAGTAGAGGTAATCCAGTTCGTAAACAGAGCAGCAAATACAAAACTCAGGGTCGGGCAAAGCAAGTACGGTACACGGGCACAGGAATATCAAAGACAAAATCAAAATCCAGGACGTTCTAGTCAGAAGTATAACACGAAGAGTACAAGGCATAAATGATCACAGCTCAAGGAAAATGTTCTGACAAGAGCTGGTAGTGAAATGACTGCTTAAATACACATACGGGAAGTCACATGCTATAATAGGGAACAGGTGAGCTGGATCAGACTAATTAACAAAGGAATGAACAAGAGGAAGTTCCTAACCACATGAAATTGGCGAAAAGCCAAAACGCTGGACAGGGATTACACAGACAGCCTATGACAAACAGACGACTCCGGTTAGGGAGTTCTAAAGTGCACAGAGTGAGAGGCAGAACAGTGTTTAACAAGGTGCGGAGAATCCGCTGAAGCACAGCAAAGTAAGTTGAGTGAAGGCAAGGGGCGGAGACTAGAGCAGAGCGAGTGCTGAGAGCTCGTTAGTCAATTAGTAATGTGCAGCTATACAATCCCTAGTGCTTGTTAGTAAGTTAGTACTATAAACAATGTTAGTTAATGTTAGTAATTTATCTAAAATAATAAACTGTTAGTATTTGTTAGTAAAGATAGAACAGCAAGGCGAAGGAAGTAAACGAGATTGGAAGGAATGTTTGGAAACCCAGAAACCATGAAATCACCTGAAAGCATGGCACACAAGACAGGGGAATAAAACTGTCACATCACATATGACCGGACAGGGGAGACAATGTGCAATGCAGGGCATGAGAAATACATAAACCAGAATGATAATCTAAACTGTGAATATGGGAAATGGCAGGCAAAGGACATAGCAAAGAAAGACAGGCAAAATACAAAACATGGCATGGACTAAATCAAAAAACTTGGCTTGGAATCAGAGTCATCAAGAAAACATGGTCAGGCACAACAGAATCATAACAGTTGTTATATCACGTTATGCGTTTTCCCCTCCATTGACGTACATTATGAAGAAAAAGCTTAACGTATTTTAATGTACTTAAACAGCGACCAATAATCACCTAATTCCTCTTGAGCATTTCTTGTCAGGAGCACGTTCTCGAATAAAATAATTGAAACCGAACTCCAAGGAATATGGTCGTTATATCACGTTAAGCGTTTTCCCCTCCATTGACTTAGGCCTACGTTATGAGGAAAAAGCTTAACGTAGTTTAGTGTAATTAAACCGCAACCAATAAGAACTTAATTTCTCTCGGACATTTCTTGTCAGTAGCACTTTCTTTATACAAGAAATTAGAACCGAAGTCTTGGGAAAACAGGCAAAACACACGTAAAGCTCCACTCCCCCCCCCCTCCATTTACGCACATTAGAGGGAAAAAGCTTAACGTGGCTTAATGCACCAAAACAGCGACCAATAAGCGCCAAATTTCTCTCAGGCATTTCTGGTCAGGAGCACTTTCTTTATAAAAAATTAGAACTGAAGAGTGAGGAATATGGTAGTTATATCACATTAAGTGTTTTCCCTCCATTGACATACATTATGAGGAAAAAAAGCTTAACGTAGTTTAATGTTCCAAAACAGCGACCAATAAGCACCTAATTCCTCTCGAGCATTTCTTGTCAGGAGTACTTTCTTTATGCAAGAAATTAGAACCGAAGTCCAAGGAATATGGTAGTTGTATCACATTAAGCGTTCTCCCCTCCATTTATGCACATTACAAGGAAAAAGCTTAACGTGATTTAATGTTCCAAAACAGCGACCAATAAGCACTTAATTTCTCTGGGACATTTCTTGTCAGGAGTACTTTCTTTATACAAGAAATTAGAACTGAAGTCCAAGGAATATGGTAGTTGCATCACATTAAGTGTTTTCTCCTCCATTGACATACATTATGAGGAAAAAAGCTTAACGTAGTTTAATGCTCCAAAACAGCGACCAATAATCACTTAATTCCTCACGAGCATCTCTTGTCAGGAGCACTTTCTCCACAAAAAAAATTTAAACCGAAGTCCAAGGAATATCCATTATACTTAGGCCCCCCATTATGAGAAAAAGCTTAACGTATTTTAATGTACTTAAACAGCGACCAATAATTACTTAATTTCTCTAGGACATTTCTTGTCAGGAGCACTTTTCTAATTTGAAACCGAATAGGAGAAATTAGATCACGTTAAGTCTTGGGAAGGGCCTACATTATGAGGAAAAAGCTTAACGTAGTTTAGTGTACTTAAACAGCGACCAATAAGCACTTAATCTCTCTCGGACATTTCTTGTCAGGAGCACTTTCTTTATATAAGAAATTAGAACCGAAGTCTTGGGAAAACAGGCAATACACACGTAAAGCTCCTCCCCCCATTTACGCACGTTAGAGGGAAAAAGCTTAACGTGGCTTAATGCACCAAAACAGCGACCAATAAGCGCCAAATTCCTCTCAGGCATTTCTGGTCAGGAGCACTTTCTCCAATAAAAAAATTAAAACCGAAGACTGAGGAATATGGTATTTGTATCACGTTAAGCGTTTTCCCATCCATTTACGCACATTACAAGGAAAAAGCTTAACGCGATTTAATGTTCCAAAACAGCGACCAATAATCACCAAATACTTCTTAGACATTTCTTGTCAGGAACACTTCCTCCGATCAAAATATCAAACCCGAAGTCCTAAGAAAATAGACGTTATATCACATTAAGTTTTTCCCCTCCATTGACGCACATTATAAGGAAAAAGCTTAACGTGGCAAATTATGAGATATATCAATTCATGCCTCATTTTATCAAGGAGTGCTTACATTTATTTTAAATATTTTTTTGGTCCATTTAATGGCATATTACTTTATTTTTGGAGTCTTTTATTTATTTTTTATTTCAGCAGCTTTGATCCTCTTTACTACTCTGGGGTGGTGATCTGCAATGATTTGCTGAAAAGGAAATTGAAAAATAAGTGGGAAACAAAGGCCCAGCAGCTCATCGATGCTTTCACTACAGCCAAGAGAGTCTTGCTGAGGTACTAGATGGGGGGGGAACAACCCTACAGTGAATGGTTCACAGCCCTAGCAGAAACTGCCTCTTATGAACATCTGATATGTAAAAAAAAAAAAAGGAGAAGAAAATTAACACTTATGCGAAAATGGAACCATTTCTAGCATAGATCACAGAAATGTAAATATGTCGGATGCATTTGTAATTTAACCCTCCTGTCATCCTCAATATTGCAAATAAATTTTATCCTTGGGGTCAATTTGACCCCAGGGATACCTGCCTCCAGAAAATGATTTAATTGAAATTGTTAACCAAATTTTGCCAGGCACTTTATTTATTTGTTGAATACCTAAATATCCCTTAGAATAAAACATACTGATACAACAACACAGTCCCGTATTTTAGTCTTTACTCTGTCTCACATTAATAAAACCGAATTCAGGAAAATCCCGTCACTCACCTGCTCCCTCCTCTCCCAGACTGGAGAATTCCTCCCTCCCGGCCTCAGTACACATTCAAAGAGCCTGCACAAACGCTCGATTTGATTTTTGTGCACTGTTGTCAGTCGGCGCGGATTCTCCAGGGAGGTGCAGGTGAGATATTGGAATTCCGGACCGAGCCCCCAGTGTTGTAGGTATTTTGATATTGTATTCCTGAAAGAAATCACACTGAGACAAAGTGAGTAAATAGGATCCTTTACTGCTTGCACGTAGGGTCTTTGTTACAGGCAAGAACAAAGACAAAGGAATCTCTCCTTTGCTTTGGATATATGTAAAAGCAGAACATCAGGATGTACGCCCCCTGCGTCAGCTGCGTGCGTGCGCATCTCTCGTAAGTCTGGCTCCAGTAATCCTAAAAAGTTTCTCCCCCCTCAGAAATTTACGTTTCCTTGGGTCTTATCTAGAACACTCCAGGCTCAGAAGGACCACACTGTTTCAGTAAACACACTTCATGACGCTTCTACATAGGAACAAGCTTGATTATAAAAGTTGCGCATGGCCTAGGTCACCTAGGCCACTCGAGAACAAGCAAGGATAAACACTTAATGTGTAATAAGTAAATCAATTCTAAATCAAGAGCAAGCGAGGATAAACAATTAATAACCAAATAAGCAATAATAAGGAATTTATGACTGAATTCCACCAACACAATTTCAATTAAATCATTTTCTGGAGGCAGGTATCCCTGGGGTCAAATTGACCCCAAGGATAAAATTTATTTGCAATATTGAGGATGACAGGAGGGTTAAATTACAAATGCATCCGACATATTTACATTTCTGTGATCTATGCTAGAAATGGTTCCATTTTCGCATAAGTGTTAATTTTCTTCTCCTTTTTTTTTTTTTACATATCAGATGTTCATAAGAGGCAGTTTCTGCTAGGGCTGTGAACCATTCACTGTAGGGTTGTTCCCCCCCCCATCTAGTACCTCAGCAAGACTCTCTTGGCTGTAGTGAAAGCATCGATGAGCTGCTGGGCCTTTGTTTCCCGCTTATTTTTCAATTTCCTTTTCAGCAAATCATTGCAGATCACCACCCCAGAGTAGTAAAGAGGATCAAAGCTGCTGAAATAAAAAATAAATAAAAGACTCCAAAAATAAAGTAATACATCATTAAATGGACCAAAAATAATATTTAAAATAAATGTAAGCACTCCTTGATAAAATGAGGCATTAATTTATATATCTCATAATTTGCCACGTTAAGCTTTTTCCTTATAATGTGCGCCAATGAAAAAGCTTAATGTGATATAACGTCTATTTTCTTAGGACTTCGAGTTTGATATTTTGATCAGAGGAAGTGTTCCTGACAAGAAATGTCTAAGAAGTATTTGGTGATTATTGGTCGCTGTTTTGGAACATTAAATCACGTTCCCTCATAATGCGTGTCAATGGAGGGGAAAACGCTTAATGTGATATAACGTCCGTTTTCTTGGGACTTCGGTTTTGATTTTTTGACAGGAAGAAGTGTTCCTGATTAGACATGCCTATGGATTATTTGGAGACAATTGGTTGCTGTTTTAGAACATTAAATCACGTTAAGCTTTTTCCCTGTAATGTGCGTAAATGGAGGCGAAAACGCTTAACGTGATACAACTACCATATTCCTTGGACTTCGGTTCTAATTTCTTGTATAAAGAAAGTACTCCTGACAAGAAATGTCCGAGAGAAATTAAGTGCTTATTGGTCGCTGTTTTGGAACATTAAACCACGTTAAGCTTTTTCCTCATAATGTAGGACTGTACGTCAATGGAGGGGAAAACGCTGAATGTGATATAACGACCATATTCCTTGGAGTTAGGTTTAAATTTTTTTAGTGGAAAAAGTGCTCCTGACAAGAAATGCTTGAGAGAAATTAAGTGCTTATTGGTCGCTGTTTAAGTACATTAAAATACGTAAAGATTTTTCCTCATAATGTATGTCAATGGAGGGGAAAACGCTTAATGTCATAAAACTACCATATTCCTTGGACTTCGGTTCTAATTTCTTGCATAAAGAAAGTAGGCCTACTCCTGACAAGAAATGCTCAAGAGGAATTAGGTGCTTATTGGTCGCTGTTTTGGAACATTAAACTACATTAAGCTTTTTCCTCATAATGTAAGTCAATGGAGGGGAAAAGGCTTAAAGTGATATAACTACCATATTCCTCAGTCTTCGGTTTTAATTTTTTTTATTGGAGAAAGTTCTCCTGACCAGAAATGCCTGAGAGGAATTTGGCGCTTATTGGTCGCTGTTTTGGTGCATTAAGCCACGTTAAGCTTTTTTTCATGCTAAGCGTATTAGAATGTCCCGTAATTCTTGAACCCTGATTCTAAGGTGTTGTATTGCCCCCTTACCATCTTCCTCACTGTTTGCGAGAACAACAGACACTTTTTCTGACAAATCTGCTTTGGTTCCAGGGCTCACAAAATTCTAAAATGAACGGTAGCCCGTCAGGCAAGCATAAGTGAATTCCCGGTTGCCCGAAAAGTTTTCTCCTTGCCCGAGACCTCGCCGAATTCGGCCTTAATGCCTCATTTCCACTGCGTGGTACCAGCTCCACTCTACTCTACTCCACCCGCCTTGGTGCCGGGTACTTTTCTGGGGGATCGTTTTCCATTAGAGGATAGTACTGCTTCAGTGTACCTGGTCATCATAGGGACGCAGCACAAAACTATTTAAAATAGCTGTATGCCCCTTTTTGGACTTGGTTGATTCTTTACCACTCAGACAAGCGTGCAATGCCATCGCAGTCATTTTTTGAAGTGGTGTTTTCACACTACGTTAATGGTAATCATCATGCATTTGAGCACTATGAGCTTCACCAACCACGTAACCAACATATCAGTTACCGTTTGAAAAGGTTTTACAACTTTTGCTGTTCATTACTAACAGAGAAAAAAAAATCATCAGCGCCTAAATTGTATAATTGGCGAGTAGAAAATCATTTATGTTGGCGGCATTTTCGTGAGGGAAATTTGTACTACGATGTATAATCGTCAAAAACAACAAACATTCATTATTACCATGCATTCTTTCACACCACGGAACATTTGTTTATTTCAATATAATTTCAATAATAATATATAGGCCTGCATGTAATGCACGAAATAAAACGTAGCGTTTAACTACTTCTCCCTACTCCCTTTAATGCATCTTGAACAATGAAAAAAAAAGCGGGTAGAGCCGGTACCACTTAGTAGAAATGGGGTATAAGTTATACTGTTACATTTTGTCCATTTAATGGACGTCAGTATGTTCTACATGATATTCTGATCATTGATGTGAGAGCACACTCATCAGAATATCGGTAAAAGGCCTATGTACTGACGTCCCGTTGCAAACATCTGATGGCCAAATCAACTGTTGACATTTTGCAAAGGCACACAATCGAAATATTCAACAATTGTTGGAGGGTTGTGTAATTAAAAATCACAAATAAGAATGTGAATTGGTAGGCTAAATGTCAAATCATTAGAACCAGATTCTTACCGAACTCATCGTAAATCCGGTCACATGTTAGATCTTCGAACGCCTGCAGACACCACCGAACAACCCCTTTGTCCCTGTCCGCTAGCTCCGGGGCAGCATGTTGAAGATCGCATGCTGCTGTGAGCAATTGCAGAATATATTTCCTTTGCAACATAACATTCTTATATTCTTATTTGAGATCTTGTTGCTGGCTTTTGCTGGAAGACATGCCCAGAAAGATTCCTGGGTAGAGCGTTAGGCCGAAACCAAAACCATCACGCTCTCGCTTTAATTTCTACCGTAGATGTGTATGTCTCTACGGTGCACGGACCTATATTTCGATTAAAAAAAAAATCATGACTATCTTGCCAAGAATTTTAGTTTATAAAATTACTTTGCTTGCCAGTATCAGTTGAAAGATCCCCCACTGCATCAAATGAAGGAAATAGAGCCTGTAAATAAATAAAAGAGCCTGCGCGACCTGACATAATTAATGACCTTAGAACCTTCACACTCCTGAATCCTTGTTTATTTTCCCACTATCTCGGTGTCTGATTTGGAGTGTAAAACGAAATTATTTGAACATTGTTCAGCTTCTATAGTGCTCTTGTTGGTTGAAAGTGGTCGTGTTCTTGAAAAATCATTTACAACCTTATGGCTTTCCATTTTGTCTCTGTTTTGGAATGGCTTTTAAAATATTTTTTTTATTCTGTCGTTGCAGACACTGTCATACGTTACGGTCTTTTGAGTCTTGATGAAGGAAGAAAAAAAAAACAATTATGGATGCTTCATAATCCCTTTTGACCGACAATAAGCGGCACGATAAGCGGCACGTATACAACTCTAAAAACAGAATCAGATATATTTTAGCGCCCGGATTGTAGCGATTTAGGTGATGTACCTATTTATGAAAGCTACATTTAACTCTTAATGAATGAATGAATGAGCACCAAGTGCGCAATCGGGGGTGCGCAGTGAGTGGTTTAAACCAGCACCTGTAAGTCCTCGGACTCATGTCGTGAAGTGAAATGACAACGAAGCATTTTATCGCACGGGTTGTCTTGTTTTGCTAGATATTTTGACATGGTGCGCGTTCTCTAACGAACATGAACAACTTCCGTATAATATTTATTAAGCAATCAGTCATCAAAGTGTTTATCGAAGTGTTTTACAATTCCACATTAATTTGGTCTCTGGTTCCAATGTCTTATTTTGAAAATTGTATGTTGCTCTGTCAGTGGCCAATTAGCTTCCTCAAGCGCAACATCACAACATATTCTTGCTTGTGATAGTGTTGCTGGTTTTAATGGAAAACGCGCCCTGGTATATCTGGAAGATTGCTGGGTAGAGAGTTTAAATGCTCGCATTCATAGTCCCACACCCACTCGAAGTCTGCAGACACTGCCTGGTCACCCTTTCTGTCCATGTGGCCGCCACTACAAAACTGAAAAAAAATAAATAAATAAATGTAGAAAGTTGTGTTAATTATCCCTCTCTTCCCCGCATGTAACCACAAGCCTGTCGTTTCGGCTCTGAGGTGATTGAAACGAAACGCAATGTGGGAATGATGCGAGTGTAGAACACGGCTTTAGATGAATAACTTTAATATTAAATAAATATTTTAACTTTTCCGTGGGCCTTTTCAAATAACACACAAAAGCAACCACAAATGTCGATAAAAGTTTCGCTTCTCTCACTCAAGCATTTTAACCATGTTCCGAGAAAGTGATTTTGTGAGTGACACTTCAATGGAATGGCCGTCAGACGTGATTCCAAGCGCCAGCTGCACGCATGTATGCCTTTATTCCCCTGTTTGATGGTTGAGAGTCAAGTCATTGCTTATGCCAGCTCCAACCAAACTAGACCGCGGCGAATCAAAATCCCGCTATTTGGCTATGGCACTTGGCAACCGGTAATTGGAAAGTTGTCACAGTCACGCCTAAAATATTGTGAAATAGGCCATAGGTTCTCAGCAACAAATCGGATTTTGTTTCAAATGAATTTAGTGGCCACATTGGTACAGTGAATAAAACGTTTAGAACGGCAATAAATAACTATGTGGCGTGAAACTTTCAGCCAGCCCGTCGGGCAAGCGCCTCTTAATTTCTGCTTGCCCGACAAAATTTTTACTTGTCCTGGGCTCTCAGAACAGAGATTTCGCGAGCCCTGCCGGTTCCACAAGTTTCACAGTCTTCACTAGTGCCCTGACAGTGGCAAGTGGAATCTTTAGCCATTTACAAGGTTTTTTTTTTTGGAAATCGTTACCTTACTTGAGAATCTCAAATACCATTTTTGAGTTTTTGAATACTGCAGTTCTCTTGCTTATTCAATGGAGATGGACGGAAAAGGGATTCCGTGTTTAACTTCAATCTTATGCTATTTTGGAACAGGAAGTGATGGAATGACACAAGATAGTTCCTTTAGGCTGGGATTAACTTAATTATACAGCAATATTCCCAATTTATGTCACACCCACCCACAAGTGCCACATTGTCCTGTCTCTCTGTGGTTCTTGGATTCCGTTCATCAGAGTAGCCTCACCAGGCACTGAGTTTGCTCTGATTTCTAGACGCACCCCTTCATAACCATCGGCATCTGTCAGTAGCCGCAATCAACAGTGTTTATTCATACACTTGTAATTTTCCTTTCAAATCTTAATTAGCTACCTTACTGAGCCATTTGTGTGCTCTGAGTTATTTCATGCATTTAAACTGGTTTGTTTTACTCCTTGCATTGTTTTTGCATTGAACATTTAGTAAATAAACTCAAGCAATTGCTTATGCTCTTTGGTGTCTCCATATCCTTATGACATGAAACTTTGATTCAAGGGGTTGATTAGTAGCATCAACCATGAAACTGCTCAGCTGGAACGAATGCCTGCTGCACCTACACCGTCTCTTTCTGAATTGGGTTTTAGATGTTAGAGTTCAGACCTAGGCTTCAGTCGACACCATTTACAGCTGGTAGGACCCTAGTGTTTATTAGGTTTTCTTATACAGAGGCTGCAACTGTGACTGTAGTACCAGGTGTAATTAGCTTCGTTGCTATGCCCCATTAGTCTGTTAGCATGTTTAGATGAATGTTTTTGATTATATTTCCAAGTCTGCTACACACTTCTCACCTGCAGGCTAAAAGCATGCTATTATTCTGGGTTAGCTTTCCCTAGTGGCTCCCCACACCTGTGGCACTGCATAAATGCCTTATTATAGCTGTGTGTTAATTTGTGTTGCAAAGTGCACTGTTTACATCGCAAGCAAAATTCCACTTTAATAAGAAGCCACTGAGTCGCATTTTTTCACATTGGCTCGTTATCATTAGAATGTTGGGATCAGGTATAAATTGAATGTGTAAATAAATGTGTATGGGCATTATTTGCACAAAAAAAAGGCAACTCATTTTTTCCATGCAGCCTTAGAGTGCTACTGGCAAGATTTTTGACATTTCTGCAATGTGCCTTGTTAGATACCCTGTGCCTTACGCTATCGGGAATAAATACATATTTTGTCAGTTTTGCGTTAAAACATTCATTATCTGAGCAAAATACTTGCCAGAATTCAAAATCGCTCATTGCTCAAAGGGAGACATTGCCATACTAGCTTGATCCAGAAAGGGAAGGGCGTGTCCAAGTACCCTTATTACATACATGCAAGTACCAAGTACAGAATTTCCCTAAATACCGACTCGTACCATCGTTTTTGTTGTTACAATGTTTATATCCTCCGAGACGATTGAGGATGAGCGCAAGTACCGTTTGACGCCGTCTATGTGAGCAGCACATGCGTGCACACGGCCCCAACAGAAAACCCATTTTTTGCCCATCAACAGGAGTAGGAACTCTTCACTTCTGACTGTGGGCACCTGCCTCTGTGTAATTCTTTGGCACTTTATTTTCCTGTTTCTGTCTGAGAATGGAAAACAAGGACTGTCGCTGACCGACCACGGTAAGGGCAGCCATGCGTAAATGGGCAAAAACTGGGTTTTCTGTAGGGCCCGTGCACGCATGTGTTGCTCACATAGACGGGCTAAACGGTACTTTGCGCCACCCTCAATAGTCTCGACCCTCATCTCATGATCAGTTTTGGTTGCTGTCGGAATCTGTCACGCGTACAGGCTGTAACCAGATGTGGCGCTCTTGAGCTGCCATCGTCACTCGTGGCTGTTCTAAGCGGGGTCGGTCAGTGACAGTGTCTGTGTTCCATTCTCAGATAGAAAGCTGACTGATTGTTGAACGGTGACAGTGCAAATGACGCACCACCTCTCGGCGGCTGAGACCTGCCCTTAACATGCCAAAGGCTCTTTTTTTCTCTCCTGTGTCACAAGCCGTTCCATTTTTCTTGATGCAGTAGTATTTTTTTTTTTTTTTTTGTTGGCTTTATGTAGGCTATTGACCACACCAAAAGAACAAGTCAAGTGTCACTGTACACATCAGAAACAGCTCAATGTTTGTTATTACTGAAGTGCTTTGGCGGCACGCGTGGTCTTGGCGTCAGGATTACAATACCATGCGCTTTTCTTTTTTTCCTCTCGTGCCTCACTGCAAAAGCAATAAAAATCAATCGATTTTTCAATTTGCCGCAAATACAGTACATACCTCACCTGTGCGTTTTTAATGGCGCTGAGTATACATAAGTAGTGTATGCACAAAGTCAGACATAGGTACTATCTGACTGGAGATGGGCCGCCATCTCACTGATCTCTTGTGAGCCGGTTTACGCATGATGTAGCATGATCTGCACCCCCGCAAATATTTAAAGACACGACTTTACCTTGGAATTGGTGGCATTTGTAAGTAGTTTTTACTAATACAGCTATGCATCTCGCTGCAGGGCAATCCTCACGACTTGACTGAATATTATTGAATGGTTGGTTTTATTTAGGCTTACAGTGTTCCTTTTGAGGCAGAAATGATTGATATATCTGCTGATTGATGAAATAAGGAAAGTGCTGAAATGGCTTCAGCTGCATTTGAAATTACATTCCCCCCCACCATCTCCCTATGAAACAAGTTCCTGATGATCATAGTGCTTTTTTTTTTCACTTTGAGCATTTCTGTGTATTATAATAATCCATCCATTATCTGTACCGCTTCTTCCTCACTAGGGTTGCAGGGGAGCTGGAGCTTGTCTCAGCTCACTATGGGTGAAAGCTTGGCAATTCATTGAAGGGCACACAAACCATTCACACACGCACGCGCACACACACACACACACACACACACACACTTATACCTATAGGCAATTTAGAGTCTCCAAATAGCCTGACATGCATGTCTTTGGGAGGAAACCGGAGTTCCCGGAGGAAACCCACGCAGACTCAAGGAGAACAACTCCATATAGAAAGGCCCCAGGCCGGATTCAAACTCACAATCTTTTCACTATGAGGCGGCAGCGCTACCCAATGCATTAGTATGCCACCATAATAATAATTGCAATTCAGGTAATTATAAATGTATTATCCATCACAGGCCTTGGCGGAGGTATGTGTCTTCTGGGAGCTCTTGTTCATAATGTGATTGCCACAAGGAAATAAAATGAATAACTAAAAATGATGCCATTTACTAGGCCTATGCTGTGGCTTTTGTTGTCCTTTGCCACTTTCTTAGCGTAACCTGGTTTGGTTTCTTTAGGATATTTATTTATTTTGTAAAGATTATTAATAAGAAATACAGGTCTACTTCCTATATTATGAGCACGTAAAATGCTGACCTGTTCTGCCCTCGGTAGATTGTTTGTGTTGTTCTGCTGTACATCTCCAGTTAAACATACCCTTAGCAATATTACAGTCCAACCTAAACTCCGCACTTTTTTTTTCAGGAAAATGACCCTTGCAATGTGAGAGACATCATTTCTGGGTCTCTTTCCTTCTTATAGTTTTCTGCAAACCTGCTTTTGTTGCCTGTTTTTGGTTCATAAAATTTCTTTGTCTGCCTGACAGTTCGCATCTCTTCTGCCCCTCACATCACCAGTGCTCAGAAATTCACATGCAAAACTCACTGAAAACATTTTATTTCACCCAGATGGCATGGATTTGCAGGATGTTCCATGTCTCAGCCTGTGCTATGAGTGTACAACAAGGGAAATCGCACAAAGCTTTGCGCATGTCTAGAAGCGTTTCCTGGCAAGCACATTAATAAGTGA
The DNA here is from genome assembly GCA_029692085.1 of Gymnothorax javanicus. NCBI lineage: Eukaryota > Metazoa > Chordata > Actinopteri > Anguilliformes > Muraenidae > Gymnothorax > Gymnothorax javanicus. The sequence goes on along the minus strand of CM056208.1, from coordinate 26,049,962 downwards.
AACTGCAGTTTTACCAATCGCAACGCAAGTAAAGCTTTGCTGATAGTAAGAGAGAGATTACTATTCCCTTGAAGAGTAACTTGGCTAACTACCGCTGGCTATGGTAGCCTGCTTGCTACTGGCAAAGCTTGCTAGCTTGATGCCATTTCAAAGCACTAATGTCACTTGCTGGCTAACACTCAGAATAACCAGAATTTGTATTTATTTTGTTATGGTTAACCGAACTTGTGCTTCGAATGAACTTGTTCAATGTGACTGCATGATGGTAGTGAGCATGCTGGCGCTAGCTAACAAATGTTCCCATGCTGCATCAGCTCATGGTTATGCAATGTTGGTCAATTTGAGAATTTATCAACGGTCAGGTAAAAGCGATCTGAAAATCTGCGGCGAAGCGTAGTTGCGGTTGCAGCCTCAACCATTTACAAGGGGTAAAAATCTTAAGTCTATCTCAGGGGTGGGCAGTTCTGGTCCTGGAGGGCTGGTGTGTATGCAGGTCTTTATTTCTATCAATTACCCTGACTAAATGCTCTAATTGGTTGTTTACAGAAACAGATTTGCTCATACAGTAGATTTAAAAAAAAGTTTCATTTGGGAGACAAGAACAGTTTTTGGTGGTCATTCTTGAGAATTTAAAGAGATGCCACAGAAACATCAGATTTCATGAATGCTTTGGCTAATTGGATAATAATAAAAGGCCAGAAATTGGTGTGAAAACCAGGGACAGATACGGCCCTCGTTTCCCACCTCTGGTCTATCTTCATCAATCGATGATCATGAAAATAAAAGAATCATCTCAGTTTGAAGTTACAGTCAGGCCTTAGGTCTCCTGTATGTTTAACCTTAAGGCAAAAATTAGGTTAATGAGCAATTTTTTAGATTAAGGTTTCTCTATCTTACCAAAAATGCAACAAGATGACCCACATCAATGTGAGCCAATAGGTGCGCGCATCATGCACAGTCTGTCTGTGTGACGCAGAACATAAAGCACCATCTCCAAGGGGAGAGCAGGAGTGAGGAGTGGCTTTGTTTTTATTTATTTTTTCTATTTTTTTACAAAGAGAGTTGGTGCTTGTTGAATCATCTAATGCCCAACTATTGCTTAATGTAGCTTTAAGAAAAAAAGGTAACATTAATACTATTATAGAAGCCTATACTGAGGCATGTTGATTTACTCAAAAACTAAGAGTAATGAGTATAAGGTGACTGGGAAATTTATGTACAGTTAACATTATTGTATGCATAACATACAGATCTTTTTCTCAGGCATTGTAACAAATATGGAATGCATTGTCATTGACCTTTTTTTTTTTTTTTTTTTTTGATCAGATATTATGAGCCTTTTGCAAGCACAGAACGCCCTCTAGTTGTGGTTACTAGCCAGGCTTGTTGCTAGGTCTGTCAAGCCAGTGCGTCCACCATCTTGATTTTAGAGAGAACGAACTTGAGAATCCCGTTTTCTGGCTGTTAATTTCTTCAAAATATGGCCACCTTTAACACGTAGACTGTTCCAAAGTTAAAGAAATATCGACAGGACCGTGGAGTGACCATTTCTGGTCACAAAAAGGATGTTTTAGTGACACTGTGCAGGTCAGTTTCGGATCAAGGACTGCCGGTAGACCCTGACTATTCTGAGGGCGCTTTCACACTAGGTACGATTGTTTCGTACCGTGCCACTGTACGATTGTCCCCCCATCCCTCTCCCCCGGTTGGTCAGCTTTCACACTAGTAATATTGTACCGTACCCGAGTACACTTGCATGTATGTCAAAATTCCGATACAGCTCGTTGCAGGAGGCATGTAGGTGATTTTAAATGCGGAACGATTTTAAAAGGAGGCGCCAATATATTTCGGGGGGTTTTATTATTGAGAAGGGGGTTTAGAATATAATATTGAATATTAATATCGCGAATACATATGCTGCGCCCATGCCCTAGCAACCCGGTGTGTCATCTGTAACATGGATTACCACATATAGCAGCACGAAAAATTAAACTCGAAATTTTCTTGACTGAATGCTTGATGTTTTTACACATCCGAATCTTTATCTGGGTACCCAAACATCAAGGTAAGCCGAAAATATACTGATTACATTCGATATAGGTGGATGTTGCATACGGAATTCTTTCGCCCTAACGTTTTTGGCCGATTATGCTGTCCACTGCCTCATACCACGAAAATGTATCTATCTCATAATTTGAGCGGCCAGACTCGCATGATGTCCTGCATTTTGCATTTTCTTTAGTTTGTCACGGCACGGATCTATTATTCAGTGATAACCACTGAATGTAACTACTCACAAATTATTCCATAAATCTCTGAGTTTTTGCATGTAGTATCCAGTTGTGATTGTATGTTTTCGTCTGCCTACATTTCAAGCAAGCATTTAATTTCTTCGTTTGAGTGGAAATATCTTTTCGCCGCTGCATGTGTTAGAACGAGAGAGGTGTAACACATAGCAGTAATCTTCCCTTTTTGTCAGCTCTGTCTGTTTTATGGCGCCAGTAGACTGAAAACGCGTCCAGTGAAAGGGTGATCAGAATAATTCAACACATTGATGATTGTATTTTTTTTTTTTTAGGGCCTGGGCAGCCTAAGCTGTCAGTACCCTATTGTTATCCTGCATGTTCTTCTTTCTTTCCTTCTTTCTTCTTCTGAGGAAATCCTACTTCCCATGAGCGAAAAATCACAAAACTTTGCACAAAGGTCCAGTCCCATGCCAGATTGCCTCAGCTGCAAAAACAGGCCAATAGTCCTGATGGTGGCGCTACAGCAAGCCTCTACAGTTCAAAATTTTGAAAATTCACAACAAATCAACCACATGTGCTACAGATTTGCAACTTTCACCAAAATGTAGCCCCAATACTGAAGAAACTTTTATATATTGAAACCTATTGCAAATTATGAAGTCCGTCACTCTATTTTTTCAAAAACTAAAACTTATTAAACCTATCTCCTCCCACAATTTTTGCTCAATTGACACCAAACTTGCAAAGAGGATCTTCAGACTGTCCTCCAGAAAAGGTCCACACAGATTTTTGATTTATCGAATATTGAGCCTGCAGTGCATCAAAATGCTTGACTGTAAACGGTATTGTAAACATATACTTGCAAATTCTTGCTAAATACATTTTCAGCGTTCATTAAAAAATGACAAAATTTTGGAGTCATGATAGATGATGTTTGGAAAATATCAGAATTTTATCTCAAAAACTAAATTTTTTGCAGCATTTTGAATTTCGCTCTCATGCGAACAATTGGAGTCAATGCAAAAATGACATTTTTAAACATCAGTTTTTCACTTATGGAGCCAATAAATCATTGTTAAAAACAAATTACCAACATCTCCATGCTGTCTAGATGCAATTCGTTTATTTTCGGATTTTTGTCTTAATAACTGAACTTTTGACAGCTGTTTAAAATCTGCCTTTACACGCTAACAGCTGCTGTTTTGCACACAGATGACTGGCTTAGTCAATTTGTGAAGCTACATTTGACATTTCCATTTGCCAAATAGCTCAGTGAGATAGAGCATAGTCTCTTGTGCCAGAAATCGTGAGTTCAAGCCTCAACTGATGTAAAATACACATTAGAATGCGACCTTTTTTTCATCTTCCTACACTCTGCTTGTTGCTCAGAATTGCCTAATTTTGCCTAAAATTGCCCGGCCCCGACCATTGCTGCGCAGCAGCTATAATTTTGTTATTTTTTTTACGATTTTTATGATAAATCAGCTGTAAAAAAAAAAAAAAATGGAGTGTCACCCAGTATACTAATAACATGTCACATGAATGGGTGATACAGGAACTCATTTAATTTTATTTGATATCTTATGCTTTATTCTACCCCGATAAAATATGATTCAGAGAAAAAGCATTGAAAAGAAAAATCAACAGTTGGGCATTTTCTCTAATTATTGCTCAAATGTGTGTCCGAAGCACAATTTAAATGAGCAAAATACAAAGTATCTTACTCCTCGTACACACAGAAAACAGAAAATCACTGTGTTCAATCCTCAGATATCATAGTTATTTCTTACACTCCTGGTCTGATAATATTTGAAAGTCCAGTATTTTACTCCCAAAAACGTGATGTTTTCCGTGTGTTCTCACTGTTTCCCGCTACACGTGTAGACCCACATTATTGAATGTTTGGCAGAGGTACCGAGGTTGTCAGGGGTAACGCGGTTGTCGCAAATACCCTATTGAGATGTTCATGTTCAAAGGATCAATCAGTTACAGCTGTGAAGTCAGTTCCATGCTTCTTATCATGTTGAAATAATGGGACAAAATCTCCAGCAAGAAAGTTTAAAATTTGATATTTTTCAAAAAATCATTCCTATGTTTTTTTCATGGGTTATGATATCATTTTACCACATCATGTTGACTTTGTCCGCAGAAAGTGTCTGGGCATGTCTGCCCCACCAAGGCAAAAGGAAGTAAATCCATCCGCAGCCATTTTGAGAAAAATGCAAAAGTTTGTTTTTGCTTCTGCTCTACACAAAGAATATCCTCTTACATGTGCCGAATCTCAGTAACTTGGGCAAATTTCATCATGATCATCCTTCAAATAAATCGAGTACCACTAGTAGGTGTATGTTATGGTCTGAGATCGAATTCGACAAAAAATGGATTTACTTCCTTTTGCCTTGGTGGGGGCTGTTGTGTTCAGTGCTCTTAAAGATTTTCCTTGAACTTCAGGAGATGATAGTTTGCATTCGTTGTAAGATTTAATATGTAGTTTTTAAGTCACAAGTTGTTTTTTTTTTCCTTCCTGTGTAGGTAGGCATGCTTGCTCACTTTCAAATTGTTTTTGGTAAACAACAGAATCAGTTTCAGACTTCCATGAAAAAGGTTTGTGAGTGAACAATAAATCATTTTTCCTTAGAAATTCATATGACTGCATGCTCCATTAGATCATTTTAAGGACATTTAAGGATTTACCACTGAAGACTTCAGTTAAAAATAACATTTGAAGTACAGCTCACCATCAAACACCTTTCTGAATTTTGTTTTCACCTGAGTCGATGAGCCAAATCAAAGCTTCTGTGGTGATTTAATAGAGCAATCAACTGCCTGTCAGATGTGATTGATGTATCCTCTCAAAAGCCTGACAAAATATTTTTACCCCAACTGTTGCAGAGAGACGCCAGACAGCTTCACTGGGAGATTAATTCCCGCGTTATTTGTTTTTGATGCCCTTGAACTATGGTCCTATCCTGTAGCGCAACAAATTCATTACTTGCGGTATTGCTTTTGTGCAGCTCAGTTCAAATTACTTTTTTTTTTCTAATCACAGAGCAAATTTGTTGATGTCTCCAAATTTAGCCCGCCTGGGAGCATAACCTAAAGAACATCCTATGATCTGAAAAAAAAAAAAAAAAAAATGCTGCAATGTGTAATTCAAGCTGTTTGATTTAACTCTTCGGTATGATGACAATACATGCACTAAATTATTTATATTCCTGACATTTAAAGATCGATTACAATCCTCCAAGAGGATTTCAACAATGTTGTGTGATCCTTTAATGTCGTCTCAAGAGTCTAAATCTTAAACTTTATTCAGTGAGCCTCTTATTGTGCATGTAATATTGCCAAATGGGTTTGAAATATTTAATGTGCTTGTGATATCATTGCAAGGCCCTGTCATTGATACCATCATGCGCTGGTTGTCCTTTGTTGGTTATTATGAACATTTTGGACAGCTATTAATATGAGTATATTAATAATGTTCCCACCATCTTGATATAGTGTTTAAATTATTTGTGATTAAATTAATGTGCAATAAGGATATTTTGCATCGTAATTTGAATATTATTCGTGCCCATAACTGTGCCAGTATGTGAAGAAGACAGAAATGTGTTCATGTTTACGTAGTAGCCAATGCAGGAGCATTCCTAATAATAAATAATGGCTGCCACTACAAAAGCAATGAAACTGTAAAATGACCAGGTTAAGCCTGGCTTTTAGTCAGTCAGAATACAACCGCTTTCAACTGCATCAAAATAGTGATCCACCGATAACTAATTTATTGCCGCACATTTTGCCATATTGATATTGCTGTGTGAAGATTTGGTATAATATGAAAACAACATGATGTTCTTGCCAAACTCAGGCACCAAACATATGAATTGATGACGTGCTGCTACTGGAAAGAGATTGTGCTATTTATTATCATATTCATTTGTTTATTCATTAAAAAATAATGAAAGAATTAGAAACCTTTCAGTGATAGTACTTCGCTAAAGTGCATTTATAGGCTTCACTTTGTAATGACCGGACGCACATGTACAGCGTAGAAAAGCTACTTAAGAGAGAACTTTTTGTAACTGCGTGGCTACTGCAGCTTTGTAATAGTCTTACATGTTCAGCTGGTAGCATCGTGTTTCAGACGAATGTGCACATCGGAGACATTTACGCCCTACAGAATTGGCTGTGGGCTTCGCACGCACATTAACGCAGCTTCGGATGATTGCCCTTTCCAAATTGCGGTGGGAAGCAGGGATGCTCTGCTTCATTTTGGGCTGATTTCATTTTTAAAAAGAAATGAAAATGGGAGCATTCTGTCACTCGCTTGATCTCCCCATCGACATGCACACTACATCCTCAGAGCCATTGTTTTTCCACCACAGTGCTGGAACTCTCTTGGCTGTCAATTTGTTCACACGGAGCCAGAACAAAGAAATTGTCAGTGAGTCCTAATTGTCTTCACTCTTAAAAGAGCACAACAGCTCTCTGAGATGTTTGGAAGTGAAAGGTGAAGCACATATTTGCTATTTTAGTTTTGTTTTGTTGTTTGCAAGACCTTTTGTTATCTTTAGACTTTTGAAAGAGAACCTGTTTCTTACTGTTAATGAAAGCACGGTTTGACAGAAACTTGGAAAAAGCTGCTTCTCTCTAGTGATCTGTTTGAGTCAGCAGTGCTCTAAATTGGGAGAGGGGATGATGACACCAAGAATCCTGACAGACTCGGCCGCTCAAAAGCCATTACAACTTGACATAAAACTGGGGTGGTGTGACCATGAGTAAAATCCTTTTTTATAGCTGGTGTGGATTGGAGTGTTCAGATGCTGCAGTGTGTACCATTTCAGTGCCAACTTTGAAACTTGAACTGAAATGAATATGTTATTTCTTCCATGTCCATCATTGAAATACTGCGGGTCAGTGATTCTGAGAGACCCTTCTCATATCGCCAAGTTTGGACTAATGACCATTCATTGACAGCCCTGGATAATCATAGGCTGCAGACATGCGCCACACACACACACACACACACACACACACAAACTCATTCTTCTGTACAGATGAGTGGTCATTTGGTGAATATCAAAGCAGAACCTGAGGAGTAAAGGACCTTCAGGAAGAGAGACCATTATCTCAATGCCGTTTTTTATTTTGAATAAATATTTTTTATTATTATTATTATTTTTGTTGATATTACCTTGTATTTTTTTCTCTTTTTTTCACCACTTCGCAGTACATAGTCAACATGTAGTCAAGATTCACCAATGAAAGTAATTAAGACATACAAAAATATCATGAATACATTGGAATTACAAAAAAAAGAAGATACAAAAAGAGAATCGCCAGATAGCTAGCAGACAGCACAAAATCGTGCAGTCATACTCACAATAAAATAATCATACAGATCATAACTGCCTTTTGATTCTATCTATAGCCAAGGCCCAAGAGTTTACTGTAGAAAATTGGGCACTATTTATTCTAGCAGTAAATCGCTCGAGAGAAGAATTTCAAAATAAAGAAGCGGCCAGGTCGACCGAAAATTGATCCCTGAAGACACACATTCCTTTATTTTCTTGATTGGGCTAAAGCTGCAGAAAATATGCATCTTTTGTGTTAATTTAATTGAATCTGCACATAGTAATAGCCTGGGAGATATCAGTAGACCCATTTTTAATAATTTGCATAAGATCAGTGACACATAATTTCAGAGCTGAGCAATTACAGGGCATTCCCAGAACATGTTAAATGTTCCAGCTGTGCTGAAGGAACATATATGTTTGCTGGTTTATCATCTGTGCCATTTAGAATCTGTAATATAGTGTTCATTAATTTGAATAACCCTGAAACAGATGAAATAAGGTGCCCAGTTCTTGGAGGTGGCCAGGGCTTAATTTATAAAAACAAACTTGACATTAAAAAACATGGGAAATTAATGAGAGTATGCTCATATGAAGAATTCCAAGTTAATCCTGATTAATTAAATTAAAACTGCATATACTTTAGCTTGCCCACAATTTTAAAAATGTGAAGTTTTATTTGTTCATTTTTTTTTATTATTTTTTTGAACGTACACAATATTTAGGTTTGAAATCCAAGCAATTTTTATAAATTACACCCCATGACATGGTTCCAGTTCATCTCCAAGTCTATTGCAAGCTCCTTTTCCCACATCAGGGTTACGTGCGTGTGTCCCAAAAAAATAGCTTGTTTTACGAAAAGAGGAGCAGTCCCCTCGCTATGGGATGAACACTCAGAGGAGAATTCCAACAGACACCATAGGCTTTTAATGCAGCACATAATCTGAGATTTAAAAAAAAAAAATGATGACCTGAGAAAGGAACACTTTTCTTTCAGATCCTGAACTAAATGCTCTCACCGATGCCGCTCCGAGTTATTGTGTCTACATCCAAATTGTGAAGCTCGTTAGTATTAAAAATTGAAAAAGGAATATAAGAGAAATTGAGAGTAGAGCTTGCAATTTCTGACCCTTTGTGCAGTTTGGTAATTTAGATCTTCTGTGGAAGGACAGTAGCTTCTATGTTCTAAAAAGCTGTCACTCCCTTTAAAATTACCAGCAATTTGAAGTATAAGATTTATATGAGAACATCCACAGTAAGAGGAAATATCAAAATCAAACATAATGTGTCAAATAACAGAAATTGATGCTGTAACATGACAAATAAGGCTGAGGCACATATTTAATTGCCTCTGAAATTAATAAAAAACAGTATTAGGCTACCTGTGGATACACTGGGAATATCACATAGCATGCACGTCACTGCATAATTGATTCGAGTCCGCCTTAGTGAGTTACAATATTCATCCTATTTGAATGTATTAGATGACTGATAACTCACAGCGTAAAGCACAAATAATAATTCTGGAAATAGAATGCTTCATATGCTATCTTTGACACAAATGTATCTTTGCTCCACTGAAAAATGAATGGATCAGTTTAATTCTGTGTCTGGTGCACTACACGTTTTAATGGAAGTCTGTTTATAAAATTTCACGGAATCTTAGCACGTTTAAAATGGGAATAAAAAAGACATGCTACAATAGTTAACTACCTTAATCTGCAGTTTGAGATGTTTTTTATTTGAACATTCCACTTTAATATGGTGAACACATTTCAGCATGTTATAATCTTACATGTACAAAATAAAGATCATTTCAATTTGCAATCAGTGTGAGTAATCTTTCTCTCATTCTCTGGCTCAGGGAAATATTGGAACAAATGAGTATCATTTGTCTTTTGTCTTTTTGGCTGGCAAAGGTAATGGCAAGGTGAGCTTTTCACCTCTGTGGTTGCCTGACAGCACTGGCAACACTTGATGACTTTTGTCACCTTATGACTCAGTTTTATTAGAGCTGGAGCTAAGACAGTTTTGAAAGCCTCAAGTAACTACAGGCAATACTCAAACCCCAAGTCCCCAGTTTGTAATTTCCAAATTTAAGTGGACAAGTCTCAGTCATTTCATTTTACTTCATTTGTGGACCCATTTATTGGATGCTTAGTGTTGTGTGTTTTTGTGCAGTTGACATAATCTACTCGGACTGCTAAATTCCTTGTTATGACTGTAAGTACTCGCAAATGCAGAATTGATGAAAAACAATATTTAGGCATACATTCAAAATGGCACCACACAGATTTGTAAAAATCTGTGGATTGAATTACTGTGGTGAAGCATAAGTTTACAGTTGTCTTATTTTTTTAGGGATCATGACACAGTTGGGGCAGTTGCCCTGGATTGCCATGGTAATGTAGCATGTGCCACCTCCACCGGAGGCATCAGGAACAAAATGGTGGGAAGAGTTGGAGATTCACCCATAATAGGTGAGTATCACAGAATCTATCTTCAGTCCATTTTTTTTTCGTGCAGTATTTGATGCTTAGCTGCGGGCTGCCGGATAGCTCACTCGATAAAGCATCGCGTTGCGAAGCAGAGGTGACTATCACGTCGCGGGTTCGAGCCCCGCTTCGTACCAGCCGGCAGTGGTTGGCAGCTTTTTCAGAGTAGCGCACAATTGGCTATTGCGCTACAGGGTTGCAAATTGGGAAGGGACTGCCGGGAAGGTATTACAATAGTTGCCTTGTTCGTTGCTCAAGTGCCTCCTGTTGGCCAGACGGGCGCTCGTCAGGAAGATTCTAAGCCTGGTCATGTCCGGGTATCCTCCGCCCTCGTTCTGAACGTGCGAAGATTCAACCAATGAGTGTATAAGAAGCGGTGGTTGACAGGCGCGTGCTTCGGAGGAGAGCCGCGAACTGTCTACGCTCTCCTGAATTGGCAGCAAGGGGTCGCATACGAGCAAGCCTTGTACATAGTTCACTAATTGGGTATTCCAGATTCGGGTGGGATTGGAGATGCCAAATTTATTTAAAAAAAAAAAAAAAACTTGTGAGCTGCTTCTCATTCTTGGAAAATCTACATTTGATCTGGGACATGTCTTCCTTTGAAGCAACTTTGAAGCCTTGACTGAATGATCCTCTGTTCTATGATGATTCATAGAGGACTGCGCCTGCTAGTTTCCTCCATATCAGTGCGGCACTAATAGAAAATAGAGATCATCTGGGATCATGCCAGCTTCAACAGCGATGCTGGTACTTTTTTCAGTACAGCAGTCCTCATCATAATGCGTTCAGTGAGTGCAAAGTCAGACCACACCCATCTTTGAGCTCAGCCTTCCTTATTATCCCAACTACTCACCTGTAATGTTTAATGACTGCATCTTAAAAAGTTGCAATGCAATAATGTTCCCAAAAGTTGTCCACAAACAGAAACACAGACAGACAGACATATAAACATCGGCAAAATACTGAAAAAGAATCTTTCTCAGCAGCTGTTGAAGTTTGCCTTGATGTCGCAAGCATTGACCAACTGAACACAGCACCAGCATCACTATTGAGGCTGGTAACTAGCATTGTCTTTGCGGCAGGTAGCCCTTCTATTGTGCCCTCTGAATTTGCACCGTCTGCTATTATGAACATTAGTGACGAAACCAGGTGCAGATCCACAAAAAGCCAGAAAGGCTATCTTTAATGGCTATTGCTGCAAAAGGCACAAACAGAAGATAATAACCCGAACTGGATTCAACAGACGAATAGTCAGAGGCAGTCTTTGTCAGGTGAGAGTAAGCAGGATCAGTTGGGGGAAGCAAACTGTGGTCAGAGACAGGTTCGAGGTCAGTACCAGGAAGGCGCAGGCTACCGGGTCAGCTGGGTCAAGCCCACTCTCAAACTCAGAGGCTTTGAGGTTCTGTCAACTCTTAAGACTTTCACTAATAATATCACTAATGAACTGATTACGTATTTCTTTTTAGATTTTCGAAAGACGGTAGCAAGCAAGCTTTTAGGCAAGGCATGGAGGGCACAGCGAGAGGAACAATCCAGCAAAGAATGAATGACAATCAAGAACTTAAATATATGCAACAAATATGCAATGGTAAATAGGGCGGAGGGCACAGTAGGGAAGGCAACACGTGAGACAATAATAGAATAATGAAAATTAAAATGGGGGAACTGAGTGAAAAACTGGACAGAGACGGTTGGATTGTCCAGAGAACTCAAGACACGACATTCTCCTAAATATGTGGCCAATTTCCTGCTGCATAGCAGAATACAGTCTCACTTTCGCAGCATGTTGAGTCCATCGGACAAAAAGATTGTTAAATATGCAAAATTTCCTAGTGGATTGTGCTCATGCTTCTGTGGTTTAGTGAGTGCATTGTGGAAAATGCCTTTCAAGAAACAACCCATAGTCAGAGATGAGGAGGCAGAGCCGTCTTTATGTCCAGTCATATTTGTGGAGATCATCAGTGAAGAGTTTGGTGCTTTCTTTTTTCAAGGGTGGACATTTCATGACACACCCAGCCTCCAGAGTGGTCAGATGGCCTGCATAGTATATCTAGGGTATGCCCAGACTCAGCAAAACTATGGTAATAATGACATCATTTGGGTTTTTTTTTTTTAAGATTTACATGTAATTAAAAAAAATCTTGTCCAGTGCACTCAATTTTCATAAGATGAAGTTGGAGAGGAAGCTGTGCTGGACAACGTAAATGACTCCAAGTGTAAATTTAATGCCAGGCCTCTAGGTTTGTCACTGAACAATCCCTGCGAAACTTCTAGTTCTGTTTGTTTTCTTGGCAGTTTCTTTTCCTAGTATGTGTACAATAATTCAGAACATTACCCAGAGCCACAAGCATTTAAAATCCAGTGATCAGCTTTTGATTGTGTGTGGAAAAGATTATAGACAAACGTTGTATTGAGACTATATTAATACCTTCGTAGAACTTCAAAGACATGGATTTTGGACATATGAGCCAACGATCTCCCTTTCCAGGATAATTTTCAGCTGGACTAAAACAGCTGAAAGCCCGAAGTAGCACTCCAGTTTATAGCCTTCCTGTGCTGGAATTCTTTGTTGCAATTTTTGTAGATAATTAAAGCTGGGGAAAGAAGACACTGCAGAATGTAGCGTACATTTCCATCTCACTGCTAACCCTGCGGAGTGAAACAAAGGCTTATGCCCTGCCAGGGCAGACCTGGGGGAGAAGGCTAGATCAAGCCAGCCAGTGCAAATGTGTACTGCTCTCCAGCAGCGAGCTGGGCTTCCACTTCCACTGAGCAAATGATTAATCTCATGGCGCCCGCAGATCTATCAGAGTAATTAATCAAAGCTAAAAACTCACATTTCAAATTTCAAAGGCCTGTGGCTCTGAATGGTGTCTGAAGCAGGCATCATCCTGCCACTGGTCTTTATGGTCCATACATGCTGGTTATTAAGGCCTTTTTGTAGTTCCTGGGCCATATCGTCTTGTGTCTTGACTTTTATTTTTCTTCTATGGTTTGTTTCTGCTGAATAAGGGTGTGGTGGATATGCGGATAATCGTGTTGGTGCTGTGTCCTGCACTGGCCATGGAGAATCAATCATGAAAGCAACTCTTGCCAGCCGTGTCCTCTTCGCAATGGAGCAAGGTAACTCTTCTCATTTCTTATCTAATACAAAAATAGGACCCAAATTCTATCAGACTGAAGCGCAATTAGTCAGCAAACAGTGTCCTCCATTTCCTCAACAAACGTTGGACTTTCTGCTCCTGCCAGCCAAATATGGACCAAAACTCATCCTGCTATCAGTGCTCTGTGCCTCATTCAACCCTGAACTCAGTCTGAACCACTGCTGCCCCGAGCACCTTTTGTCCTGACAAACCCCAAACCCCTGCCCTAGCCTGCATTGTACCTTATTTTTTTTGTTTGTTTTTTTCTTTACAAACTATGTTAAGTTTGCTTGCATCTATGCCATATGGTGTTAATGATGGTTCTGTTCTGCTTGCCTTTTCCCAGATCTTGTGAAAAGTTGACCTTGTTTGCTGTCTCCCAAACTCCATTTGTCCTGTCCTTTCTCCAGTTTTCACTTTCAATTTCTCTCCTCATTTCTCCAGGGCTTAACTCAGGCAGCTTGGTCTCCCCAGACCCCTAACATTTAGCTCCCCTCTGGAGCCGAATTTTGCCCAAGGTTTCTTCCTACGAAGGAGTTTTCTCTTGCCTGTGTTGCCTTTAGCTGTCTCCTTCTGGGTTCAGGGCCTATCCAGTGTAAAGCACTTTTGCTCAGTCTCAATTCTGAAAACCACTGAACAAATTGAATTAAAAGGAACAGCATAACCCAAGCATTCTTCAAAATCCACGAAAAATTACTTAGCCAGCACACTAGTCATGGCCGGAGGCTACATAGGAATGTTTGCCAGCCAGCAGCGGTATGCTGGCATCTACATCCAGTCACAATGATAAACAATACAACAAGATGTGAATTTGGGTGCTACCAAGTCAGAGTCCACATCAAACTAGCTCAGACAAAACTCAAGTTCCGTGCCTTTAACCGTGACAAGGTAAAAAGTAATTCTGGTTATTCTGTTTGATAGCCAGCAAGTAACATTAACGCTTTGAAAAAGGAGCTAGCTATTTCTGTTGCTGGCTGGCTATGTTAGCCAGCAGAGGTTAGCTGAGTTACAGTTTAAGTGAATGGTTTCCAAACTCTAGCATTACCGTCAGCTAAGTTTTACTTGAATACCGATTGCTAAGTCTGTCTGATAAGTAGATTGTTTCACTTATTTTATGGGCTAGCCTGGAAGCGTTTCCAAGCGTGAGCTATACCATACAAGTTCACTAAGCTATGAATGTGCACTCAGGGCATGGACTGAAAAGGCCATGTGCAGTGCTATCTCCTGCAAAACCACACCAACCTTGCTGAAATACCAAATATTTTGAGAATCCCGAGCAACAGAGGGGAGAGAGGTGACGTAGGGGGCAGAGGGGGAGCTTATTGTTTGGCCGAAATAGAAATTTAGAACACACAAACCAGGCAACAAGAGCCATCTGGCCATAAACTGTATGGTTGAGAGAGACCAACAAATGATGACTCTCACATTGTAAGTGGTTATTTTACTGAAAAAAAAAAAAATCACAGAATGTTGCTTATTGTAGCTTTAAAGGTACAATATGTAAGACTGGGTCATCTGCTGTAAATGAATGAATGTGCTGTCCTTTTCTACTGTTTTTAATTTGCCATATTTAAGTAGCTCAGTGTTCATAGTGGGCATCTGATGTATAAATATCAGTACTGGCCTTGCACAATAGTCATCAGAGAATTGTTATATTTAATAAGTGCGTGTGTGATTGAAAGGTCACAAAAACATCTGCTCCAGGTGAGGTCAAGTAATATATTTTGCCAAGAAATCAATCTGCGAGAAAAAAAAAAAAAAGAATTCCATTGAAATAGGGCTAGGAAATGGGTTTCTAAATTGAGATATTTAACATACAACATATTCTGAACGTATTCTGCAAGAATAGGAGAGGGATTTCACAAGTTTCTTTGTGGAAAATGGTGCTTCTGATGTGTTCAGGGATGATGTGCTAAATTAAATTTCTGCTCCCAGCAATAGGAATGAAACAGGTAATGTGTGAAACTTCATACTTTCCAAATGAGGTTCTGAATCCTAGCCACTCCCTAAAGAATGCAAGGCAGCTGTGGAAGCTATAAAATTAAACAAAGCATCGGAAACAGTGGGTTTGCCAAATAAAAATTTCATCTCTCATAAATTGCTAAACATTCTGTTTGGTCTTTCCAGTGCCTCCTTTCAAAACTTTTAAATCCCCTCTATGCAGTTTAAATATATTTACCTCCCTCTGAGGCACCCAAACATGATCGCCACTCTCCCGCTGAACTACAGTGGAATTTGACTTGAAAGCGTAGTGCAGATGGTGTGTTAAATCATCGCTGAAATTCAATATTTCATTCTTTAAAAAAATATATTTACAATAAAATGGACTCCAGATACTGTGTGTTGGGCATTCAATGCCTGCTAAATTAAAAATAGTTTTCTTCAGGTTCAGTTATACCCCTGAATTTACAATATTTTGGTTAATACCCAATATTCTCGACAGCAAAATCAATTATTTTGATTTTCAGAGAGCTTTCAATGACTAAACAGAGCTGTCCATTTTGCCTGCATTAATGTTAAGATTTTAAGGGCAACAATAACAGTAAATTGCCTATCCAACAGAGACTTCTGTTTAAATGGTCTTAATGAAGTAAACGAGGAACACTGTGATGTGAAGTATGGTGGTCAACGTATCCTGTGTTGCCCTGTTTTCAAAATAAAATGGCTACTCAGAGATTGGTCATTTGAGATCCTTACAGGTTTTCACCTGCCCATTCGGATCGTTTTGCAAATAAAATAAATAATTAGTTAATAAATAAATCAATTAGTTAATAGTAATACATTGAGAAATTGAAATATGACTCACTGAGGGGCGTAGTGGTTTTGGAGAGTGGCTGCGGAAGTATGTGAATGTCATGTCCTTCCCCTTATGAACTGATGCCCTCTGCCACATGACGTCAGTCAGTCCCTCGGGTTAGCATTAGCATATCCTATTCCTGTGAGGCTGCACACTGTGTTTATCTTGCACTGACTCTGGGACTGACCTTCAGAGCAGGGTGATACTCTGTCTCAGCAGACCTGCAAGGGTAACAGATCTATCATCAGTGTTGTGATTCAAGTTCGATGCGTCAGAGACGGAAAAAATGTGCCAAATTAGCCTCTTCTCTGCAGGTGCTCATACTTTTTGAACCCCTCACCGTAAACTTTAAGTTTATCTGCTTTTAATACCGAGACTTTACTTGCAGTACTTATTTTTATCCGCAACCACCTGCATGTGCTTAAGGTAATGAGAACACAGATTCAAAGGTGATAAAAATGTGTCTTTTGTGTAAATGGCCCCCATTTCAGTTATCTCTGTTGAGGAATCGCAGCACTTCAAGACAGGAAGCATCATATCTGTTACTATTTGAGTATCTCTTCAAGTGCTGGGAAAAATGTGAGGCAGTTGTCCTGGTTTTGATGGACAGCTGGCCCCACGGTGACAGACAGGAGGCAGCAATCACAGTGTTCTAGCAGAGATCAGCAATGCCTGGAGACAGCGCGGCTCCCCCAGGCAGATTAGCAAGATAAACGGGAGGATTTTGTCTGCTTTTCCGGTAGCGCAGGTAATGGATTTACATATCCTCCTGGCTGCCAGCGCCACTGTTCACCCAACAGCTTGTGGAAACCTAACACGAGAGTAGGTTACCGATCAGACCAAGCGTGGGGGGTGAGGAGGCCGTTTTGATGTTTTATTATCATTTTAAGAGGCTTTGACTGATGACTGGGGACTTCCCTAGAATCACTTCAGGTTATTGTGCTGATATACAGTCGGGTCCATATGTATTGAGAGACAATTATAAAAGGCGGTAATTCAAGTATGGTATACTTTGCATCCTTATTTGTAGGGATTCAAAGTAAACCATGTAAGATTTACTGCCGTTTAAAAATCATAACCGTCACAGGTGGCATTGCTAATTCCTATTTCATCTGCTGAGGGTTTGCCTGACAAAGGGGACATGATTAACCATTGTGATATTTTTTTTTTTTTTTGGATTATTTTTCCCCCCTCATCATTATGAAAATTAATTACTTTTCCCCAGATGAAAACTGGATGCCATGGCTGTTTAAGTATTTGAGATTGGATATTGAGAGGATATCTACAGCGAATGCGCTTCAATTAGACCCGTCTCACTCTCTACAGGAACAGCAGAATGAGCAGTTAATGAGTCCATTTTACTTCTTTTTCCTAATAGCCTCTGTTAATTAAAGAAATTTTATAATTTGGATCCTTAATTACCAGCCCCTGTTTTCAAAATGGGGAAAATTGTCTGGAGGCGCACTGAAGCCTTGAAAGAATGGGCTGATCAGTCAGTTTGGAGTATTTAATGGGGACATTGTTGCAGGCTGACTCCTTCATTAATCTGTGTTCTGCTTCACACTTCTACACAACTAGCGAGATTCAATTGATAGTTTCACGCACAAACTGAAGTCATGACCTACCCTCAAAGGACAGCCATTCATTCTGCATATGAGAATCAATTTTGCACGCGAGAAACCTGAAAGCATATACTTTTATGCTTAAACTCAGACTTTTGAAGCAGGTTGCTGTGATCTGTCCTTTCTTTTTTTTAAAGGAACTGAATGCACTCCTGCTTTAATTCTGTTAGTCTCAGTTAGCACACAAGTATTTTGCTATAAAGGACTAAAACAAGGATGTATGTCTTGTTATTTAGGAGATTGGACCTGACTAATTTGATGCACAAGATCTTAACATCATAAATACTGGATTGATACCTGTTTGGAATGGGTCTTTTTTCAGAAAGATATATGAATTGCACTGAGATATTATTCTGATCTTATTTAAAAAATGAAACATGCAACCTTGAATTGCCTATATTGATTGTGTGACTGGGAGAGGTTCAGTCAATGCTCAAGTAGTAAAGAATGAAATGAAGTGAAAACAGAGGGCCATGACTAGGATTTACTGCCTTTGTATAGCAGCCTTGCTTTCAAAATGCAAAGAAGATTTTGCACAGATTGACTAGCGCTTTGTTTCAAGATGTTGAATATAAGATGCCTGTGTGTTACCACAAAAAGCCAGCATGATGTCCCAAGGTTAAAAAATAAATAGGCTGTAGTTGCAATGTTATTTATTTATTCGTTCACTGATATATAATTTGAGTAACTGTGGACATGTTCCCTTCAGTATAAATCAAGAATATGCAAAGATATGGAAAGTTAGTCTGTCAATGTGACTCGAGGTTATATATAGTCCTCACATCTTTATTGTTATTTTATGTACATGTCCTTAAATAAACATTAAATGGTGGTCATTGTTACGAACTGGGTGAGAGGGGGAGAGCCATTTGCAGGATCAACGATGAGCCACTAGCCCGCGTACATAATGTGGGGTAAGATGGGAAATGAAAGTAGGCTTGGAACACTTGTTGTACCTAATAATTTGCTCACTAACAATTTATTAACAATAATTTAGCTCACTGGGAGAGACACTAGGGAGGATAACTAGAATTTAGAGTTAGAGGTTACAGTCACCCCTACAAGTAAGATGATCTAGCCCCGACTAGGACAAAACCCGCACCTTATATACACAGCACAACCTGTGGCTTCATCTGATCACACTAAAGGAAT
This sequence comes from Gymnothorax javanicus, assembly GCA_029692085.1. Taxonomy (NCBI): domain Eukaryota; kingdom Metazoa; phylum Chordata; class Actinopteri; order Anguilliformes; family Muraenidae; genus Gymnothorax; species Gymnothorax javanicus. Next base: position 26,031,153 of record CM056208.1, on the reverse strand, counting down.
AACGAGCCAATCAATTAATTACTGGAAACAACCCACAGAACTGCTGGACCAGGGGAGAAAACTATTTTGTTGACTGCGGGTTGTGACAGGTGTCACGGTTTGTGAGGTGTGCATGTGGTTTGGACTTTTCTTTGCGGCTCTCGTCCCGGGATGATTTCAAATTCCTTGGCTATCGGATTCTTTACGCAGCTGGCTGATTGAGCTGGGGCGGCGCCTTCCCGGACTCTATATAAGCAGGAAGTCCGGCACGCCTCCTTCGCTAGAGTGTCTGTTTTTAGCTTTGCACTATAGCCGAAGATATCTGTAGTCAGGTTTTGTATGACTTTCTATCTTCTGATTATTGGAGTTTCTTCTCCCTTTTTGCTATCTCGCTTTGCTTCCGTGTTTCGGACTATTATACGTCCTTTGCAAGCGCGAGTACTTTCATTTGGTCTGTATTATTCTCTGTGTTTGTCCAGCGTCCATGCTGCTCACTTTCTCTCTGGTCGTTGCACTTGGCCTCCTAATTCTACCGGCCATTACAGAACACTCTAGCCAGCATGGAGTCGTCAGCAACGGCTGCGTTAGAGAAAGCTGTGGCTAATCAACAAGCTGTTCTCTCTGGAAATGGCAAGGACCTTTCTAACCTGAACAATCAGCAGGCAGAGTTGGCGGTGAGAGTCCGCCTTCAGGCAAATGCCATGGAGAGACCGGAAAATGTTCTGTTTACTCTCACTGAGAGTATTAGAGCCTTGTCCACTCAGATCACACAAAATGTAGCACAAGCACAATTCATACACCTTCCCCGAAAGCCAAAACTTCAGTTACCCCTAAGATATGGAGGTGAGGCAGGAAGATGTAAAGATTTCATTGCCCAATGTGAAATATTTTTTAAAGCGCAGCCTTCACGGTTTGTGAATGAAGAGTCTCGGGTTTCATTTATTTTATCCCTGTTGACCAACACAGCACTCATTTGGGCCCACTTATTCAATCTAATTTACCGGTCGTGAATACTGTGGAGACTCTTGCCAGAGAAATGGTGTTTGATCAGGATGTTTGTGGTCAGGACGCGGCTACGCGTTTAATGCATCTGAGCCAGGGCTCTGAGAGTGTCGCTGAGTTTTCAATCTCATTTCGCTCCTTGGCGACAGAGACAGGCTGGCCAGAAGCGCCTCTTATGACAGTTTTTGTTCACCTTTTGGCTGAGGAGGTTAAGGATGCTCTGGCTACATTGGAGCCTTGTGTTTTTCTCTGATTCATTGGTTCGCACTGCGGTGCGAATTGATAATCGCATCCGCGAACGTAACAGAGAGAAACAGACTGCAATGACTCTTGCTGGCAACGGGGCTGATGCTCCTCGCAGCGTTCATACAGCTCCCATTCCGCCCACTGAGATTCCCACTCCTGGCGAACCTATGCAGGTTGATGGCTCATATGAGAGCCGGGCTTGTAAGCTTGTTCGCAGACGTATAATCTGCTATAATTGTAACAAACCGGGACACATCCGTCCACGCTGCCCGGAGCTTCAGGGAAACAGGAAGTCCCCCTTGCGGTATGGGGGGCACTAGAGGGACAGACCCAATTTCCCTTCCGAACTTTAATTCCTGTAAAATTGACTGTGGGGAGACAGAGAATATTTATCGAAGCTTTTGTGGACTCTGGCGCCGTGGACTGTTTTATGGATGCGGAATGGACTAGGAGACATTCCATTTCCATCTGTACTCTTTTACATTCACGCACTGTAAGATCTTTGGACGGTCGCCCACTGGGAACTGGATTTATAACCGAAGTCTCTGAATCATTGACTATGTTCATCTCTTTTGGTGGTCATTCTGAGGAGGTCCGGTTTTTTTATTATCAGTTTTCCTGTTTTCCCTGTGATTTTAAGACACTCTTGGCTACGGGAACATAGACCTCACATCATTTGGGGGAGTCAGAATGAACCCGATCGTCCAGTGGGGCACTGATTGTAGGTCCCACTGTAGGGAGAGTTTAGTGTGTCATCCCGGGCATCAACCTACGGGGGAGGCTGCCGCCTGGAGTGATTCTGAGGAGTTTGTCTCACAAAACCCTCCTAATCTAGAGAAAGGGGCGGAGGAGGGCTTGGAGTGGGATCCTCAATTTGACTAGTGGCAGCCAGAGGAGGATTGCTATTCGGAGGATTTCTCTGACTTGGAATCAGACATAGAGATGGCAGGTTCCGATCAGGTTGAGAATTTGGGGCTGCTCTGAACTTTTGTCTGCCTCCTAATGTTCCTAACGATTATGCTGATCTCGCGGAGGTTTTTAGCAAGCAACGGGCCTCGACTTTACCTCCTCATCGCTCGTACTATTGTGAGATCAATCTCTACCCGGGTACCACTCCCCCCAGGGGTTCATTATACTCGCTGTCAGGGCCTGAGCGAAGGGCCATGCGAGAATATATTCAGGAGGCTCTGGCTAATGGATTTATTTGGCCCTCCACGTCTCCTGCCGGAGCGGGGTTCTTGTTTGTGGGCAAAAAAGATGGCAGCCTGAGACCCTGTATTGACTACAGGGGCTTGAATAATATCAGCATTAAAAACTGATACCCCCTTCCGTTGATGAGCTCCGCGTTTGAACGTCTGCAGGAGGCGTCGTTTTTTACTACGCTAGACCTCCGGAATGCGAATAACTTGGTTCGGATCCGGGAGGGGGATGAGTGGAAAACAGCATTTAATATGGATGACGGGCAGTACGAATAATTGGTCATGCCGTTTGGATTGGTTAGTGCCCCTTCTGTGTTCCAGGCACTCGTCAATGACGTCCTCCGAGAGACGTTGGAGAGATTCGTCTTTGTCTACCTTGACGATATTCTGATTTTTTCTTCAACTCTCTCGGAGCATAAACAACACGTCAGACAAGTGCTTGAGGCCCTCCTTAAAGCCAAGCTATTTGTCAAGGCTGAAAAATGCGTTTTTCATTCCAAGACAGTTTCGTTTCTTGGCCTCATTGTTTGGGAAGGGTCGGTCCCCATGGATCCTAAGGTGGCAGCGGTCAGGGATTGGCCTGCCCCTCAAAACGTCAAGGAGGTGCAACGGTTTTTGGGGTTTGCTAATTTTTATAGGAGCTTTATCCGTAATTTTAGCGCGGTAGCTGCCCCCATTATCGCGCTCACTAAGAAAAATACCTCCTCGTCGTTTGCTTGGTCTCCAGCAGGTGAGGCTGCTTTTCAGGAGTTAAAGAAACGATTTAGCTCAGAGCCCATTCTCGTTTTGCCCGACCCCTCCCTCCCATTTGTTGTGGAGGTGGATGCGTCGGAAGTTGGGGTGGGTGCCATTTTGTCCCAGCGCCCCCTTCGGGACAATTAGTTGCACACATGCGCCTACTTCTCCCGGTCATTGTCGGTGGCCGAACGGAATTACAGCATTGGTGACTGGGCGTTGTTGGCTGTCAAGTTGGCATGAGAAGAGTGGCGCCATTGGTTAAAGGGGGCTGAACATCCGTTTGTGGTTTGGACGGATCATAAAAATCTCCAATACATCCAACAGACAAAATGACGTAATTCTCCGCAGGCGCGATGGTCGTTGTTTTTCAACCGCTTTAACTTTACATTAAGCTATCGCTCGGGTTCTAAAAACATTAAGCCTGACGCTTTGTCGCGGATTCACGACCACTCTGGTTGCGACCCCATTCCTGAGCTAGTTATCCCGGCAGCTCAGATTGTGGCACCCATTCAGTGGGACGTTGAGTCTGTTGTGCGGGAGGCGTTGAGAACTGATCCCGGTCCTGGTGGGGAGCCGCCTGGCTGTTTGTTTGTTCCGTTGGCAGTACGGTCCCAAGTTCTCCAGTGGGGGCACTCTTCCCGCCAGGCGGGTCACCCGGGGGTTCATCGGACCAAGCAGTTCTTGGCCCGACGTTTTTTATGGCCCAGCATGATTGAGGACATCCGGGAGTTTGTAGCGGCGTGCTATATCCGCGCTAGGAACAAGACTTTCCATCTCCCCCCCTCTGGTCTGCTGCAGCCGTTGCCCGTCCCTAAGCGCCCGTGGAGCCATATCACTCTTGATTTTGTTACGGGGCTGCCTGTTTCTGAAGGCAACACGGTCATCTTGGTCGTGGTCGACCGTTTTTCTAAGGCCGCCCACTTTATCGAGCTGCCCAAGCGGCCTTCGGCGCGGGAGACGGCCCTTCTTGTTGTGGACCATGTTTTCCGGCTGCATGGTTTCCCTCAAGATGTGGTTTCTGACCGGGGCCCTCAATTTATGGCCAAATTCTGGCGTGCATTTTGCAACCAGTTGGGGGCCACCGTGAGCCTTTCCTCTGGTTTCCACCCAGAGACTAACGGGCAGACAGAGCGAACCAACCAGTCGTTGGAGAATACTCTTCGATGTTTAGCGGCTGACAACCCATCTTCGTGGAGTCGATTTTTAGCTTGGGCCGAATATTCCCACAATTCACTGGGTAACTCCTCCACAGGCCTTTCCCCATTTGAGGCTCAGCTGGGTTATCAGCCTCCACTGTTTCCTGAGACTGACAGGGATTCAGAGGTTCCTTTGGTCAATCACTTTGTTCGGCGTTGTCGGTCAGTTTGTGCCAGGGTCCGTTCCTCTTTGTTGCGCTCTGGACGGAAACAAAAGACCGACGCAGATAGAAGGGGCCGTTCGGCCCCATTTTATCGGGTTGGCCAAAAGGTCTGGCTTTCCACGCGGGAACTGCCCTTGAGAGTGGAGTCACGGAAGTTGGGTCCCCGCTTCATTGGTCCTTTTAAGATTGTGCGAAGGATCAATCCGGTCACAGTACGGTTGAAGCTCCCTAGATCCTTATGGATCCACCCCTCTTTTCATGTCTCCAGGCTCAAACCTGTTGGCACTTGCGTCCTGGCTCCGGTCGACAAACTCCCGCCACCGCCGCAGATGATTGAGGGGGGGCCTGTTTACACTGTGCGTTGTATTTTAGCTGAGAGGCGTGTGGGTCGTGGGGCTCAGTTTTTAGTCGACTGGGAGGGTTATGGTCCTGAGGAGCGTTGTTGGTTCCTTCTCGGGATATCCTGGATCCCACCCTTATCTCAGAGTTCCGTGCACGGTGTTCTCTGGGAACTTCTGGAGCTGCTCCTTAGAGGGGGGGGGGTCCTGTAATAGTTTGTGAGGTGTGCGTGTGGTTTGGACTTTTCTTTGCGACTCTCGTCTCGGGACAATTTCGAATTCTTTGGCCATCGGATTCTTTACCCAGCTGGCTGATTGAGCTGGGGCGGCGCCTTCCCGGACTCTATATAAGCAGGAAGTCCGGCACGCCTCCTTTGCGAGAGTGTCTGTTATTAGCTTCACACTATTGCCGAATATATCTGTTGTCAGGTTTTGTATGATTTTCTATCTTCTGATTATTGGAGTTTCTTCTCCCTTTTTTCTATCTCACTTTGCTGCTATTATACGTCCTTAGGAAGCGCGAGTACTTTCGTTTGGTCTGTATTATTCTCTGTGTTTGTACAGTGTCCGTGCTGCTCACTTTCTCTGTGGTCGTTGCACTTGGCCTCCTAATTCTACCGGCCATTACAACAGGTCTTATTGTGTTAACTCTCTCCCAACTGGCTTAATTAGGACAAAAAAGCAATGGAATTATACTGCCACACACACACAAAAAAAAAGAAGAAAATCATCAAAATATTTTGTGGGCAAGCTGCTGATGTCATCGGCTGTTCATATCCTGACAAAATATGACTCCACTCAAAAGAATTTCCATTAGAAAACTCATCTTGATGGCTCTAGGACTCTTTGTCCCTGCACTTTTCGTCCCCAAATTTATCGTCCTTGGACTTTTCATCCCCTAGAAATTTTCGTCCCCGCACTCTTCGTCCGTACATTGTTCATCCCCAATAATGCTTTGCCCTCTACCTGCATGATAACCCTAATCCTAAATCTAACCCTAACCCAAACTCTTATATCATAGTGATCTGTCTGTTGTCTGTCAGTCCATCCATCTATCAACGATGGTTGCATGTTTCGTTATCAATAGGGGACAAAAAGTCCGGGGACAAAAAGTTCTCAGGGACGAAGAGTCTAAGGACAAAAACTTCTTGAGACGAACAGTCCGGGGATGAAATTTGGGGACAAAACGTCCGGGTACAAAAAATCCTTCTGAACTATTATTTAGGTATAACTAAACTCCTCCCAGGTATCCATAACATATACCATTTCGGTGTCACTTTCCATCATTTTGATTGATGTCTTTCGATGATGATGAATAAAAAACAAAACAGGTTGCAATGCTTGCACAACATTCACTGTATGTGATCAATCTTGAGTTAAGGATTTTTCTTGAAAATGACGGCATGCGCTTTGAGGAGTCAAACTATTCCCATATTGAAAAAAATAGTTTTAGACAAGACAATGGATACCAGTAAGACAAATGGACACACTCAATACTTCACACAAAATAAATGGAACATTTATGACAAAAATAGTGTTATGTTATAATTTTAGCAAATGGAATTAAATTAATTGATGAATGAATGAATAGAATGGAGATGTGATACTCAGAGGTTTGCTAGCCAGCGTAAGCATTTACCTATGCCATTTTTACCAGGTGAACCAATGTGAACACATTGTTACTGGGGGTAACTGAGATGGAGTAATGTTGAATGATCAGGTTAGCACTATTTTAGGCAGGATGGAGCTAAGGAAAGTATAAAAACTGCCCACAAGCATTTACCTGCAGACATACAGTGCCTCTTAATTCCTTTCCCCAACTGATTTTAACCTTTTAATTTGGTCAAAGTGCATAGTCAGCAGAGGGACAGCTGCCCCAGCATGAACTTAAGAAGTATTGCAAGTCTGAATGTGCTGCTACTAGTACGGTGCACCCATTGAAAAAATGGATGCATATTCTTGCACTTTGAGTTGAATCCAAACTCTGGACCAATGACAATGAGGCTAAATTGCAGACTGTCAGCTTTAACTTAGGTCACCTGAAGGGCATACCTATATGCTCTACCCTGGTTTCCTGTCTGCGTCGGCATGAGCATCACACTTTCTCGTGCAAACGGGATCTCAGCAACTGCTTGACACAATGGCTTCATACTTTCAGCATGTGTTCACACTAATTTCTAGTTGTGCCTCCACCATGTAAGGTTCACCTGGGTCAAAGATGAAGGTCACTGGACATGAAAATGTGTTTTATTTTGTGCTGATGAGATCCCTGTAACCGCTGAGCACAAGGGCTTGATACTTTTGGCGTAAAAAAAGAAAAAATGTCTTACTATCCAATGAATTATGGTGCTCACTGGCTAATAACTGAAATATTATGTGTTTTTTGGACTTCACTCAAATTATTGCCTGATTTATTTCCTATTAGCAAGATAGTTCCAATGAAAAATTGGTATTTGAGCTAAAATTATCTCTAGTAAAGACTTTGGCATCGTAGGGAATTTGTAATTGTTGATATAAAAAACAACGCATGGGAAATGAGGCCCATTTTAGTTTTAGTTTTTTAGTCATACTGTACCCCTTGTCAAACACGCTGCTTAGTATGTGCATCACGAAAATGGTACATTTCTGTCCCATAAGACCATAACATTCCATTCAAATCAAACAAACAAAACATTTTTTATGCATTTGATCCGAAGTAAATATTGCCCCTATCCTGTCGTTAATGTCAAATTCCTTGTCTAAGTTTGAATATCAAATTAGCAACGTGTTTCTGTGTTAAAGTGGGTTCTTTACTCCGCTTGGCAGGCAGAATATATCCACAATTCTGCCATGAGACACGGCGCACCTCCATCGGGCTTCATTTTGTGTCAACCCACAACTGAGCTCACGTTCAGCCGATGTGGAGGAAAGAATGATGAAGCTGACGTGCTTATCATTGTACGTCATCCTGCTGACAAACTGCATAAACTTACTGAATTTTAAATCCAGTAACCAAAACCACAATACATCTTTCCCAGAGAGTGCTGTGATTGCAGAGAAAGTTGGGGAGAGTGGGGTGAGAGGAGCCAGTTTTTACTCCTTTTGTCCTCTCGGCAAGGAAAAATGAGACAGAAGTAGAATGAAAAAACTACCCTTATTTCAGGATGTTTCCTACGAACTGAAATGATAAAAATGCATTTATGACAGGGACCCTGAAAATATGACTTCTCTAAAACAGTGGGCCTCATGTGAGAAGCAATATACGAACAATTTTCACATATATTTGTTCATATCCACGATTTTCTGCAGCCGCGATGACTGCAGTGAGATTGTCTGAAGCAGGGCTCGATTTGAACATGTATAATGATGATAAACATATTCTATACCTATCATACCCTTCTTCGAACTTAAAGTTTCATTTTATCCCTGCTAGTGACATGCAATGTCTTAAGGTTGAATCTAAAACGGTTTCAATGTATTGTGTTAACGCGGACAGAACCGACAGAATTTATGATTCCAATACCAGCTACGCTTCATGGCTGGAATTAAAAGTTTGAATAACTTTATTTGTACATCGGTAAGCTGTGTGATTGGGGGAAAATCTGTACAACTTTCGGGCAATCCGAATGAGTTGACATATATGTAATAGAATCCTATTTAGATTATTGTACGTTTCTAAGGAATTTTAATTATTGGATTATTTAATTTGTGATTAAAAACTACTATTGGTCAGTTCATCCCAATTATGACTATTAAACTCCAGAAGATTAAGTTGATTTCACAGAACTTCAATTTCGCTGCTGCTGTTCTTCTTACAACCTTTGTCCAGTGGCATCTCTTCAACTGTTGCACCAAATTCGGATATTTGCATACGGCACGACACCTGTCCTTATATGATGTTAAGTGGGCATTGCCTATGCTAATTACAATCAGCCACACGCCTCCGATTTATGATGACCTGGGATTCATCATACAGCATGGGTAAGAACAGATTTGGATGGTAAGAACGTTTGGTGCATCTGGAGTTGACTTCACTTATTTTTTTTATCTTAGCAAAAAATTAAAAGAGAAGATATAAGAGAATTTTAAGTGAATGTTGTTGTATGAAGCCCAGTGTTTCTGTGGCTCAGCTTGCACCAGGTTAGGGGTTATCTGATCCAAGTCAGGGCGTAAATTGAGCCATCTAGGCGTAAACTGACCATCTGACTTTTTAAGCTGAAAACTGCTAGGTTGACCAGTGAAAATTTTTCTTTTGCCACTGATCTGATGGATTTTCCAACATCAATCAGACATCAATGGCTGCTCTCTCCATCTCTTCAATGGGTGTTGAGCCTGGACCACTGTCGGCATCAGCTAATGCGTCATCTATAAATTATTCTGTTTATTTTATTTAAAAAATAAAATTACAAGGACGGATAATAATTGATTATGACGGAATTTTTATGCCCTTGTCTGTCGCAATGACGAACAGTCAGAAAGTGTAACGTGACCTCTGGTCAACACCTTTCCCTGCCACATCCGTTGGCGCACATGAGGACTTTATTACGCAAAGCCGAAGCAACACAATAACACTGTCCAAAAGCGCTGCTAACCTCTTGGGGCTCGGTGTCATCTGAGATGGACAGTTATACACTGATAGTGTGTTTAGTGGGTCCGATGAGCCAACACTTGACGTGGTTTTTGGAAGAAAAAAAAAATAGCTGGACCAAACTCGACAAGAAAAACTCAATCTGTTATGACCGTCAGGTCTAAAAGTCAGCCTCTGTCATGGTATGAGAGTGTATCAGTGCATATGGTATGGTTGACCTGCGCATTTACGAGGGCACCATAAATGCACAACGATACGTACAAAATTTGGAGCAGCATATGCTGCCATCTGGATGTAATCTCTTCCCTGCATTTTCCAGTAAAATGATGTCAAACCATATTCTGTGCAGATTAAAAGTGCAAGGCTGCATAAGCGGAGAGTGCAGGTGCTAGATTAGCCTGCCTGCAGTCCTAATGTGTCTCTGATTGAGAATGTATGGCACTTCATGCAGCAAAACAAATAGTAACAAGTGGTGCCAGGCACAACAAACCCCGTCCCTCACATATACTTTCACCTACTTGTACGAAATTCAATAGGGATCTATTCTGGATCAGTGGCAATCCCTTTACCGAATTTGGGGTGAATCTGGCCATTAGTTTTGCTGCTAGAGTGTTAACAAACAAACAAACAAACACACAAACACAAAAACTAACCAAACCAAAAACAAAACCGTTTGCCCTCACCCTTCGGGTGGGGCGGGGTAATGAAGGCCCTATACATTTGTGCAACTGAAGACCTGCATAATGGAGGATTGGGGTAACATTCTGCTTGCTAGACTTAACCATCTGAAATCTACTGTGCCACAGCAATTAATGGTGATGTTACACAGTGGTAAGCAGTTGATTGTGCAAACTTTTTTTGACTTTCGCAGTAATAAATTTGTATATATTTTCAATAACCAATTGAATTTACTGGTTAGAACATCAAATTGTGTGTTGCTCCACTGTTTTTAATATAGTAGAGGGTGAATGGGCATTCCAAGTCACTTCTTTATGATTTTTATTTGCATCTTCCATGATATGCTAACTTTTACCAGAATTAGGGTTGTCGGTTCTTGGCATGATAGCTTGTCTACTATATTTAACATATGAACTAGAGCTGTTGTACAATGAAACACATTTTTACACTTCACAAATTTAATTGAATTTCAGTACCCTATGGGAGGGTCAGGTGAACCACTGGCTCAATTTACCCCACAGTGTTTGGCTCACTTTGCCCCAAAGCCACCATTATCGGTAAAACTACCTAGTTTACCAATTCAGCTGAGTTTTTGGCTAAATGATTCACATGGTTTTATATGATGGCTAATCACCAACATGTATAATGCTTAGTTTTAGATAAATTTGGAAAAATTTGTTTTGAAATAATAGCAATAATATGCATAAACTTTTCTTTGATCAGCAAAAATCATTTTTTTGTGTGAAAGAAGACCTTTCACTTCCCCCATGGGCTTTTTTCCACCACAGCCAAATAGAAATGATTGGTGCTTCCCAAATTTATGAATTTACATAACAACAAATGAGCACAGTAGCTTAGATACAGGGGGTGGGTCGACTTACCCACTGGCACATCTTATCCCACTCTCCCCTACTGCCTATTGACATTTGGTTGTTTAGTTTTGCTTTTCTGTCGATAGCACTTTATTGTTTGTTGTTGGTTATATTCCAGAACCAATGACTTAACTAATTAAAATACTCTGTCATAGCTGGGCAAACCTGCAATCTATGGATGTATATACTGCACCTTTAGTTTGAGTTCAAAGACTTCTTATTAATTCTAGAGAAGTATGAGGGGGAAAAAACCTTAATATTCAGCCCAGCAAGTCGTTGAAAGGAAACGTTTGGCATTAAAATTGGCCAGATGACCCATCATGCACTGGAGAATTAGCACACTGCGGCCTCCTCACTTCAAACCGGTATGTGGTGTGGTATTAATATTAATGTTCTCTTTAATAATACTATCTTTGCAGCGGACAGGGTCATAAGAGTATACTGTATCACTGAGAGGAGGTAAAGGAGGTCTGTGTTAGGTTCAAAGGACCTTGGGGTGTAATCAGCCTAGGAGATACAGGAAGACCATTGTGTGGCTATTGTACGTCCATGTCACTGTGCAACCGATGTCTGTTTCAGCTCCCTTAAGGCAGCAGTCTGACAGAAGCCGCCCTCTGGGTGTGTAAAAATAATAGTTAGACTTGCTAGCTATTTTTCTAGAGCAGAATGAAGCACATTGATCAAAGAGTGGCTCTCCAAAGCTCTGTGAGTACAGTCCACAGTCTGACTGCAACAACAAAAAAAAAATACTGAAGGGTTTTTTCTTGAGGAATGATTTTTTTCTATCACAAGAAGAACTTTTTTAAGCAATTGTTTGCTTGATGTGATACATTTTTGTATCCCTTTTGTAAATCTTCTATTTAAGCAACACATCTTGCCTACAATTTAATCTTATTGATCAAACAATTCTTAGAAATTACTTGAAGAATGAACTTAAGTCTCACTACATGCACTGGCCACTTTATTGGGTACCTGACTCTAACACTGGGTGAGACCCACACATTTACATCCAGAACAGCTTCAACTTTTTTGTGACATGGATTCACCAAGGCGCTGCAAGTAATTACTTGAGATTCTGCTCATGTTGACTTGCTAGCATCACGCTGATGCTGCAGATTTGTCAGCAGCGCATTTATGCTGTGAATCTTTCATTTCGCCTCATCCCATCGGTGATCTGTTGGATTCAAATCTGGTGACTGTGGGGGCCATTAGGGTTAACTGAACTCACTTTCTTGTTCGCGGAGTATCTTGAGACGACATGCACTCTGTGGTGTAGCATGTTATCTTGCTGGATAACATGGCCATCAGAAGATGAGCAGCATGTGGCCATACAGAAATGCACATACTCAAAAAACAATGCTCAAGTACGTTGTGGCATTTAAATAGCGCTCAGCTAGTATTAAGGGGTTTAAATGTGCCAAGAATACATTCTCCACACCATTAAACCACAGCCACCAGCTATAGCCACCAGAGGTGGACAATCCAGGTTCAGAAAGTAAAAGTCCTCCCCAGTATTTAGTTCCAACCTCCTGAATTTGCTATATAAAACAGCCCTTCAGACCAGAGGTTGGACTAGTCAAGAAAATCAGCTGGTTGAGTTGATGGGTGGAGGTAAAACATGGTGGGACTTTTACTTTCTGACCCCTGGAATGTCCACCTCTGATAGCCACTGACGTAAGGCAGGATGCCTCTTCCCATTTTATATGAAATAGGTACCGACCATCTTTTCCGTTGTCAAAGTCACTTTGATCACATTTCTTCGCCATTCTGCTGTTTAGCCTGAGCAGCAGCTGGTCCTCTAGACTGTGTCTGAATGCTTTCATGCTCTGGGTTGCTGCGGCATGATTGGTCAATAAGATATTTGCATTGAAGAGCAGGTTTACTTAAAAAATGCCCACTGAGACTATAATATAAAAATGTTTTTGTTTTTGCAGTGCTGCTTTCTTTGCTGGTCCCTTTTTTGAGCAAAAAGTGTGTCTTTTTAATACCTTTTCTTTCAAGTTTTCCAAGGCTGTGCTTTAAATTGACCTCAATTCGTTTTGCTTTGATTGCATTTCCTTTTTACTCGCCTTGCCCGTTTGATGTTGTCTATTTAGCAGTGGTTCGGTTTGTAGCGGCTTCCATAACCGATTGCTCTGGTAACAGAGCGCATGATTTGATATGATTGGTGAAATGAGCTAAGCAGTTTGTGAGGCTTTGGATGTGAGGCAGGCGAGTTGGTCTTTAGAAGAGAGACGCTTTTATCGCAGCTGTGTTGAACTCGCATGGAGACAGATGGTTCCTCTGAAGACGTGTGGGGTGGGGCAGATCGATGGGGGATTCCTCCTGGCTCTAATCCTTCGCCTCTTCACGGGTGACACCGTTATTTAGCCCTGTTTCTCATCCTCAGTGTGACCTCCTCAACTCCCACGTGATGATGGGATGCTGTGGGATTTCTTAGGATGCCCTCTGGTGTGAATAGGTTGCTGAGGAAAGAGAGGCACGCTTGATCCAACCACTATGGAACCTTGATAGGTGCTACCAAGGGAGAAACTTCTAAAACATTACAGGAAACTTTATGAAGGCTTTCCAAGAAGTGACACCAGTCCTGCAATCAAAGAGGACTTTTTTTTGGGAAAAGAGCAAGACGCCAGCCAAATTCCATGTGGGTCAGAGTGAGATGGATGGGAACACACTTGCATTCTGAGCGTAATCCTTTTCTTTAATTAGCTATTGCGGTTTCCTTTGCAAATTGTGTACAGGTGAGCAGTGTCATCATTAGTTGAGTGCAGTTTTTTGTGGGATTACACAATGATAGATGGGAATGTGGATGATTGAAAAGGAAAAAATAACAGAAATAACCTTGAAATATCTAGATTCATATGAGTGCCAGGAGCCAAACTCGCACTGCAGGTTTTTTACTTCCAAACCCACCTTTATCAAAATTCTAGCTGTAGAGGACCCAAAATTGTTCAAGTATAGTCCCTGTACTATTTATTTATATGTGTGTGTGTGTGTGGGTATTACTTATTTGCATTAATGCTCAGCTCATGAATATAGAGCGGCTAGTAGAATGTCATATTAGTTAGACGTGGCTTAATTGGTCAGCCCCTTGCATAATTGTGGGTATAAATTCGTATCTGTTTTCAAGTTCCATATCTTGCAGTGTATATGTACATTTTTTGGCCATTCTTCTAGCTCATAATTGCAGTACTTGAAGTTTCAAACCATCCGTTCATCATTTTCCTGAAAAGAAGGCAACACATAATGTAATGATGGTCTGTTCTTGTCTCTGTAGTTCCATGTCACAAACACTTTCTCACTTGCCTTGTTGCGTAATGCTGTTGTTTGGGGAGTGTGAGCTGGTGCACACAGACGTGGAGGCTTGTAGCGTGGGAATTTCACAGAGCAGGATTTCTGATTTAGCTGGATAACTGCGCTCAGTAAAAGCTGGATTTGAACCAGTTTGGTGTTTTTCTCTGTTCAGTTTGCCTGCTAATGTAGTAATCCTTTGTGAAACAGGTTTGTGCACTGTGCTTGACAGAAGTCTGAGCCTCCACAGAATGTCCTCTCTGCCACTCAATCAGTCAGGGTGCTATTTCAAACGGTCTTGTGACCGCAGCAGGATATAATCGTGCTGAAATGGCATTGTTGCTTGACTAATGTAATGGACACAGAGCCTCATTTCACTGTCAATTGCTTGTCTTGTTCTGTTGATTTTTTTTCTTTTTCTCTGGTTCAGCTGCACTCAGTCAAGGTTAATTAGAGGAGATTGTATCTGAAGTTTTAAGGCCAATTACCAACACTATTTCCAGGTGCCCAGGAGTTTATAAAGTTTGTTTGAATTATTTTTTTTTCTGCACTCTCCTGTTAAAGTGGACAAAATGATTTTATGTAATTTGGTTGCATTTCTGAATCTCAGAACTGTTAGAGGGGTACTTTGCGTGCAGTAGTTTGTGGTAAGTGGTGCTTATGTTTTGAATTTAATCAACCATGCAATTTTTTTTTTGCAATTCCTGTTATAATTGTATACAAAAAAAAAAACACTTCAAGAATCAAATGCTTGAAGGTTCTCTTGAGAACTGAAAAGTAAACATTTTGACACCCAGGCAGGGAATTATTACTGCTACTATCCAAACCGTATCCCTGCCAGCATCTTCGCTTAGTGACGCTTGGTTTGTACCATTACCCTATCCTCACTGAAGATGCAGTGACAGCAGCAGGAAAGAGCCGACGCTTCAACTGCTAGCTTCACATCGGCTAAAAACACCAGGCTTCTCAGGCTTCCCCATACAGCCGCCTTAAATTAATGCAGCTGTTCCGGCAACTCGTCGCTAGGCTTGCCAGTCATTTTAATTGGTTTTGGAGAGCAAGCGGATCCAGCGGCGATGACTGCCGGGGTTGCTAGATAATGAGGCAAGACCAGTGTCTAGGTCAGCCTCGGCTGATGTTTGTCAGCGTGTCTCCTGGTAAGAATCAGGAAAATGGGCATGAGTAAAGTTTTGTTTTTCTTTTTTCCCCCTCTCTTGTATACTTTGGTTTCAAGTGTGAGGCCGACTTCCTTTACTCTTTGAATTAAATGATGTTTCTCACCACACCATGACTCTGAACACTATTCCATTTCTTTGTGTTATTTAAATGCCGCTTGCTGCTTTTTGGTATCTGTTGTTACATCCATCGTTGAAGGAAATGGCTCTCGGTCGATCCAGGTAATTTGAATAGTGTTCAATGTTGATCTTTAATGAAAAGACAGATTAATTATTCCTCACTGAAGTAGAAGTGGGAGATTTTTTCTCTGGACGGCATCACTATCAATGAATAATTGGAGGAAAATTCACCTGAAACATTACATTTGGGGAATTATTGGTCTTTGGAAAGATTTCACCAAATCGGCTGTGCAAGGAAATGTTGCACTAGTCAATAAGTTGGTTGTTTTTTTGTGGTGATATCCCTTAAATACAGTATATTGTATAAATTCAGGGCAATGGTTGTAAAACCCACAAAACAATAACCAACGGCGGAAATTGTAGGGCGAAGGTTCAACGTGTTCTTTGGCTGGTATTAGCACGCGTGACCTCCTGGCTGGTGCGAATCACAATAAAATGGATATATTTTCTCCGTTCGAACAACGGGGCACAAAAGCACAACGGTTACAATTAATCTGACTCCATAATAAATTTATAATAATGAATTTAGTTATACCCTCGTTAAATATCTGACTCCAATTAGAATTAGAATCCATAATCTAGAGAAACCTGCGTGGGTCTCGAAGTGACTACACCTCGAACTCTTAGGAGACGACCGCTGTCGCTAACATGTACTCCGGGTTTTAGTACTGTTACCGGATCCTAGGTTCGTTGATTAGATTAGAGGTTGGAAGTCAGCCATCACTGCAACAGCATCTTTTGGCTTGAATACAGCGAACCCAGATCTATGCACGCCCATGGGTTCCTTCAGGGAATTTTAACAGATAACCGACTTTTTCGTCCATGGGTTTCCTTTAGGCTAAAATCCCAGAACCGCAATACATAAACCCTTTATGTAAGTAGATCATGGTTGTCTCTCCAACTTAATAAAACCAATATCCAGAGCAGGCCGCTGGCCAGTCGTACCTCAGTCGGGATTATACCCCTAGGTATCCGTCGCAACGCGGCTAGAAAAAATAAAAGGATTAAGAGTCACAGAGACCACGCAAGTTTAAAGGAATAACAATAATTTATTCACCAGGTAGGCAAAAGCTTAAATCAAACAAATGAACGTTAAGCCAATTACAAGTTACACATAATTTAGAAGAGAAGAATAAAGTCATACCTGGCGGAAAAGGATACACGCACTAATGTGCGCAGGAAGTTCGAAATACGATGTTACATCATTGAAAAGGCTACTCACGCACTTACGTACGCGGGGACAGATCGGATACGATCTTCCCCGAACAGCTCATTTCTCTTTCCTATAAACCAAACCAGCAACCCCCCTCCTCCAACCAGAGAGCCCCATAAGTTAACCAGGTGAGATATCGGGTTACAGGTCTCAGGACTGAGACAGAGTCAGGCCATTTGGCTGTAAAGGAGGGGTCATACAGACAAAAGGAACTAAATTTTATTACCCGAGAGGAGATTTTACCTTACCCAAATTTAGGGAGTTTCTAAAAGTGAATGAACTATAATTTCATTTGATCTGAAACATATGCCATTCAACTCCTCGAATTGTAACAAAAACATACATATCAAACAAGCTAGGAAAATGGATGAATATGATATGGTTGTCATGAAAAAAGTCTTAAGCTGAATTATTATACAGGGAAATTGTGTTATAAGTACAGAAGTGATTTCTTATCAGTATATTAAACATATGAGCATATTATGACGTTCCCAGAGGTTTAGATTATTTAAAACAGATAAGTTAGGGTCCAGTCTTACACAGATGATTGAGGGCAATATGGAGCACTGGGTAAGCCAAAGGCCTCCCATGCAGGGTGACATCAAAGGTGCAGAAACCATGCAAACCCCCACTCCCAGCTCAGAGGCTGGGTTTATTGCCTCCTCCTGTCCGGCCATTCACAGATACAGTTTGCTCACACTTTGCATCCCCCAGTTCTGGTCTCCAGTCTCTTACGGGCATAAACACCCCCACTTCCCTTCACGCAAACCCCAGCAAACAACAAGCTGCTTGTCATCAGGAACTCGACAATTTGTTATATTGCATAGCGTTGAAGTCTTTTGATGCTCAGAAGGCCTGCCAGTCTTGCTGCAGTGTCACAGATGCACTCACCAGCGCCAGCAGTGCTCCAACCCCCCTTTTCCCATCTTACAGGTCATAACGTAAGCGTCGTAGCATAAATGCCTAACTGACATTTTTGTCAAATTGAGATATTGGCTGCCTGTTCTTTCGTGTGGGCGAAAAAATGCATTTTTTCACTTTTTTCTCAAAACTTAAAAACCTAAAAAAAAGAAAATCCACTGTCTTAAAGGTGCACTAAGTCTTTTTTAGACAAAAAATATATAACAAAAATAATAAAAATGAATAATTGCATAAATAAATATGTTAAAATTATGTACACTCGCATGAGATGAGGAGTCAAATTGCTCTATATGATGAAAAGGAGCTATTTTATTCATATTTTATTCTACATGTCGCAGGCCGCGACTACATGGAGGCCTCCATGTTGAAAACAACTAACTAACGTCCGCAGAAGAAGACGAGCTTCGCGATCATCGGCTGGAGCTTCTCCCGTGCCTAGTTAGTGCTGTTTCCATGTCAGGTGTAATACATTGCAGTCTAGATCCAGAAAATAATGGAAGACCACCACTATGCAGCAGTGTCTGAAGCAGTCAGATCCAAAAAGCGTAAGCAGGATGCAGGGAAACAACTCAGAGACCAAAGAAGGCAGAGGACAAGGGTCAACATCGAAGTGGCTTTCGGAAGATGGAGAAACCTTATGCAAAAGAACGGCCTTCGAAGTGATGCCGAAGACGCTTGCTTTCTCCTGGATAGATAAGTAACAGGTATATTTTTTACAACTTCTGCCCTATTTGGATGGGATCAGTTTTCCGGCGGGGGTTAATGTAATATGTACCGGAGCATCTCTGCTATTTTAGTCCTGTCCGAACAGGAATGCTCAGTCTGTAAAAGCTAACTTTGTAAAATCTGTCGCGCGAAAAATTCGTTTCGCGTTCGGTGGAAGAGCAGCTTAGACTAATTGTAGACATCGGCAACTTGTCAGATAAGATCTAAAATATTTGCTTAGTTGCTGTTATTTCATCAGCAGAGCTACAGCTATTTTTGGGCCGCAACAAGAAATAAAGATTATAAACAACAAAGCTCGGAGGCAAAATGTTGGACATGGGTCCATCCTTCTGAATGACGATAACGTTACATAATAAATGCTTACCGATGTTATGAGGTAAACTAAGAAGAAAAGATTTCTAAAATGACGACAGTAACATCATCCATGCTGCTTGTTTACAAAGAAGCTACTGCAACAAATGACATGATGAAAAGGCAACAACAAAAAACTTACCTCCGATTCTGACATCACTTGGGTGAGAATAAAAACGGTGATTGAATGAGTTAAACTTTTTGCCGTGAAATGAGCGCACTGTGGCCTCCAGGGCTCGCAGGGGCAAAGGTGAGGCGCAAACATGCCGTTTTTCATCCATGCCGGTGGTGTCGCATTAGGGATCAAGAGCAGGGTGCGTGCTGCTTAACGCGAAGAAGAAATTTGGGGAAAATGACTTAGTGCACCTTTCAGTAATATAAAATTATGAAAAAATAAATAAATAAAAAACCTTAAAAACTAAAAAATAATAATGACAAGTATCTTACCTGTAATCACATATTAAACAGCAACAATTCCTACATAATCCATTCAGTTTGGATGTAAATACCATCAGATGAAAGATGAAAGTTTGCTATATACTGTATACAGTGCATCAAAATGAAGTAACCCGTGTGGGAACAACAGTCATGTACAACTTCTGTGTGTTTTAAACAGGGAAAAGTCCATCTGAAGCTGTGGAGTCCTCTCTGAAGTACATGGGTGAGCGCGTCAAAGGGGGGGGAGGCGTCATTGCTGTGACCCATGCGGGGGATTGGGTTGCCAGGTTCACTACGCAGCGCATGACCTGGGCAGCGATGGATGGAGATACGCTGTTCTTTGGTCTCAACCCGGGAGAGATGTCCCAGGAGAGACATCCACTCTAGAGTTTTAAAACCAGGGCTAGTGCCCTCTAAAAAAACATTCCAAAAGTTTCCGGAATGCTCTTTTATGACTCCTTAAGGAACCCTGCCTTATCTATTTTAAGGGATGTTTTTTCAGGTAAAATGGTTACAGCTGTGGAGTTTTCACACTTTTTTTACTCCTGTGTTATAGGGTTCCATTAATGAATAACAAAGTTTCCCCCTGTGGAGGCAGCCAACGAACCCTTTCTTCTAAAAGTGTAGTTCTCTCAGCTTTACTGTCACACAGAATGTGCTCCCAGGGATAGAGAGAAGGACTGTATTAATTTAAGTACTCAAAATAGGATCACTGATTATAAAATTATGTGCAGTCATGGCCCATAGTGTGATTAAGTATATGTAGAAATGGGTGACAAATTCAAGAAAAAAACCTGAATAAAATCTTTGAGAAACATAACAACGGCATTTGTTTTTGTTCAGTGCCCTGATGTGGTTTTGGTCCATTTGTCCTCATGAAGGTGCAAGAGTCACTGCAAATCAATGTAGGGCTATTCTTTGTGATCACCTTTAAATCCTATGGAGCTTTCCTACCCTGCCATGATGGGAGTGGTCTTGTTAAATTCTCCTTAGCTAACACCAAGCCCACAGATTGTTTCCATATTGTTATTGATTTGTGGCATGATGTCATGACAGTTCAATGAACATATTGAAGTAAAAGGTGAGTAATCAGTCAACAAATCCAATACAGAAAATGAACATTTTTTACTGATGACTGTGAATTAGAGCAGATGCAAATGACAATGGCACATCTCCATTATGCTGTTACTGACATAATCTAAAAATTATTGAAGAATCAAAAAGAGCTACATATTTCATAGTTTAAAGAGAATGTCTCTAGGTTCTACAGAGAGATTTATGCAGAGATTATTAATAAATAGATAAATGCATAAATAAATAAATGGCCTCTTTTAATTTCCAGTGATTGCATTGT
This sequence comes from Gymnothorax javanicus, assembly GCA_029692085.1. NCBI lineage: Eukaryota > Metazoa > Chordata > Actinopteri > Anguilliformes > Muraenidae > Gymnothorax > Gymnothorax javanicus. The sequence continues at coordinate 26,010,525 of CM056208.1, read as the reverse complement.
GGGAATTTCAATAAACTGAAAATAATGCTGGAAGCATAATGAAATTTATCTTTGAATAAATAAAAATGAAGGTCAAATTCCCAGAAAAATTCAGTCGCTAATCCATATAATAACAACAGTAATACACTGTGAAGCATATTTGACTGACATATATGAATTGTAAATAGATTATGCCTTCTTTCCTGAATAATGAGAGATTTTTATTTTCACATGAAATTGAGAGTGAGAAAAGCAATAATGTATTACAGCGAGTGGTTCAATAAAAATATTCAGTATATTAAAAATTGCATATCCTTTCAGATTTTTGTCATTTATGACAAATTATTCTTAAATGTTCAGACCTAGGTAAGAATTTGCACTGCTGCCAGGTCCATTTTAAGCATCAAGTCTTTCAAGAAAATGCTGCGTTGGGCTGAAGATGTTGGCTGGTAAAAATAAATAAATAAAGAAATAAACTAATTTAATTAATTGACTTGCTTTCAATTATTTTCTGACTGCTTCACTCCTCACTCATTTCCATGATTTTGATGTCATTTTTTATCAGACAGCTCTGCTCACCTGTCATCTTTTCTCTTCAGGGAACAGAATGAAATGTGAAGCCTGAGCATTAATGATTAAACCTGAAGTGCTGAAGTTTGAGTTGATATAAATCTTTATTAGTTTATCTATATTCATTTTTTTCACAGACTGAACCACCTCCTGCACACAGACAAACACCCATCCACCCACTGACACCCACACACTCTCGTCCACCCACCCACATTCACTTATACACACACATCTTGCGAGGGAGAGATACAGTGATGCATCTGTCCACTTCAGGTGAAAATGATAATGATGATTTAAAAGGTTTCGGTAATACACAGTAAGCCCAGAATTATTATCTTCCTGTAAACTTACAATAGATTTATGTTCTCATAGCTTTGTCCCAGTTCCTGTGTGGTTAACACTAGAACGGCTGACAATGCAGTACCTCCTAGAACGGCCGTGAGGTCATTTTGACTCCCACCGCTGCGGGCTTTATGATTGCGAATTCGAAGTCTGTTACTGGAACAGTTGTTAATTATTTTAAAACAGCATGTAACAATAAATGGAAAAAACATCTTATTTGATTAATTTTTCCACATTTGGCTTTATTTTATTTTAATAATATAACTTACATTCATTTCTGTAGTGTTTAATGCATGTATCATTGAAGAATGGAAAAATATACAAATTGATGAAGCTGTCAAACAGGTAAAAAAAAGACGATTGCACATAAACATTGAACATTAAAATAACAATGCACCACTGCTCTCATAAAAAAATGAACATGAACACAGAGCACATGAGAGAGAGAGAGCCTTGGTCAAAATGTTTGGGAACCACAGCCTATACTTGCAACTAGCAAAAACACTGAACACCTTGACACTCAGGTTCAAAATCAGACCACTGGACCAAGACATATCACTGAGCCCTGATTTTTCTTCTCCATCTGACTCACCAGAACTCATGTCCTGAAGCTCTGCCAAAGCCTGACTTACATTCATCCTTTTCCTCAGATCCATTACCTTTTCTGGTATCCTACCAGACTAACTAAATAAACTAAATCACTAAGAAAACAGCCCTGTGACAATCACAATTTCTAAATGCAAAATGGGAGAACAAACTGATTCTGACGTCATGACAGCAACTGGTTTATATATGCACCTGCACACTATTCAAAAGGTAACAAAATGCTTTGCTTGGCAACCAAGATGCAGTTGACTGCCTTACATAGCAGTCAGTGTATGAATTTGTTGTATAAATGAGCATATGGAGGTATTAGGCTACTGTCAAGTGCTTTGAGCTGTCTGTCTCACTAGCTACATCGTCTGCCTAGCCAGGCTGACTATATAGCCTGGCTATACAGCCTAGCAATATGGTCCATTTACAGTTTTTTGCATTGGAAGTAATGGAGGTCAAAATGACCTTGTGGCCGTTCTAGGTATAATCAGTGATTTTTTCTTTCTCTTTTATTCCAGAATCCCCATAACTCATAAGTTAATGAATAACACCATTTTAGGAAAAATCACTGACTGGGAGACAAAGGGTTGTTATTCAAACAGAGTTATGTGCAGTTTAATAGGTGAGAGAGGTCAAAATGACCTCACGGCCGTTCTAGTGTTAATACAGTCCTGTGATTTGCTTCAATGTTTCTCACATTAGTCAATGAACATTTGCATTTAAGCAAAGCTGGGTAGGAGGACAAAGTCCTACATCCGTAACAGGCTTGGCAACTTTCCCCACTTCTGCCAATTTTCAACCAAACAACATGCATTTGAGAGGAAAACTGCACTGGATGTACCAGGAGCAAGATTAAACAACAGCTGTGGCAGTTATTTGGTAAACTTTGGAATGGCAATGGATTTTTTCAATAAATAATAATGAAGGCCTCTGAAACAATTGTTTTATGTGCTGTTCACTGACCAACTCTGGTGTGAAATTTCTTTCCCAATTTCTTCTATTTTTGCCCTCTTGCCACACTTAAATGTTCCCAATCATCAAACTAGTTTGAATATTAGACAAAGATGACCCAACTGAGCACAAAGTGCAGTGTTGAAATGATGATTTTCTTTATTTGAAGAAAAAAAAGCTTTCCAACCGTACCTTTATTTATAATAACGTAATATGTGAAATCTTTCATTTCACAAAAGACAAGATGCCTTCAGTTTTGGGCTCTACCTGGAATCAGAAATGGGTTGAGCTTCAGTTTAGACATGGTTTTTGCAAGTCATGTGGATGGCCTCATGTTACAGGGAAATACTAAATATCACTTCTCATGACCCCACTAAAATTAGACTCCTATTGGTGCTGCCTAACTTAAATGGATTACCCCAAATGGAACTATGCCCTCGAGATTCAACCTTCTACCCAGTTGGGTGCAGCATTAGCAGGAAATTACCATTTAGTTCCTGCAGCTGGAGGGAAATTGGAATAGACGTTGCGATCAACCTGCAGACGAATCATCAGTCCAAGTGTGTAAAGACGTATAAACGCATGGTACTTGCAGTGGAATATTTTAATTCTCCTCAGCTAACTCCAATCCTACAATTTGCTCCATTGTTTCTCACATTATTCATTGAACATTTGCATTTCAGCAAAGCTGGGTGAGAGGAAAAAGTTCTTCATCCATTACAGGCTTGGCAACTTTCCCCACTTCTGCCAATTTTCAACTAAACAACATCCATTGGAGAGGAAAACTGCATTGGATGTACCAGGAGGAAGATTAAACAACAGCTTTGGCAGTTATTTGGTAAACTTCGTTATGGCAATGGATTTTTGAACTAAGTAACAATGAAGTCCTCCGAAACTGCCCCCTTAGCTACTAAATCACCAATTAAATTTAATTGGTAATTGGGTTCAGTTTCACTTGACACTCCCAGGCAGGATTACTGCCAGCCCTGTTGTATCTTGAAATCACTAATATAGAACCTATCTGGCAGTGTAAAGTAGGCAAACAAGGCACATGATCCTGTGATCTAAAGAAATTCATGAACGGATGAGAAATAAAGTTGTTGAAATTTATCAGTTCGGAAAGGTATATAAGGCTGTGGGGCTCCAGTAAACCACAGTGAGAGCCATTATCTACAAATGGAGAAAACTTTGAGCAGTTTTGAACAGGGCTTTAGAGGACATAAAGGTGGGTGAACTATAAACTTCAGTCACCCATACACAAAATGTATTATTATTATTATTACTATTATTACTTTGAGTAAATTTTGCATTTGTTGCAAGCTTTAGTGAGCAACAAGCCAAAAATTTACTCAACAACTTTCAGAACTTTTTCATTCTGTTCATTACATAACTGAATTGCATAATTTCATGGAAAGCAAATGTAATTTCCCTAAGCGCCCAATGTATGTTAGCACTGCGCTAATTACATCGCTCTGCTTACTCAGTCTCTGAGTCACAGACATTCGTGGCTGAACGAGCACCACTTTGTAAATTCAGTCAAGTGAGTAGCTAACTAATGTTAGCTCGCTGGGCAACAAACACATATTGGTTGTGAAATAGTATTGCATGCACGGTACCTAGCTAAGTAACGTGAACTTAGGTACGTCAGTGGCGCTTAACTAGCCTCCTGCAGCACTGAGCCATTCCGATTCAACCAACGTTACACATCGTATTCAGTTTGGCTTAGTAGAAACAGCGAGGCGTGGCGCTAAGCGATTTATCCCCCCACGCTCTCAGCCAATGCGATTTTTGTAAAACTGAAATATAGGGTCATGTCAAAAATATGCCATGATCTGGGCTATGAGAAAAGTACTTCAGTTATGTGATAAACCTTAAATTTCTTAAGGGCCATGTTCACTCAGCAAGATTACAGCTGTGCTGCCTTGGCGGAGGTTTGCACTCAAGGAGTGCCTCTAGTTACCTTGTGTTTTCCGAAGGCGTGGATGGCGAAGAACTGCGAAATTATAAAAGCACCGAGGCATGCAATTACCTGCATAGTAACAAAATAGGTCCTGCTCAAGAAACACAGCGACTTCATATTTCTGAAGGCAGTTGTTCAGCCCAGCCAGAGCGTCAGTCAAGCTAAACATACAGCGTGGGTAATGCTGAGGGAAAGTGGAGTCATGGAGACAGTTGACTGCTCGTGTATTGCCGGATTAGGGAGATCATGTAGTCATGCAGCAGCTATTCTGTGGAAGGCAGCATTATTCATTAAACCAAAGCTCCCTTCAGGTATCCAAACATCGGAACAATTAAATATATTTACAAAGACGTTATTGTGCTTTTATTGCCGAAGATATTTATGCTTATGTTCACCAGTGAGTGGTTAAATGTTGAACATCCTATTGATGCCATTATTTCTGATGTTTTTGTTGTTTTGGCTAGCTGGCTCTGTTTGTTGCTGTCATTGGCATCAAGGCTACTGGAAACACAAAACCGAACAGCGGAAGCAGGCATTCTGTAATGGCAGCGCCCATAGGCTTCTGATGAAACTCGCAGATATCGGCCATCGGCTGCCCTGATTTCTAAGGATCAGCGTCGGCCATGAAAAAACTCGTATTGGTCGACCTCTGGTCAGCACTCGACCAGTGGCGTCCTGGACCAGAAGCCAGGTGGAGATCACCCTCACCACAACAGAACTTTCAGATGACAGGTTCAGTGAGTTTAGCAGGAATGCAGTCCCAATCCTGGAGATTGCTGAAGGCTTGAGAGATGTTCCTAATAAACTGGGCAGAGGAACAGCCTGAAGAGGCAGGTAAAAAGGAATGCAGTCACAGTCCTGGAGACCGGAAAATCAGCTTGGGAGCTTTTTCATATTAATAAGACTAAGAAAAGTACTTCTTTATTTCACTATCATTAAAGATTAAGATAATTTTCCAAAAACAATGAACTCTCGAACAAGGATGTTTACTGACTGGCTACTTAAGAGAAAAAACAATGACAATCCAGCTACTCTGCAGACTCAAAATAAGGTATATCTACACAGGGATGGAGGAACACCAATGCATGACACCAAGAAGGAGAGACACCCAAGACGCTAAACCAATTAAAGTAGACAATAGATCTAAAAGACATGCAGATGGCTGGATGGGAGCAGGAAAAATGGGAAGGCACTCAAGGGTCGTGACAAAATCAACATATTGCAGCATTATGTTCAATTCAATTCAATGAACTTTATTTACCCGTGAGGAACTTTTTGTGAAGAAGTATCAGTGTGTTTACAATATCACATAATACAATATCACAATCCTGCACAGCACAACATACCACTCTCATAAATTCCATACCCCCCCACACACACACACACACACACTGGAACAGAACACAAGTAGTAACTAGGCTTGTAGGTAAATATTATCAAGTACATTAAACAGATATTAAAAAGTGTCTAAAATGTGTGTTAAAAAAAAAAAAACGTGCATAAATAAATAAATACATCAGCCATTCATGAGTCTGATGGATGTGGGCACAAAACTCGACATGGCTCTCTGAGTCCTGAAGGTGAGAGATCTGTATCTCTGGCCGGAGGGAGGAGGGTGTATTGACTGTGTAGTGTGTGAGTGGTGTCAGAGGCTATTTGAGTACCTTTTAGTTTAGTCCTTCTGTTGTAAATTCTGGTGAGTGTTTCCTGCTCGAGTCCGATTATTTTACTGCTCAGTGTTCTGATTTTATTGAGGGGGTTGCGATGTTTATTGGATAGTGAACCAAACCAGGCTGAGATGTTAAAGGTGAGTATGGATTCGATGAAGCATTTGTAAGAGGCAGTCAGAACTGATTGGTGAACATGAAGTCTGCGGAGCTTCTGGAGGAACAAAAGGCACTGCTGTTTTTATGTGAATCAATGACAACATTTTTCCTTTGGGAAAAACAAACATCTCATGGACATGACACATTCCCATGAATACAGTAACATATTTTACGTGATCAAACCAGTAATTTTATAAAAACCCAATAAAGTGGCTGTTTTAGCATTATTGGTCCAGAGACTTTATTATTGGCAAACTTATTACATAATAGAGATTATTGCACCCTCTATTGAGTTCTGTAAAAAAAATTATTGAGTCTATTATTAGATTATTGGGAATTTATAAGATCATTTGGTGTTACATGCCTCTTTCCCATCAGTTACTGGGATGGGCTCCAGTCCTCCTTGATATCTGGTTTATTTTATCTTCATTTACTGTCACTTAAGCAGCTGTCAGATAGTATTTTGAGGTTCCTTAAATAAGGAGTGTTCTGCAGTGTTTCAGTAATAAATTCCTTCAGCTGAAGAATGCTAGAAGAGCTGAGAAATGCTGGAAGTAGCTGAGGAATGCTAGAAGACTGTATGAAAGACAAATTGCAGAGGGGGCAAAAACTGACCCTAAGCGCTTCTTTCAGTACTGTAGCAGAAAAAGGAAAGTCAAAGAGGAGGTTAAGAGTATAAAGAACAAATATGGATTGCTGCCATATGATAACAAGAATATTGTGGATACCTTAAACAGTTACTTTGTTGAGAATTTTACCTCAGAGTGGGTTTTTATTCGGCCAGAGGGCATATCCAATGCTCAAGATTATTTAGCGGAAATTGAGGTTAGGGATAACGAAGTATTAGACAAGTTGCATGAACTACAGGCAGATAAGGCGGCGGGTCCTGATGGCTTATATCCTAGAGTGCTCAGGGAAGTTAGTGAGATCATCTTTAAGCCACTATCCGCCATCTTCAGACGGTCTTTAGAAACTGGATAAATACCAAATGATTGGAAACAGGGCAATATAATACCAATATATAAGAAAGGGGACCATACTGAGCCAGGAAATTATAGGCCAGTCAGTTTAACTTGCATTGCGTGCAAAATACTGGAATCTATCATAAAAGATGAGCTGGACTGATTTGTTGAACGTAATAATATCTTGAGGGATAGCCAACATGGTTTCCGTAAGAGAAGGTCATGCCTGACAAACCTTCTGGAATTTTTTGAAGGGGCCACCAAGACTTATGACCAGAGCAGGGCTTATGACATCATATACTTGGATTTTCAGAAAGCATTTGATACAGTACCACATAAGAGACTAATTTTTAAAATGAGCTTCATTGGACATACAGGAGGTATTCTGAAGTGGATTCAAAACTGGTTACAGGACAGAACACAAAGAGAGGTGGTCAGTGGTATCTCATCTGAGCTAGGTATGATGGGGAGTGGCGTCCCCCAGGGATCGGTGTTGGGACCCCTGCTGTTCCTCATCTACATTAATGACGTTGATAGGAATATTGAGAGCAAATTAGTTAAATTTGCAGATGATACTAAATTGGGAGGTTTGGCAAATAGTTTAGAGTCCACTAAAGTGATTCAGGATGATTTGGATAGAATCCAGAATTGGCCAGAAATGTGGCAAATGAAATTTAATGTAGCGAAATCTAAAGTTTTACACGTAGGTAATAAAAAAATTAGACGGGATTACTTCATGGGAGGTTTAAAACTGGAATGTGCTCCACACGAAAAAGATCTGGGAGTGATTGTTGACCAAACCCTCACAGGCTCTAGCCATTGTGCCGTAGCAGTTAAAAAAGCCAATCGGATGTTGGGATACATTTCCAAAAGAATTGAGTACAAATCCAAGGAGGCGATGCTTCTTTTGTACAACACATTCGTCAGACCACATCTGGAGTATTGTGTACAGTTCTGGGGACCATACTTTAAGAAAGATATAGAGTTTCTAGAAAAAGTTCAGAGAAGAGCCACTAAGCTAATTCCGGGTATAAAAGATGCAAGCTATGAGAAGAGGCTGAAGATCCTTAATCTCTTTAGTCTTAGGAAAAGGAGACTTAGGGGTGATCTGATTTAGGTCTTTAAATATGTTAAAGGGATTAACAAAGAGAATTATGTAGGATTCCTTCGACCAAGTGTTGTTAGTAGAACTCGGGGTGAAAAATGGAAGTTGACCAAAGGTAAATTTAGCACTGATATTCGGAAATATTTCTTCACCCAAAGAGTAATTTCGATGTGGAATAGCTTGCCTGACCATATTGTTGAGGCAGAGACCTTGGGAGTTTTCAAGAGCAGGCTTGACTTAAAGCTAGATACCAGTATCTAAAGTGATATATTCACAATAGTATAAAGAAACTGGCGAGCCTAGTTGGGCTGAACGGCCTGTTCTCGCCATTCATGTTATGTTATGTTAAATATTATCACATTTGTAAAATATTTGATGTTATTGCAGATGTTGAAATATTCATGGCGGCTCTGCTATTGTTTATGATTTAAACCATTTAAATGTTGTTGGCATCTTAATTGGAGTAGCATATCTTTGCATATTGTTAAAAATGCAAAGCAATTTCATTGCTGGATTATAATGATGAGAATGTATATTTAATGCTCAGACATATAATATGGCTTGCACTGCTCATGAGCTGATTTTACTGCTAAATGTTTTATACTCACATTGCATATAGATTAATTTTTAAATGCGTTTTTACACAAAGGGAAGATCCCTGGCATGGTATACGAGACTCTGCTTTGTAAAAAGAAAATCTTGCAGGTTTTAAATGATATAAGTTGAAGTAGTGAGCATATTGCCATAAGATCACACCAGCTACTCCACCCCCCCCCCCGCCCCCTATTTCCAGTGGGCTTTCTCAAACCACACCCACCTCCATTTCCAGCCTTCATTTTGATCTCAAGTACACACTTGTGAAGTTAATCAAAACCGCTTCTGTGGTATTTCCCTCCATAATAAGTGACTCCAGGACCCTAATTTGCCTAGATCTCACAAACACACACACACACACACACACACACACACACACACACACACACACACACACACACACACGCAAACATATTCATCTCTACAGATGATGAGTGGTCATTTGCTGAATATTTAAGGAGAACCTTAGGACTAAAGGACCTTCAGGAGGAGGGACCATTATCTCAATGCCCTTTTTTATTTTGACTCAAAAGGTGAAAACAATAGCAGCCAGCGCTATCGTGGCTGAAGTTGGCCATCGTCTAGCATGTGATATTATGACATATTTTAAAAAGACTTCTGTAGGCTTCCCATTTCATGTAATTCATAGAGACACTCATGTTGGTCAACATTTATCACTTTCATTGTTTGTTTTCAGGCAAGGTGCTGTAGCTCAATGTTATATTAATTATAGCTTCAGAAGTGTTCTTGCAAATTAAAAGAGCATAAAAACTGTGTGGATTCTCCAAAAGTGTGTGGGAGACTTTTGGATGAATAATAGTCATTTGGAAAAAGCATGACATTTTTTCCCTCCAGGAAAAAGCATTCAAAATATTTCCGTGCCGATTAAGGTCATGTAACAGCGTTGTACAATAACAAGTTAACTTCTGACAATAATTACATGTTTATAAGAACCACATAGTCCCTTGCTGTGAGTTATTTTAATTGCAAAGCTGCACAGTGGTAAAGGGAGAGTAGGTCACTCATTTTGTTTCCTGCTTAACTCTCATCATTTTTCTAAACCAAAGCAACAGAGAGGCCGCTTACCATCATATTACTTCAAGAGAACCGACCTGCTTCGCTACAACCAAGGCCATTGTTTAAAGGGAGCAAATGATGACTAATCTTGGAGTCCACAGCCCATTAGTTCCCACAAAAGCTCCAGTGGTCTATGATGCAGGCCCGTTTCCCTAACTGAATTATGATGTATCATAGGCATAAATTCATACATATTAATGCGTATAAGTAAAACAAAGCTTCAAAAATCAAACAATGTATGAAGCTCCTTCTGGTGGTGAATGGTTTTCTGAAAGCAGCTGGTAGTGAGTGCTCCTGCATACTGCAAAAGGATGCGATCTATGGCCGCAATATCCCTTGCTGCATCTAGCCTGCCAGCCATCAACAGAGAAATGAGGTGGTGAGTGATAGACACCTCTCAGCAAGGGTAGTGCTGAAAAAGACATACAAATTGGGACATCAAAAATGATTACAGGGGAAGGAAAGAGAGGCCAGGAGCACATTAGCAGCCCAACAGAGGAAAGGTTTTTGAAGAAAGGGGGCATATTTAATGATTGCTGGTGAGACATGTCATTTAAAATAATAATGTTAACTCACTAGTGAGCTAGATTGGGCAACAAATAGTCACTGTCAGTATGATTATGTTTTTGGGATTCAGTATTATGAAAGATTAATTCATATATTCCATTTTTTGCTAGCAGCTGCACAGCATAGACATTGATAAGACTGAGTGTGATGGTTCTGTTCGAGCATTTTCATGACTGTTATTTGCCAAATGCCAAATTCAAATGCAGGATACTTTTTTTAACGTACATAAGAGTTCACTGTAACAAAATTGTTAGCCTGTTGACATGAAGGGGTTTGATCTCATGTAGACTGTAACAATAAGCAGTTTGCCTTCCTCATTCATGTATAGAGTGATACCATTTGCTCACTGGTTTGGAATAAATAAGGCACTTTATATTGTGTGAAATATACCACAACTTGGGAGATTAGTTCCACATCAGTTATCCCAAAATTAAATGTGCACCATTCATGCAAAAGCAATATAAAATTGAGGAATTAAGAACTTAAACACTGCAGAATCTCAGCTATTTTGATGACAGTGAACTGCTTTATAGTTGGCAATTGCACATTAGTCTCCAGTCTTTTTTTATTCTGTAATGAGTGACAAAATGCAGATTTATGATGAGTCTACCTAAGTCATTTGCTGTCAACAAGGCCAGATCCCACTACTGAAATATCTGAGAGGTGAATGTAAAATTATTGCTTTAGAAAATATCAATATCGCAGAGCAAATGATAATGCACAGTCTGGGCAGCGTCGATGGTTGCTCTGGTTCTGGAGGACTTTGACATGCGTGTTTGAGGTGTAGGGAGTGGGCTCTTTTCCAGCCCTGGCGAGGACAGTGAACCAGAAGCATGACTGAAGGCACCTCAGACAACAAGCAGGGAAACAGCTGACAAGAGAACAAAGATGATGCATGAAATAGGAACTGGGAAAGCGATGAACACTGGTTACTCGAGAAAGAAATAACAACACAAGCCAAGCTCAACAGTCTGGCCACAGGAAAACGAGAACCAGGAACTTAAATACACGGAGACAACAACTAACAACAATGATCTAGTGTGGGGAAAAGAAGAATGCGCAAGGGGGCGGGGAAAAGCCATTAGACAATAATTGAACAATTGAAATCAATCAAAGAGACAAACCAAAGAAGACACAGACAGCCAGATTGTGGGGAAACAAAGAACCAGGACGAAACAGTGCCTTAATAACTATTGATTTGAATATGCTTGCTTTAAGTTGCAGAATGAGTTTGCATGTGGTGAATCACACCATTTGGATATAATAATTCACTTCGAGTGGTGACATTGTGCTAATGGGAATGGCACGGGTATTTCTGTCCCTGATCTCGCGCGGGCAACGCCAACGGGTGTCCAGAGGCCGCATCAGCACCATGGACAGCACCAGCAAGCTCAGGCAAGTCTTCAGCACCAGCCCTCCCTGCTAAAGCTCGGACAGTTCTGCAAGCCTCAATCATCCAATCAAGGAGCCGGTCACTGCTGGTCAAGAGGAACAGCTGCAGTCCGTTCCAGTAATGGGCTGCCTCACTGTAGCGGGGACCTCCACAGCTCAGTCTGACAGTTTTCTGACCCCAGGAAACACACTCTCACTAATTTCCCGTCAGTTCCAGCAACAGAGGGAGTCTGTGCAGCCCAGACCCAGACTTCGGCATGCGCTCCTCCTCTTTAGAGCATGCCCTACCTCCCCTTCAGTTCTGCAGCACTGAGACCTTTAAAGTACTCTTGTGTGTTTGCCTCTGATTATTTATTGCAAGATAAATGCCCTTTGATTTGTTGAAACCTGAGCCTCCAGGCCGGTCTGTACCACTCATCAGTAGCTCTATGCTACAGGGGGAAAACATGATCGACCGTGAGCAGGGGAACATATGTAGCTGCAGAATGGCTTTATTGATTGATAAGTTGACAAATTTTCTGTGACCGTAAATGATCAAGTGGTCCAAAGTAACTCTTTCATTATATATTACTCTGCAGCAGACTTCCGCTGAATTAGGACACATGCACAGAAGAATTAAATTACCTCTTAAGATAAATCAGGCATGATATTAATACACTCACTGAACCCTTACTGTGTTACTGTACATATTGGCTCTTGTGTGCTGTACTGTGCCATCACAAATACACTGTTATAAACTTGGACCTCTTTTGCCAGTTAATTTAACTGGCACCTTCTTTCCAGTTATTTTAACTGTAATTTTACAATAAGTTTACAGCAGAGTTCCTTGTATCTTAAGTGTAAACCACAGTTAAATGCGCGCAGGACTCCACTAACAGTTAAAATAACCAGGAAACAATACGTTAATTTAACTGTTAAATTATGTCAGTTTGGGGTGCCCTGGTGGCTCATCGGTCTAAGCGCGCACAACATAAAGGCTGTGTCCTTCTCGCGGCGACCCGGGTTCGATTCCGGTTAGGGTCATTTGCCGCATGTCTTTTCTATTCTTCTCCACAACTTTCCTGTCTATCTCCACTATATAACTTTCAAATAAAGGAAAAAATCCCCCAAAAAATCTTAAATTAAGTCAGTTTATAACAGAGCGTGGTCTTTAAATGTTCTTTATATTTGGTGAACAACCTAAATATATTGTCTGACTAGATGAACCAGATCACTCAATCACCATTTTTGAATGGGAGAACCAATTTTAAATACTTCCTCTTAATCTCCTAAGACAAATAGGATAACTTATGCAGGGGTTGCCAAACTGTGAGGAGAGAGACTCTATAGCAGGAAGTAAAAACAGTTGCTCAGTTGTTATTCCTCCATTTTCAAGAAAACCTGCAACCAAAGTGTCGGATGTTTATCCAGTAAAAGAGAGGAAAGGTGTGATTATAAAGCTGAAAAACACATTAAAAACAAATGCAGAGGAGATTAGATTAAATTATGATCTGGATTTTTACTAAACACAAGCATCACTGAAGACAGTAAGCGCAAGAATTAAAACGCTAAATAACAATAGCTCAACACAAATGAGAAGCAGGAGTGAGTTTAGAAGCACAGACCATTGCTATATGACACTTTTGAGAATGATAGCAGGTGAACTGTTGTGCTGCTTCCCCCCGAATGCTACTTCAGGTTTCCCTAATGAGTAACCACGAGCAAATCTTCCACACCTGCAGTTCTCTTTGTTTGCCAAATTAGACTCTGGGCAAGAATAGGCCTGTAATACCTGCTCATTTTCAAGAAACCGGTCTTTTCCAGAAAGAAGGAGACTACATCGAAAGTTCCGATACGGGAGAGAAGATACAACCTCATGGTCAGACGACTCAGAATTCCACCTGACAGTGTGGTTCTGAATGACACAGGTGAACGTCTTTCATACACATCTGTCTCCCACAGCATCAGGTATGTCAATCTCACTGCATACACTGTCTGCCATTTTTCAGCATTAACCCTTTCGCACCCACATACAGAAGTATCTGTATTATGCTAATTGACTCCTCTACATGAATACGGACTTTTCTTTGTTTTTCGATTGCCTTGGGGTCCTCAATCTTATCCAGAAAGGGTCGGTGTGGGTGCAGGCTTTCATTCCAACTAAGCAGTTACACACCTGGTGCCATTAATCAAGGTCATCAGCAAAGATTCAAATTTAAACTGATAATGTGTCTCTAAATATATGCTCTCAATATGTAAAATCTGCTACTTTTGTTATAAATGCATCCAACTTGTGCTTAAAAGTATAATCAATATTTAATTTTTCTATTTTATTCCTGAAATGCTATGGTTAATTGAATAAAAATGACATATATGATATCTGTTCTTAATTAAGTTTGGCTGAGCAGTCATGTTTGGTTTTGTAAAGGTGAGTGTCAAAGGATTAACCATCATCATCAGCAGCAGCAGCATATCGTCTCAAAAATCTTTAAATATATATATATATATATATATATATATAGATGTAATTGCAGTCTTTTAAATTAAATGATATACAATTAGAAATGTTTTTTTTTTTACTTAAAATGATGCACAGTATATGAGTTTGATGATACAGTACATACATGACCATTGCGCAATGCAAATCCCACTCGTGCATTACAGCCAGAATGCAACATAGCCCGCTATTTCTGTCAACAGCCACAACATCCTGCATCCTCATTAGGACAGTATTCTCTAAACTGCACTGGAGGAATCTGTTTTTAATGCCTGGTTCACAGGGAAAGAAAGCTCCTGCTAGCTCGTCTAGAACATATTCAATTTTCTAAGAGTTCTTAGCGGTGAACGCGAGCCAAGCTCCATCCTGCTTAGCATCAGCCATCAAGCCAGAGAGGCTCCTGGGGAACTGTGGCGGCTGGCCCACCGCCTGATTAACACTTCACAGCTTACACTGGGAAAAGGAAGAAAAAAAAAAGAGCCAAGCAAGCTATTTCTCACCCAAGGTCAAAAATACAGCACCAGTTAGTCTTTTCGCCTGCCATTGTTTTCAGGTCATTGGGTCCCGTTGGAAGACGGCTGGCCACCAGGGAGACAGGAAGCATCTTCACGACTTCAACAGCAGATTAACACAATTAAAATTGATGCTAAATTATTAAATGGCTCTGGTTGGTGAAAGGCATCTGCTACGGAGCCGTGATTCGTCGGGGGACTTCATCGAGCCAAAAGCCAGGGAGAAAAGAAAGTTCTGTCAATGATGAAGTGACTAAGACACTCATTATGATCATCAAAGACAGGCTTAGAGAGAGAAGAGCGAGCTTTCAGTCCTGAGAGAGGGAATGTGCAACTGAGTTTCTGCTTTGATTGCAAGTCACTTGGTAGCCATTGTG
Source organism: Gymnothorax javanicus (assembly GCA_029692085.1). Classification (NCBI taxonomy): domain Eukaryota; kingdom Metazoa; phylum Chordata; class Actinopteri; order Anguilliformes; family Muraenidae; genus Gymnothorax; species Gymnothorax javanicus. Next base: position 25,995,241 of record CM056208.1, on the reverse strand, counting down.
CTATTACAAAGTTGTCACCAAACCAGCTGCCTTGTCAGCTTAGCCTTTCGTTTTGATCACTTTGTCTGCGGGAACTAAGTCGGATCAGTGCCTTTTATATTTGCAAAAAGACAGAAGAGAGAATGTCGAGACTAAGCCTGGTCTGTGCGTGCTTATGCCGGGGTTTCAGAGTGTTGGCTCTTCCAATGCCATTAAATATTACTACGCTTGCCTTATTTAGTAACATCATTCTGCTGCATTAGCATAACTAGCAGACTCCTGGGATTTTTTTGAGAAGAGAGCGGTTCGCTTTGCTGAAGTCACGTGATGAAGGAATGGATATCTCGGAAATGGGATTCTTTTTCGCCGAGTATCACTGTCAAGTGGGAGAGAGTGGGTCATATAGAATTTATGCATGGTTATTAAAGAACTGACTGGATTAATAATGAAAAGCAGTTTCATTTCCACTCAGGCATAAATGTGCCATATCTTCCTTGAGGGCAGCACACGGTCTTTTAAGGGAAAAAGCTTTTTGCAGCATTACACTTGAAAGAGGCACCAAAAAAAAACCTGCACAGCTGCTCTTGAGGGGAAATTGTGATCAATTTCTTGGTTTGAAAAATGATTATAAAACAATTAAAAACCAAGCAGAATGAATAACTCTCTGGAAAAATAAATGAGTTGATTTTGGATGGAGAGAAATTACAGTTTTAGAGGAAGAAATCTTTTGTTGTGGTTGTGACTTCAAAAGCAAGTCGCAGAAAGAACAGTCAATCCAGCTGAAGACCACAATGGAAAAATGATCAGAGTCACTTTTTCATGTTGTGGAGAACTTATGAATTAAAAATTCAAAACGATCTTAGAAACAAAGCACTGAAAAAAATATGGACTCTGATCGTTTTTCCTTTGTGGTCTTAAACTGTGTTCAGGTATGTTTATTTCAAGCCTGCTTTGGCACAACTTTGGCATACCTTAGGGTTGGGGGTAAAAACCTGCAAAACAGCTGTCCTTCAGGGGTAAAATAGCTCCACCCTGTTCTAGCTGTTGAATTAGGTGCGCTTCGTTAGGGAAGGAGTGAAACATACAGGTAGCACATCTGTAAGGACAGGGCTGGTTACAACTGGGAGAGAAGGGTGTCCGATCCCCCAATAACTCGACTCTTCTCTCACTCACTCTTGCTCTCCCTGTTTCTCAGTCCTTTCCCTTTCACTCTCCCTTTATTTATCTCCCCCGGCACTTCCCATATGACAGATGTGCATCCCTGCCTCATTGCTGCTTCCTGCTAGGCAACCCTGCATCCTGCCTGATCCATCACCTCCTGTGTCGCCCTTGGCAACGCCAGCTGTGCTCAGCCTGAAATATAAATAAATAAAACCTGGCCAAGTTCTGCCTGGTGTCACCAGAGGCCAAACGGGCCCTGAACTGCTGCTGGGCCCAAATGTATCCACCCCACCAATCCCTAGGCCTTACCAGCAGTGCTGTGTAGTGTGTGTGTGTGTGTGTGTGTGTGTGTGTGTGTGTGTGTAGGCTGGGGGGGGGGTTGTTGTGGATGGAACCTCTTTTATCACTATTGCTGTATCATTGTTAGCCTTTTAATGGCTAATGTACTTATTAAACCCTCATGTAACCTGCCAAGTTTACTGAATTAATGTATTATTATCCCCTGCCACAAAATGAGACCGGGGGATATTGGATTGGAGTCCGTCCGTCTATTTGTTCGTGCGTGCGTGCATCCGTCCATCCAGGCCACAATGAGGACAAGATTTCTCTGAAACTATCACACCGAGATGCGCGAAATCTTGTGTGTGCCTAATAAACTACCCATGATCTACGTTGAGCTCAAAAATGGATGTCAAAGCAAATTTTTTTTTTACGGAGTTATGGTCCTTGATCATGGCAGGGGATAGTGATGACACTGTCGTCTTGTTAAATCTGTGATTGCAGTTACATATACACATAGAATTTTACATGCTAAGATTTTTCCTATCCTCCCAGAATTCACATTCGAGCTGGTTGGCCAGTCTCTGGTCATTTGTTTAACAAATTTGTTTTACAGCACAGGCCCCTGGTTATTGCATGGAAGGAATACACTTTCCAGGCTGCAATATATTGAGTTGATGCACTTGGACCTACATTTACTAAGTACTGCTCTGTTCTATGCAGCAGAGATGATAGATAGCTGAGCCGTATTTGTGGCAATTTGAATTGGCTAAGTACCAGATGCCTGCTTTTCACATACTATGTGTTGATTAGTGGGAAAGGAAATTGCCTCAAACACTGAGAGCTGGTGGTTCAAGTTCCCACAATAAGATTACAGCAATCGTTGCACCATTGAGCACAACCTTTAACCACACGTTCTGGATAAAGTGTCAGGTGAATTACTGTAAATAAATCACTGTAAATCATGTCTGAGTTGCTAATTGGTGAAGGTTTTGAGTTTTTGAAACTCCACAGTTGCAAGGTTGAGTCCCAGGTGAGGAATTAAAGTTGCAACTTTAAGCAAAGAGCTTAACCTAGATAAATTCAGTAAATCTCATCAGTCTGAATTTAGAGACTGTAAGCAGTGTTTGCCTCTTTGAATAGCATCTTCTAAATGCCTAAAAAAAAAGATAAGGAGCCATTTTCTACTTTTATTCAGAATATCTCTGGAAGTTATGTGCATCCATCATATGTGATACACTGTAGATTCCCTATTTTGAGAAGCAGTTCATGAATCACATTAAGTAATGCCCCCTGTACCAACCAGCAGTGGTCCACAGCTTTTTCAGAACAGCGCACGATTGGCTAAAGTGCTGTGGGAATGCAAATTGGGAAGGGACTGCTGGGAAGGGAAATTAAAATGATTGCCTTGTTCGTTGCTCAAGCGCCTCTTGTTGGCCAGCCGGGCGCTCGTCAGTGAGATTCTGAGCTTGCTCACGTTCGGGTATCCTCCGACCTCGTTCTGAACTTGCAATAGTTTTGACCAGTGAGTGTAAAGATGCAGGGGCTGACAGGCGCGTGCTTTGGAGGAAAGCCGCGAACTGTCTCTCTCTCCTGAGCTGACAACAGGGGGTTGCATACGAGCAAGGCTTGTACATAGTTCTCGGATTGGGAATTCTAGATTCAGGTGGGATTGAAGATGCCAAATTTATATATAAAAAAAGTAATGCCCCCTGTCATACACAGCTGAATATTTCGATTCATGTTGCATCAATTCAATGCTAATGTGCTCAACAAATTGGCTCTTCCTTGAGAAAAACTGCATTCTTCATAAGTAGTTATATCCAAAAAAAAAAAAAAAAACTTAATGTATTCTGTCCCCTGTAGCTGATATGAGTCTCGGGTCTTAAATTTACTAAGTACCATGCATTTTATCAAGCTGAAACTTCCATACGAGGGCCATTCAATAAACACATGATAATTTGAAAATATTTTCATCATAAAATGTTTTTGCCATCCAACTCACAAGCATCATGTCCAAAAATGTTGTATTTTGCCATACCTCAGGAGGATATGCCAATTTAACGGTGTTCCTTCTGCCTGTAACAAAAAAAAAAAAGTTCCATTTGCATTGAAGCTCACTAGAAGGTGTATTAATGTAACATTGTTAGTTGCAGGTGGCATTGGATTTACTATTTATAGACTTGGATTTTGAAAATATTGGTAAATATTGATAAAATCAATATAATGATAGCTTGTCTTTTGACATAATTTAACAACTTCTAAGATAGTGTCCTCATTGGTAGGAATGTGTCAGTTTCTCCCTCCATGGATGAGTAGTTTCAGAGAGGCCCATTTCTTAGGCTTTTTATGAATTTCAGGGGTGTGGTCTCATGTCAGAGGACAAATCAAGGTCAAAATGCAATGTCTAGAAAAACCCAGAATATCTGTGTTGAGTTATGCAGCTAAATAGCTACAGAATGTCACAAATTTTGTCTAAATTGCTGCAAAAATGACTGACAAGTTAAGATGGCATTTTGAAGATAGCTTCTGTGGTGGCCATATTTGAAAACAGATGGCAACATTTTATGGAGAATTTGGTGTCTTCATTGGTTGGGAGATGTTTGTATAGTTTCAGTATCATTTGTGGAATCGTTTTGGAGAAGATTTTTAAAACTATTTATGAAATTTGGGGCATGGTCTGAGATCAGAGGTTATATAAAGGTTAGAATGCACTGTAAAGAAAAACTGAGCCATGAAGCATGGTACCTACACACACACACACACACACACCAAGTTTTAGCTGAATTGCTGCCAAAATAATTAGCAAATGGGTCAAAATGGCGTCATCAATAAGACTGCCGAGATTACCATATTGGAACTCCGATTGCACTATTTGATATGAACTTTGGTGTCCTCGTTGGCTTAGAAGCTGTCCTCAAAGTTTCAGCTTCAATGGCCTAATTGTTTTAGAGAATAAAATATTAAAAGACATTGAACAACGACAAACACGACAAACGATGGACAACAGACACCCACGCCACCATATTAATCTATCTAATTGTCAAGGAGAGTTAAAAATGAATGCAGATTACATATCTGATATGATTATCCTCTAAGATGCATTTTTTATTGTATTCATATTTTTCTGTCATTGCTATTCAGTGCAAATCTAGGGCAGTTTTATTTTGTGGTTTCAATTCAAATTTTTGAGGAAAATAATGCAGTTGTAAAATCCATTATACTAATTTACCATTTATGCAAATCTTATGAACTGTGATGAATGGCTTTCCACTGCAACGTGTGTTGAAGCTTTTCTGAGATTTGTTGGTAAATGAATAAGGTCATCAGAAAAAAAAAGTACATCTCATCCTACTCATACCGAGGGACTTAGCCAACTTTTAGCTTTCTATTTTAGGAACTCTCTAGGGCTATCCTAAAGGGAGTACCCACAAGGACATCTCTTCAGTCAGTACACTGGTTGTACTTTTCAAGGACAAAATCCTTACCCCAACCACAAAAGTTTATGAATATTTATTCACAAAGTAATTATTTGTACAATCATTACATTTATTCATCAATAAAGACAGTGTTGCTTTAAATAATACATCTAAAGTTCCCAGTGAAATTTCCCATTTTCAAATGTTTTTCTTGTTCCAAAAGCACCTTCATATTGAATAAGATTTGCCAAGCACACAGCCTATATATTTACAGTGTATATTTTTACACTTCCATAATCCAGTTTACACATACAATAGAGGCATATTTTTTTATATATATATATATATATATATATATATATATATATGGGGGGGGGGACTGAGTATTATAATCGTGTTGATGGTTTACTGTATTCGTGAACTAGAAGTGTAAAGTGTTGACAACAGTTATTTGTTCTCTCATTAGCCAGGTTTGGTGTCATAGTCAAATAACTCCATAAAAACCAATTTGATAAAATAAATGATTCATGTATACAACGCAAGCAAGACATTCTGCTTCTAGATATTTCTCATTTTGATAACAGACTTTGAAAGAAAAACAGCAATCAGGAGGTGCATAATGCAAACTTGTTCATGGGTCATATAACATTGCATTATTACTCATAAGATCACTGCCAGTTTGGCATTTGCTTGGCACTTATGGAGACAGTTCCATTTCCAAGTTCGGCATATTTTAAATCGCATCCAATAATCTCAAAATAGCCATGTCTTTGTTTTGTCCACGTGCAGCCATTTCTAAAGGCAGGGCCCTGGAAAATGCTTACAGTGAAGGGCATGATAGGAATGGTTGTCCTTGAGATGAAGCATAGATCATTTCATGACATTGGAATTCACCAACAATAGCCTATATACAAAATTTTACTACAGCAATTTAAACAGCAAACAGCCTCAAATGAAAAAGATGATATGTCCTGCCTGGTAATAGAAGATGATGAACTCATTTCTGTCAGCCATTTCAGTCTTCATTTCACAAGTCCAACCAGAGAAGATGAAGTGTTCGCCTTCATTTAACAGAATTGTCATATATGGGGGAGTCAATCCTTTACCCACCCGACCTGTCCCCCCACCCCCAAAAAAAAAAAAAAAGTTGCTGGAAATTTATGAAAAAAAAAAAAAAACTTCATGATGTTCACTTTCACATGATCTTAAAAATGGTGAGTCATTAGGTAACAAAGAGTTTATAGCCAACTGATTAAATGATGCTCTGAAGCACCCTATTAGAGAAAAGTTTACTCTTAATTTGGATTCTTCTTTGCAGCTGAGAGGCTGCTCAATGAAGGGAGTTGTAATTATCACAAGTGCCCTTGGGAATTCTAACTGTCAGTAGTCACATATACTGAGACAATCCATCATTTAGCTGTAGAGTGACATTAACAGTCAATAGACCATGCCCATATGTTCATAAGGCAGGGATAATGTCTGATTTGTTCATTATGTGTAATGGAAGGATGCCCAATATAGAAAAAAATCAGGAACAATGTTTGGCCACTTCCAGCCATATTACTTCATAACTGCCTTGTTTTACACAATGACATGTGTGAGACACAACTAAGCTTTTTTTTTCATTAGATATTCATATAAACATACATGCCAAGTTATAAAAGACAAATGTAACACATTTCATCAGTGTAAAAATATGTTTAGACATTGTTACTTTAACAGTGAGCATGACTGAGTGAGCACAACTGATTTGATATATACAGTATATTTTTAATTCATTTAACACAGAGGTCTATATGATAATGATTGGGCTATTTAAAGCCCTTAATTTACAGCATTAGCAGTCAAAAGCATTCGCTGTTACGTATACATTCAATTTAGTCCATAATATTCATCACTATCTTTGTTTTGCGGTCAGTACTGATTTAGTTCCAATATAATTGCCAATCCCTCTAGAATTAAATTTGCCTGCAGATGTGCGGCTTTTTTATATATTACAATTCATAAAAAATAAAGTGATAGCCTTGTAATTGGCAATTAATTTGTTGTTTTATGCATGCAATAAAGCACAACATGGTGTGCAGTTGTCGGTAATTAAACCGTGGCAGCGTGGTGTGATATGATCCCTAGGCTTTATATTGCACTGTGATCTTGCTCTTTTTTGTTGTTATGTTCCACTGAAAATAAAGCATTAAATCGGGTCAAAAAGTTAAATGATGTGTGTGTTGGTTGTTAAGACCTATTTCTCCAAAATTATTGTATTGCTTTTTTTTTTTTTTTTTTTTTTTTTACATGATTTTCAATAACACTTCACAGTTAAGATAAAGTATTAGCCAAAACCATTATGATGGCCAGGTAACAAAAATATTTGTATCTAGAGGGTGTTTTTACATGTTGTAGATACTAATAAATATTTGTAGAGTTTTATCGCAAAACAGGTTAACTCTACTGAGTCTGAATTGAGAAAAATGGCTTTCTGTGTAATTACTATTTCTGTAAAACTTTGAATAATGGTCTTTTCTACTATTGTATATGAGCCAAATGGTAACCAATTGGCATATTCATTTCAAATCCAGCCACTGGAATGTTCTAAAAAAAAAAAAAAAAAACGGGTTTAAGCTGCAGTTGGTAAGTCTTATAAAAGTAACTTTTTGTCATTTTTGCTAAAACTGTCACTGTATACAGACAGTATTACCTAAAACTAGTACTCTGTAATTAAAAAAAGGCTCCTTTAAACCCACCTACTGCTCCTACTGCAATTTAAAAGAATAGTTCGGACCGACCAAAAAGAACCAATTAGAGCCAGGATGGTGTCTGACAGCCGTCAAACAGTGCACATGCACGCGCTATGGACAGCCTCCTCCCCTTCCTCCTCAGTTCACGCCAGTGCTCAGTCAAGCTCAAATCTCCGAGAGAGGGTTCAGGAGCTTAGAGAAACTAATGGCGCAACAACAGCCATCAGCGAGGAAAGAAATACCGATGCCTCCGTTACCGACAACAGCACACACGGCTAAGACAAGTAAGAAGAGAAAGCCAGAAGGAAAAAAGCACAAAAGAAAGAATTAGACAAAGCCCGGGATAAAACAAGCGTGAACATCGGAGTGGCTTTTCAGAGGTGGAGGGAACTCCGTGATCTGGAAGGATTAAAAACCGACACAGAATTGGCGACTTTTCTGCTTGACAGGTACACCCCTGCTTTATTCGTTGGTTCATTTTTGTTCTGCAATGCTCTGCAAATAAGCGAGTGAATGTCGCTTACAAGCACAGTCACTGTTCGAATAGCCAGCGACTTGCAATTGTTACAGTACTCCGTAGTGCATGTGATGTTACTGTGATGTTGCAGTCGAGCTAACGTTAGCTTTTTTCTGATGCTAGGGCTAGCGTTACTGGCATCGTTTTATTAGAATGTAGCAGAAAATATCTTTATGAAGTGACCTGGCAGTCTTATCGGTTGTGTTGTTGTCCTCATAAATATGGGTAACGTTTCTGTGCTCTCACAGCTAAATGCTGTCATACATGGTTTACTGGCCATTCAGCAGGATTCACGACAGTTTCTGTACTCAAAAAAAATGGGTAACTTACTGAAATAAGCGTGTGCTGGGTTTTTACTGAATACATACTGCTGTAGATTACTTTTCATGTCGACATAATTTATTCCTGCTCGTTTGTTGGCCAGCAGTGTTGACTGTTCACAACAGTAATGTCTAGCCTCGGCAACTTGGTCGCATGCATAACAGCTCGCGTGCCTTCGCGTGCACGGCAGCCTTCTGGGGGAGGGTCTGAGGGCAGGAGTGCAGTGGAGAGGGGAGGGGGAGGGATCTGAAAGTTGCATTTTTTCAAATTTTTATGCCAAGTCCTCTCTCTCCTCAAAGTTATCAACTGCAGCTTTAAATCCAATCGAATAAGTATGTTTCTTTGTTGTAGTGTCGGGAAACTCTATTCATTCAATATTGCTGAACAACACAAAATCACACACTCACATGCCCGTGCACATTCACACACACACACACACACACATAAACAAACACACACAGACACACACACACACACACACACAAACACGACACCACCCAATGTCAGTCTTGGTTCATTGGACACACAAACATTATGGTCCTGAAGCACAAACGTGCGTGCATGTAAACAAAAATTACACACACATACACAAACACGCAAGCACACACACACAAAGACGTGCACGCACACACAACACCACCCAATGTCAGTCTTTGTTCACTGGACAAACACTATGGTCCTGAAACACAAATGTGCATGTGCATGTAAACATAAATACACACACGCACACACACATACACACACAAGCATGCATGCATGCACATACACACACACACACACACACACACACACACACACACACACACACACACACACACCACCCAATGTCAGTCTTGGTTCATTGCACAAAGAAACACTGTAGTCCTCCTGAAACACAAACGTGAGTGTATGTAACAAAAATACTCACACACACATACACAGACAAACACGCACCCAATCAAGCAAACACACATAAACACAAAATATTATACACTCATGCACATAAAACACTAATTCCTTGTTGTTTAGTTGTGAAACTTTTACTCTAAAGGTGCCTTTTACTTTTACTTTTCTCACATTACAGTTGACTCTTGTATACAAGGGTCGCTGGGAAAAAATAAATTAATTAAAAAGAAAAGAAAAGCAACGCGTGGTATGAGTAGAGACCACTGTATGTAGATTTGGTGCCCAACTGATCACTGTCAAGCATCAGCATTCTTGTTTCACTTGAATGTGTGTTGCGACTTCACAAAGGCCTTGACTTCTGTCTTGAAGTCAGAGGCATACCAATCCTCACCACAGATGTCCACATTTCCGTGTTGCTGCAAGATAGCGTAGTTCGCTTCAGGCAGGACAATGCTCTCCTTCTTCCTCACATCTACTTCAATCCTGCCGAACACACGATCTGGTGGCAAGTAGCTATGATCTCTGATGGGTAAAGCAAATTCTGGGAAAAAATACGCAGCGCTGATTAGTCAACTGGATATAGCAAACAAATGGAGGTGGCACTTAAGCTGTTTTGCAAAAAAAAAAACATAAATTTTGCCAATTAAAAGCTCTGAATATATTTCACCAGTCAAAAATCTGATTACACATCAACATAAGACTATATTTTCTCTATTGTTTGAGATAATAAACAAAAAAAATGTGGATTTGGTGGTTAACCTGTTTTGCGATCAAACTCTTCATTTTGACCAAGGAATTGTGGAATAATGTGGCTTCTAACAAGTGTTTTGCGACACTACAACTGCACTATATACTATGAAATCCCTAAAAATATGCATATTCTTGTAGTCAAAAATATGCATGTACTTTGTAGTGCATACAGCTCAGTAATATATACTGTGCACTATTACACAAATGCCCACAAATGATAGTTCTTATAGTATAGATTCAGTGTTGCTCTGTGCCTACTTTTCAGTGGTGCAGGTTCAGATTTTCTCGGCACAGTATTTCTCAAGCGACCTTGATGATCCGGTTGGCCACATTACCATTTAATTGCATGCTAAGAGTCATGCTCATTATTTCAGCTCATGGTTTCTGCAAGCATGCTATTTATTAATACATTAAATAGCTTGCAAGAGTTCAAGAGCTCTTGGAATGCGCAAGGCCTGGCTTAACACTAGACAAACTCTTTTTTTCACATTACCTGGCGCTTAACTTGTTGATTAACTTGTTTCTCGCCTTTTTTCAATATAAATGCAGTTGTAAACAATAAAAAATAGTATTATATGGATGTTATATAACCCAGAAAGTGTTAGCCTTTTCAGTTTTCAGTATTTCTTTCACGGCAGAGGGTAAATTTTTCTTGTCAGGCTGGGTTGTTCAAGGCCGTATATTTCCTTTTATTGGGTCGCGACCACTTTGCTCTTTGATTGATTATACATGAAGCACATCGACCCATAATTCTTCATTTGCGTGGCAACAGAAAATGGGTGAGAATTAAAAGATCTCCTCAGAGCCCAGCACAGCCTGTCCCTGGCTGCAGTGCTGGCCTCAGGAGATGACGGAAGACGCAGAACTTAAATATAGCTTTTGTTTTCTTGGAATGTTTTAGCAGTTCTGTAAAGTTTTCACCTGTCATTCCAGATGTTCCACTAGCGAATAAACGTAGAATAGCCTCCATGTTTTCTAGGTACTCATGCATCAGTAACATGTTGGGAGGGCGCCCAACAGCACGTGTGTCCTTTAAATCTGCTGGTGCCCAGTAAACGCATGTTCTCTCGCTGTCATCCACCAGCTGAGCCATACAGTCACTTTACTGGAGGGCTGTCACAGCTGGCATTGGCAGCCTAGAGATGCATGATATAATAGGCGACCTCCACCCTGCCCCCACACAGCCCCAGGTACACTGTATATACTCGCTGTCCCTGAGCTGTGCAATGGCCAAATGCGTATCAACCCAAATACGCTGGCCAAGGGGCGCGTCACAGCTCTACGGAGAGATCCCGCAGCTGGATTTGCCACTCGACAGCCACTAGATTTAATGGGGACTCCAGCTAAATATATTTGTGCTGTTACCTCGTCCTCACTTTACCCACTTACATGTCATATGCAGTTCTTTATCCAGGCAAAAGTGTCACCTCCACTTTCACTGTTGGCAGTTTTGAATCACATTATACTAAAAAAAAAAAAAAAAAAAAAAAAAAGGCCCACGATCCCTCAGGAGTGTATGTGGTGAATTCAGAATATTTATCACAGTTGCACAGTATTATTTTCATTTTGAAAGATGGCTCCACTCATTTAAAAAAAAGAGAAAATGACAGACCACTGTAGCTATTTGGAATGGCATTTTGCAGGGATTGATGAGAAATCAAGTTTACACACAAGAAATGCTGATCGCACAAATTATTCTGCACAAGTGATCGAATGCACTGACTTATGATCCTGTTTTTTTTTTTGTGGCAGTCCCTTGCAAGTTTTTATTTATTCATTTATTTTTGAATAGTCTTTAAGTTTACACACATAGACATTCACGCACATTCTCCTGCATACAAGGACACATGCACCATCATACTTCATTACTCAACACAGGATTAATTGAGTATTTTAGTCCGCGTCTCCATGTCTGTTGTTTTTATGGTCTACATCCCTGTTGCTAAAATCATGGCGCTCGAGGTCTGAGAACTGCTGGTTGTCCAACCCCCTGGGCATCTGGTGAAAAGCCAGTCTGGCCAATCAGCATTGCTGATTGTTTAATTATTTACCTGGAGGAAAGAAAACCAGGGCTGGATTTCAATCCAAGGCTGAGATTTTAGGATCCCCCGTCGATGTAGTTTCAGACTCCAAATCAATTAATTTGGATTTTACACTGCGGTTCAGTTGGGTGCTGTAAGCCACCATTTAAATATTGTAGTTTAGTAATAGCTTAGTAAATACAAGGTGGATTTATGAGACGTGTGTCTTATAACAGGAGACTAAGGCCTCTAATGGTAATCACCAAAAGCTTTTAAAACAATGTATTCATCCATGTCCACCGCGAGTGCTTGTATTTTTTTAGCCTGTCTCTGTATGCACTGGACATAATTTTACCAGGGATCCCTCTTTGCAAAAACGCACTATACCCTTTCCAGAGTTTACAATATAAAGTTTTGTAAATGTTCAGTTCACCATGGAACTTCAATTGATAAACACAAGGGGTACGCTGTTTCCAGCAGATATTGTTGCCGCAGTGCATTATTCACGGGATATGAGGAGATCACTGAAAACGCTTTTCAGACTCATAAACAACCCTCATTCAACAACGGCCATTCCCTGGCCGTTGAAATGGAACCGAGAACCAGCAGATAAAGTTTAAATTCAGGAGTTTATATGAGAGCACTGTGGAGACGTGCTGAGGACTATACTCAGTCACAGAGAAAGAGATGCCTCCGACATGTTGACAGAAAAAAGCAAAAGGCAGATTTTAGTGTTAGGAAGAGAATTGCAATGCAGATCAGTCAACCGTTTTTCTCAGAGGCCATGCTTTACACTTTACCCACGCTGTTTATTACAATCTTATTGTGTCACAGCTGTTTTGTAATATCATATTATACCTGATGCATTGTCTAATGACAGTTAGTGGCATCAGTCAGTCTGGAGAAAAGTGCCTGTAAAACATATTAATAATGATAAATGGCTATTACAGCTGTGCAATTGCAATGGAGGGCTTTGGCAAATCTAATTTCTTTGTTTAATTGCCTATTCTCTTAATAGGCTCACTCAGTACGGGTCGCTTGTTTTTAGAGGACATCAGATAACGAGCCCTCTCCCCCGAAGGACAACGTGCAGACCCAACCCCCACCCCCCCCCCCCTCCCCCATCACCAACCCCCCTCCTCCTCAAACTCGAGATGTGTGTCTGTCATCTCCTCACACATCCGTGAAGGCCCAACCCAGCGGCAAGGTTCTGAACGTTAATGGCTGATTCTGGATCAGAATCTAAATTTCATTCTGAAATGGCAGGAGCATTTTCAGGGGGTGGACGCCTTGTCCCAGACTGGTATTCCAGGCACAATGGTCCCCTTTTGTCCTTTCCCACTGCGTGACCGTACCAGCTCCCCCCTTTGGCGGAGTGGGAGATCTTCTGAATGATAACACACTATGCTCACTCTGTAGAGGAATGGTGAGGGTGAGGGCTGTTAGGTGCGGGTATTGGGTGTTAGGTTAAGGTGTTGGGCTGCAAGACATTGAAGCAGGTCCACTTTACATAATCCCAGGGCCATTGATGTATTCCTGGGCTGAGAGTTTTTAAGTCTGGAGAATACTATGGCTTCAAAAATAGCATTATTATGTAGAAGTTTTCACCCCCTAATTTCAAATCTGAAACATAATTACATAAAAAACTGAAACATGCTAATTATTCTTGACATGCTTTAAAGTTTATGATACCAATTTGTTTACTTAGCAGATGTGATTGTGGCGTCATTGCACATTGTAGAACAATTTATTCATTTGTCAACTAAGCTCAACTTAAACCATAAAGGCCTAAAAAATGTAATTTACTGATGCTCACTGTTGATTGAAAAGACCCAGTCTGCAAAGGCCACTGGTTTCTATAATACAATATAGCATTTCTCCGCACACTATCCTGAATAAAAGCATTCAAAATGCATAACCATATTGATGACAGTAGGCGCTGTAGTTTCAACAGACTCCTGTGTACTGTCCTTTTAGCTGTAATCAATAACAGACAGTTGTGTACTATCAAAATACAGCTTGCATATCACATTAATCAGTCCTGGAAGTAGAAACCAGCATTGGCTCAAATGCACTGCAAGTGAGTTACTTAAAAGCTGAAATGTAAGCAATTCTAGACCTGAGTACAACAAGCTGGAGGTCAAACCTTGTGGACAGAACCCAACTGTGTATTCTGCTCCAATAATAAAGAAACGCACAATCTATCAATTACAATACAGTATGAACTTCTTTAGAGGAGCATAGTTCCAAACAACTGCCCTGTCTGTCTGTCTGTCTGAATTTATACTCGCCCGATCTGTCTGTGTATATTGCCTTGTCTATCTACTGCTTGTCCACTCATTCACCCAGTATATCTGTTTATACCGTCAGGCCCATAAATATTTGGCCATGACACAGTTTTCATTTTTTTTTATATATATATATATATATATATATATATATATATCTCTTAATTATAGGAGCTCAAAAATAATTGGCCACACTAACATCATCACATGCTTGAAATCTGGTACCAACAGACATCAAAAGATGCAGGATTTCTTCCCTGATGATATGCTTTTAGGCTTTTATTGCTTCTGATTTCAGTTCCTTCTTGTTCTTGAGAAATTTTGCCCCCAGTTTTGCCTTTAGTAGTTAAAATGCATGCAAACTGGATTCAGGTCAGGGGATTGACCTGGCTATTAAAGAGCTTCCCACTTTGCCTTAAAAAATCTTGGGTTGCTTTCACGATGTGTTTCAAGTAATTGTCCATCTGCCTAGTGAAGCTCTGTTAAATGAGCTTTCAAACATTTGGCTGAATCCAAGCAGATTAAGCCCTACACAATTCAGAATTGAAACATCATCAATAAATACAGGGGAAAAAATTTCATTATTGGCCATACGTGCCCACTAATGAACACTCTTCACAGATGAGGAGGTACTGTATGGTTTGGATCATAAGCAGTTTAATCTCTTTCATTCTGGGACCAGTTCATCTTATTTTGAAATGACTGAAGTGTAGCACTCGCTATTTCATGAAATGACTGAAATTTTTAGTCATTTCATGTAATGACTGGTTTCACAATCTGTCTGTAAAATATACATTGTAAGAAACTGTATGTACGTACTCTGGTGAACTTTTCACTGTTGACTTAAAGACAGATACACCTGTCTCCAGAAGGATATTCTTGATCTGGCCCACTCTTGTGAAATAATTTTTTTTTTCACTCGGGATAGACCTCTATTGTCGTCCACGACAGTTATTTCTGTAATTTTCCAGGCCATTTGGAATTCCAGAGCTCACTATCGTATTTTTTTTTTCTTTTCAGAAGCGATACTTATTCTTTAAGTTATTTCTCTGCTAGGTTTGTTTCGATTCTTCAGCCTAATGATAGCTTGCATCACTGGAAGTGACAGCTCTCTGGACATGGTATTGGGAATTAACAGCTCAAGATTCTATCTTACGATGACATACTTAAAATCAGCTTTAGAAATTGCATATGCTGTCTTGTGAATGAAACAGACTCGCCATGAAACAGCCATGCAGCCAATTGTCCAATTACTTTTGGTCATTTGAAAAGAGCGGAGACACATACAGTACCGGTCAAAACTTTGGACAACCCCACATTTTTCTCAAAATACATGTTAAATAAAGAAATAAGCACCCTTTATTTTGCAAAAAAAAAAAAAAAAAAAAAAAAAAGATCTAATTCTTAAATACATCAAACTAACCATCATTTGTGGTCATATTTGCTGAGTATACTTTTTTTTTTTTTTTTTTTTTTTACAAGGCCAGTCATATGGCTATAATGAGTTTGCAGCTGAGTGGCCATCTAAGTTCCCAAAAATGTGCTGCAGTTATGGTGTGATTTTCATTGACCTTTTTGCCAAATAAGTCCCAAAACAGCTTGAATTTAATTAGGCTGTTGGAAATGGAAGGAGCTTGTTTATCTGCTTACTTTGCAAAATATGGCTTCTTTGACAATTCCAAAATTTCAGACACAATTCAAACAAGTCAAATATTCTCTTTTAACTTCTGACTGTTTACCTCTGATTCCATTTGAGATTATATAGAGAAGTTAAGCCATTTAAATTTCTCTAAAACTAGAGTGCGGTGACATTAGCAAAGTGTGTCCAAACTTTTGACTGGTACTGTATAAAAAGTGCCACAATAACCACACTGCTCACCCAATTTGGATGCAAATCCCCTAAAATTAAAGCAAAAAGCCTGCACTTTCAGCTCATATGCCTTACTCTGTTTAAACTCTAATATCCTGTGGTACACAGCTGAAATGCCAATAAATTTGTCAAGGTCCAAACATTTATGAACCTGACCGTTTGTACATAGTTACTCTGTCTATTAGTTTTTGTTTGCCCAATCTATCTGTTAATATTTGCACTGCCTGTCAGTTTGTCTGCCCTGTCCATTTAGTTATACAGTGTATTTATTCCATCTAATGGGATGTACCTGCCTGGCTGTCTGCTTAAATTTGTTCTGTCTGTTAATACATATTCGCCCTGTCTCGGAGTTTATGTATGCCATGTCTGTCTTTTCATATGTTCCCTGTCCATCTTATCAAAATTAGCCCCATCTGTCTGTTGAGCCCAGTCTCATCCCAACTCGTCATACAGTGACGCTACCTGACCAAGTGTCAATATACAACAAAAAATGGAGGCTTTAGGCATGCTTATTTGATGCCAGTTTAAAATTAAAGCAATTCTTACCTCTCTGGCATTTTTACACTTTTATTTTGTAATCTTAAAATGCTCCTAATAAGCGTATGGCACACTAAAATGTAAAAGAAATCCACCAGGTGTTGAAACTCTTCAATATTCAATTCTCATATATTTCTGATAAAAGTCTGACCAATCATTTTCTTCGGTCCGAATAAAATGATTTGCCGAGCTTCCTGTCTGTCATCCGTCGCCGCGCCCCTTCCAGTTGCCTACTGCTGTCACCACTTGCACGTTGCGCACCTCTCTGGCAGAAAAAAAACGACGCATTTGACTGTAAAACAAATGAGCGCTGAAATGCTATAATTACGATAATAACGTTAATGGTAGTTTGTCAGACTACAAAGGTAACTATATGTTACGAGGGCATTTTATTTTGTACCACATATAAGAATTGAACATTATGTAATTACTGTTGGTTAGTTTTCACTTACTGGTGCCTCTGAATCTGACTCCATTGACCCGTTTCACTCTCCTACGAAAAAAAATATAGCGTGCAGCGCGAGGAAGTGAGCAGCGCGAGTGAAACGGGTCAATGGAGTCAGATTCAGAGGCACCGGTAAGTGAAAACTAACCAACAGTAATTACATAATATTCAATTCTATATGTGGTATAAAATAAAATGCCCTTGTAACGTTTAGTTACTTTTGTAGTCTGACAAACTACCATATATTAGCTATATTTTTTTTTTCGTAGGAGAAGTCTGGGAATCGGGGGGAAGAGGATGGGACTTTAGAGGGAGGCGGAGTTGTTCATGTACAAATTTTTACTAAGTGCTGTGCGACATGCCAGAAAGGTAAGAATTGCTTTAACCCAACCCCCTCACCCCAAACTCTTAATCTGAACCCTAACCCTATACATCAAATAAGGACACAAAAAGCCTCCTTTTTCATCGTGCATTGACGCTTGGTCATGTAGCATCACCACATGACAAGTCGGGATGAGAATGTGTTGGTCTGTTCATATTTACCCTGTCTGTCAGTTCATATTTGCCCCGTTTGTCTTTTTACATTTGCCCTATCCAGGGTTGGGTTCAATTACTTTTTTCAATTACAATTACAATTACAATTACTTTTGTCAGCCAAAGGACAATTACAATTACTTTTGTCAGCCAAAGGTCAATTACAATTACAATTACTTCTGGCAAAACCAATTACAATTACAATTAAAATTACTTTCTTAGATTGGAGGCCCGGGACTGGAGGATGGGTGCTGAGTAATGCTTGCAAATGGACATAAACAAATTTTGTTGTTTTTTTCTATTTTGTTGATTGTTTTGTTTTGTTTTATGGTATGGTATGTATAAACTCAGTTCCATACTGTATTTTGAAACACTGAAGAAGCGTCCCTTCAAAGTAAAACGCTACTCGCAAATTAAAGCTGGTCGCTATTACGCTGTGGTCAACTCAACTGTGGCAATTACTTAACCAAAAGCGACCGCAAATTTTTCGCAATACAAAGAAACCTTCCCAGTAAGCTATATTTACATGCTTGGTGTCTACCTTCCCTAAAATTGAAATTTTGCAATTATCTTGATGTAGTCTTTCATGTTTGATTAAAGACTAAAATCTCAATCAATTTCTCCAAGATAATGCGTTAAACAAACTCTGAAGTTTTAGGAGTCTGAGAATGTTGAAAATGTAGCGATCAGGTGAACGTCATTGAAATTTTAAGATTTAGCACGGTGTATGCCATTGCCATTAAATTTATTTCTCTCTCTTCTAAATTGCGTGGGCTGGCATGGGGAATTTGACCACAATGGACTGGGATATTGACACTACTGCATTTATAGACACACTCACACTGCAATGTGAAACAGCTGTTTACTTTTGTTATAAAATTTGTACCATGGATATTTGTGTGTAATAGAAGTTCCAAAATTCTGATACCACAGAATTTTTTTTGAAACAAGTGGCACACCACAGAGAATGTGTACTGTATTTGGATACACTTTATTAAAAATAAAAACAAGTAAAATTAATGAAAATTGTGTCTACTTTAGCAGAATTACCTTGTGTTCTATCCTACAATATATTTCCTCTATTTCTGAGCGGATTTCCAATGCTGTATTCTGATAAAAATGCTCCCCCCCACGTGCCCCCACGTGCCCCCCCTGACTGATTGTTGGTCCCCCCTGTGCCACCCCACTTCAAAAATCCTGGAACTGCCCCTGGATACATTGTGTTGACTGGAAATGAAGCCCTAATGTATAAACAGTTGAATAAAAACAATAAAAACATGAGAAATTATTTTAAGAATTTGAAATGTAATTGAAAAGTAATTGAAATGTAATCGAAATTGTAATTAATTACAATTAAGTCAAATGTCTGGCTCTATCTGTCTGTTATGTCATTTCCAATAAAGTTGACACGGTCTGGAATCAGATTTGACTTGGATTAAGTTGAATACCATTACTATCATGTAATACCAGTGTATTACATCTTGTGGTAAACCCCTTGTATTCACTCAGGTGAAGTATTTTCTTAATTGTTAACACTGACACACATATAATTACCTTCTGTATAGTTTTCCTGATCTAGTTAGCTGTTGTAAAGAGATTTTTCTCCATCAGTGAAAAAATTCTTCTGTCATCCACCATAGTTGTTCTGTGGTCTTACAGGCCTTTCAGTGTTCCCAGTGTACCTGCTCACTGGAGCATTTTCAGCTTTAAAAATGAACCAAGTACAACCTCAACTTAGAGGAAGTTGAGACAGTATAGAAAATTCACATAAAAACTGAAGCTAGTGGTATCTTAACTTACTTTGACTTGCAATTCATTGCAGTCAGTATGAAGATATTTCATGTTTTGTCTGGTCAACTTCATTTCATGGGTAACTATTCATCCATTGCTGTTGCTGTCATTTAAGTCTGCAATACATTCCAAAAGAAAAAGTTAGGATGGGGGCAATTTATGTACAGAAATGTGGTAAAATAATAATAAGAACAACAACAATAATAAATAATTACAATGTGATTTGAAACAGCAGATGTCAGAAGGTGACTGTAATCACGATTTGATACAAAAGCAGCATCCAGGAAAGGTCGTAGTGCATCTGGAGCAAGATGAACCATGCTGATAAAAACTGGATGGTCCCTCACCTCTTATACCCAGAGGAAGTGGTGTCCATGATTTACAAAAAGAATTTCACATTTCGATTGATCAGACCACAAGACAGTTTTCCACCTTCCCTAAGTCAATCTTAAATGAGCTTGAGCCCAGAAAAGGCGACAGTGTTTCTGGATCTTGTGCTTATATGGTTTTATCTTCACACGGTAGAGTTTTAACTTGCATTTCTGGATGCAGTGACGGACTGTGCGCACTGACGATGGTTCTCAGAAGTGTTCATGAGGGTATGCAGTGATTTACACTTTTAAATCCTGTCTGTTTTTAATGTAGTGTTGCCTGAGGACTTGAAGATCTTAGCCTTTCAGTTTTGGTTTTCGTCCGTGTCACTCGCGTGTAGAGAGTTCTCTGGATTTTCTGAATCTTATAATGATTTTATGTGTCATAGATGATGAAATCCCTACTTTCTTTGCAATTTTGCATTGAGAAACATTATTCACAAATTGTTATTCACAGTCTTTTATAGAGCGGTGAAGCCCGCACAATCCTGACTTCTGAATGAATCTCTGGGATGCTCTTTTTATACCCAATCATGTTACTGACCTGCTGCCAATCAATGCAATTAGCTGTTAGATGTTCCACCAGGTTAATTACACCGCCCTGCATAGTTTTTACTGAATAAAATCCAATAGTTGTTTCTCAATAATTTTGGGGTGCCAATTCCCACGTCACTTTTTCTCTCAATGTATGATGTGCATTTCGAGCCCAGCCTCATCCCAACTTGCCACATAGTGACGCTATCTGACCAGGTGTCGATACACAACAACAAAGGAGGCTTTCGGCATCCTAATTTGACGCCAGTTTAAAACAAACCCTACCCCCAACCCCCTAACCCTTACTCGAACCCTAACCTTAATCATTACTTTTTTGTCGTATGTCAACACTTGGTCAGGTAGCGTCAATATATGATGAGTCAAGATGAAAATGTGTTGGCATTTCATAGTATTGTAACTTTCAACAACCGCTAGAAAAGTTAAGAAATCTTGTATCACCCCTTAATCACAAGAAAAACTGCCACAAAGACATGATTTCCATCGTCCTCTGAGCCAGGAGAGAACTATTTGTTCAATTCTCAGCTGATTTTCACATCTATGAATGACTCTAAAGACATTATTTTATGCCTAATCCTGATTTCAGGCTTAGTAATACGGCCACTGAAAGAAGAAATTGCAGGTATGATCCAGATGTTTTCATCTACATCTGTGGGTGTTTCACTACGCCCAAACAGTGACAGAAAATCATAGACTTTATGAAAAAAGCTATATCTAATAAGGAAAATCTTCACTCTTATTTTGTGAAAAAACTATACATGCTAGAAACTTTTTACTTGCATATTTTAACTCAGCATCCTCAAAGTAGGTAATATGAGGCCTTTTTGGGAAATCGGCAGAATTTTTTTTTTTCAACATGCAGGGTGGTATTGTTTTTAGCATCACACAACTTTCTCACTCTATTGTTGCCCACATCCCAACAGTTTGGAAACATGTTGATGGTATCCAATTCAAAATCAGCAAATATTTCTGAAAAACAGTACATTATCTCAGTTTCAACATCTGATATGTTGTCTTTGTACTATTTTGTTTAAATATAGAG
This sequence comes from Gymnothorax javanicus, assembly GCA_029692085.1. Lineage (NCBI taxonomy): Eukaryota > Metazoa > Chordata > Actinopteri > Anguilliformes > Muraenidae > Gymnothorax > Gymnothorax javanicus. The sequence goes on along the minus strand of CM056208.1, from coordinate 25,973,744 downwards.
TTACTCCTATTAGCAAATCATTGCATTTTGTCTTTATTCACATTTTACTCAGTATCCTAACTTCTTGGAAACAAGGTTGTAAAATATTGAATAGCTTGTCTTTGTGCTGTTTTCAATTTAATTCACGTCAAGAATGCTTTACAAGAATTATTGTATTTGCATTTTCCATACTGTCCCAACTTTTTTGGAAAGATGGTTGTGTTTGCCCGGTCCATCAGTTTGTATATGTCCCATCTGTTGGTTCACATTTACCCAGTCTGTCTGATTATATTTGCCCCATCTGTGCCCTTCTGTTCATATTTGCGCTTTCTGTCTATTTATATTTGCCCTGTTTGCCTGCTGATATGCGTTTAGGTTTCTTCATCCTCTGTTTCCTGTGGAAGGTTACTCACAAATCCCCTTTTCATCACAGTCGCTCCTTGTTACACGGCATTGTAAATTTTAGATTCTTTCATAAGGCAGGAGAGCTTATTCATGGGTTTTTCTGGAATAAAAGACTTAATTGGTGCAAAAACAAATTAATTGGAAAAAAAAAAACATTTTTTGGATACAGTTACTTGGCCCTGAAGAGCGACTGTTGCTTGACAATATGTTCAGCAAGAAGTTCGAGTTAGCTTTGCATTGTGCATGCTGACTGCTATTGTGAACCTATTCATGCACAGAAATATATTTATATGTTTGCGTTCAGCAGATGCTTTTATCCAAACCAACTTACAAAAAGCAAATGAAAGAAAAATAAGTTATAAGTTATATCACAAGTTATATTTTATTTTTATTAGAATAATTCACTTACCCTGATAGTAAGGCTGGAAGTGGTGCCCCTCCATTTAGTGTGGGGCTCTACAAACTGCAGGTGGGGTACTAGCCACTCCTACTGCCAGCCTTTTGAGCTCCAAAACTTCCCAAGGGCATAAGTTTCTTGCACTGGATATATTACAGGCCGACCAAAGAAAACGGCCATGCTGAAAGAAAACTTTGTCAGATGTCTACCTTTTTCAAAGAATCAGCAACATACAATTGAAAACTCATTTGGTTCGTCTCTGGGTTTGTTACAGGCTGTGTTTGGTTCTGGTGAAAATGTATCAACTTTAAAGTATTGTGGTGCAAAGTTTTGTGGGAATGTGGCATGTTTTTGATATTGTGTTGCAGGTTATTTGAAAAAGGCAGACATCTGATAAACTGTTGTTACAGATTGGCCGTTTTCTTTGCTAGGCCTGCACTAGGTTCGCAGAGAATTCCACCTCTTCTTGAGCTCTTTCTGTGGAAAGCAAAGGCAATTTTTAAGCATTGTGCCTTGTGAGCATGTCCAATTCATGTCTATATGCAGTCCCAACAACGGTAATTTTTGCTCTGCTTTTTGCAACAAGACAGATTCCAGATGCAAGTAAGCCAGCTAGCACATTAACAACACAACTTGATGTTGATAGGACAAATAATATTTTCTGCGCACTAGTGTACAACGACATAAACAGTTACAAACCGTTTCTGCCAAAGAGCTCAATGGCTAAAGAAAAGGAAAGTAATTAGACATGTATCAGTTTTGATGGATCAAGTTTGTTTTGAATCTCACGCCAGGGTTGTTTTCACTTCTTGGTTGGTATGACATTTCTCTGTAAGGTTGCGCAGAACTGGCCTCTCCTGAATCATGCAGATCAGATAGTCTTCAGTTGCCTAGTTCCAGATGGCCGTATAATCCTAAAAACATCTGTGTATTAGAATGATAAATGAAAAATGAGAAGTTTCTGCATGTGTCTACTTGACTTCAGTCATTTCCTTGCTTTTCTCACCTCTGTTTTTCTTCTCGTGCGCTGATCCGCTAAGCTGAACAGCCAGTCCAATTGATTTCTCTCACCAATGGTATTGGCCGCCCCCAACTTGCTCACTTGGCCAGAAAACCTCAGGCGAAGGTTGACTAGTGCCTTCAGTACAGGACACATCAAAGCTCTAGGACCAATGGTGCACACTGCTCTGACATACAAACTGGGGACTTCACACAATAGGAAATGAGGTTGCAAATATTGGACAGAAGCCAAGGGACTATGGCTTTGTCCTCACATACATGGGTGATTTTGAACACGCAACATTTTGTATGCTTTTTGGCCGCTCGTCCAAATGAAAATTACTTTTTTATTCACTGAAAATGGACCTTTTGGAGAACACATATCGAAGATCTGTTCTCACTGTTTACATGTAAATGGCAAGGGGTGAGTTTTTAACCTCTGACATCTCTGTGTATGCCCCTCAATGCAAGCTTTTAAGCTTTTGATTGGTCTACATGGTCTTGCATTAAATTACATAATTGCTTCCCGTTGATTTAGCATGTTCTTGAGAGCACTTTATCTATGTTTTGTGTTGAAGTGTGAAAAGATTTTTTTGGAAAATGAAGGAGGAAAAGCTCATTTTTAAAAATTCCCAAATATGTGTGGACTAGGCCCAAAAACATATGCAAAGAGTTTAAATTACATTTACTAGCTGATGCAGTTTGGAAATAATACCATTCTCTTAAGAGCAAACTTTTACTTCTCAATTATATCTGTTGTGTTATTTCTTTTTTTCTCAGTTGAAATATTTTCAAAAAACTTAAAATAATCTGCAGACTACTTTGTTCATACTGAGTGTGATAATACACAATAAAATTCAGTTGGATGCAAATGAGATGTGAGTTTAAACCCAAGGACAGAGGTTGGTGTGAACTGAATCTTGCAAAGTTACTATGTTTATTAGGTGTGAGCATATGCCTCATTTGCAACCGTTTAAAAAAAAAATCCCTTTCATGAAAATTCGTGTCTGAAGAAATTCATGGGGTGTAGACATGATGCTTTGTTCAATTCAATTTTATTAAATCAATTCTGCCCCAGATCTCACATTATGAAACAAGAATATCGGTAAGCTAATGCTCCCTGCGCAGAAGGGGATACTGGCATACTGGCTCTTACAGCGCTGTGAAAAAGTATTTGTCCCTTTTCTGATTTCTTCTACTTTTGCATATTTTCATGCTTAAATGTTTTAGCCATCAAACTAATTTCAAGAAGGACGAAGATAACTCAGCTCAACACAAAATGCAGTTTTAAATTATTGATGGAAAAAAGCTGTCTAATCCTACCTGGCCCTACGTGGAAAGAGTAAGTGCTCCCTGAACAGTTAAATCAACCAACAAATCAAATTTAACTGATAATACGGTTCCATTTCACCGGATGCATACAGACATGATTGCTGCCAGCCCTGCTGAGTCTAAGAATCACTTAAACAGAACTGTCAGGCAATGTGAAGTACACAAAAAGCAGCACATGTTGCTGCAATCTAAAGAAATTTAGGAACAGATGTCAAACAAAGTCGTTGACATTTATCAGACTCAGAGAGGTCACAAAGCCATTTCTAAAGCTCTGGGACTCCAGTGAACCACAGTGAGAGTCATCATCTACAAATAAAGAAAACTTACAGCAGTGGTCACCCTCCCCAGGAGTGGCTGGTCTACCAAAGTTGCCCCGTGAGCACAATGAGAACTCATCCAGGAGGTCACAAAAAAAAAAAACAGACTAGCATCTAAAGAACTGCTGGCCTCAGTTACCTCAGTTAAGGCCAGTGGTCTCGGTTCTACAATAAGAAAAAAAATTGGGCAAAAAAAGCTATCCATGCAAGAGGCGCAGAGCGAAAACCACTGCTGACCAAAAAGATGTCAACAGCTCATCTCTCATTCACCAAAAAAACATCTTTACGACCTCCTAGACTTTTTGGATTACATTCTGTGGACTAATGAGTTAAAAGTGGAATTTGAAGACATGGGTTTTGCTGCATCTGGCATAAAGTTAGCGTAGCATTCCAATATAAGGACATCACACAACAGTCAAACACAGTGGTGGTATTGTGATGGTTTAGGCGCTGCTTTGCTGCTTCAGGACCTAGACAAAATGCCATAATTGCTGGAACCATGAATTCTGCTTTCTACCAGAAAATCCTGAGATAGAATGCCCAGCCATCTGTGTGTGATTAAAAGCTCAAGTGTAGTTTGGCTATACACAAATACAATGATCCAAAGCACACAAGTAAGTCTACAACGTACCTCAGAATGCCTCAAAGGAGAAAAAAATGAAGGTTTTGGAGTGGCCAAGTCAAAGTCCTGACTTGAATTTGACTGCAATGCTGTGGCAATACCTTAGTCCATTGGCGCTTGAAAACCCCCCAACCTGCCTGAATGAAAACAATTTTGCAAAGAAAAGTGGGCCAAAATTCCTCCACTGCAATGTTAAAGACTCATTGCCAGTTATCGCAAATGTTTCATTGCAGTTGTTGCCGCCAAGGATGGTATGACGAGTTATTAGGTTTAGGGGGGCAGTTATTTTTTTCACGTGGGTGTTGTAGGTTTTGAATCACTATTCCCTTTAGTAAATGAAATGACCACTTAAAAAGCTGCATTTTTTCCTTACTCATGCTGTCTTATTAATTGGTTAGATGATCTGATACATTTAAAAATAACAAACAAGCAAAAAATAGGCAAAAATAAAAGAAATCAGGAAGGGGTACATACTTTTCACAGCAATGTACTACATATGAGCACATTTCCGGAAACTAGAGAAAGTTGCCTCTCCAAGGAGGCTTTATATTAGCATTTTGGCCATACAGATTATTTGTGTTTGATTTGGGAGCATCAAACAAACAAACAAAAAAAATGGTAGGCTTTACTGGGTTTTAAGCGGAAAATGGCAGGTGACATACAGTATTACTAAATGCTAAAGTTTCGATCCTTCGCATAACATTTTTTGGCTCCTTGCTACATTTGATTTGAAACTTCTGGGAGATTGCATTCCTTCATAAATATGCTGAAAAGGATTGACGCCTTTGTGTTTATAGTTGTAAAATCATGCGTGGCACCTAAGCAAATCTCCATTGTGTCTGAACGTGATGGAAAAGTGGCATGATAAGAAATATTTTTGAACTGGGTGCAGAATATTGGGCCCTAAAGCCCATAAGGAAAGTTTTTTCATTTCTTTTCTTTTTTTTTTTTTTTTTTTTGCATTTCAGCAGACTTGTTTACAGTACTTGTCGAAGCAAGCCGAGGTCTCATAAAATGTTGATAAAATTGACTGAATGAATATTCTATATTAAATCTTCATAAAGCTGTTATTCAATGTACTGCCCTACAAAGGCTAAGTGCAGTAACTACGCAATAATTTAAACAGTAAAAAATGGCTTCAGAGTTTGTTTGCTGTCCCAACAAATAAATATTCAGCACTTCTATGATAGATTATGATTAACTGCCTCACCATGGTATAATTTTTGTCCAAATAAATCCAGACCTCAATATACTTTCAGGCCCAAAACTGTGTAACTCACATTTTACCCAAAATGTAGTTACTGCTCTTAGGCTTTGTAGGGCAGTGTAGCACACACACCATACCTCCTTCATGACAAGATGATACTAGGATTCAGAATTAACCACCTGCAGCTGTGAAAAATCATGTTCAACTTAAACTATATACGCAATAAGTAAAAACTCAAATTCTCATTTCTGACTGAGGATAGGAGATGTATCCAGGTGCAAATTAAGTTTTTAGAAATTTTTTTTATGTCCACACCTCTCAGGCTGTTCAACACAGAAAGGGTAAGTTATCACAGGTAAGTTATAAAGGTAAGAAATCACAGGGGACTGTACAGTGAGTTTCAGGGTCATTTAATTTGATTCTTGGTAAATAGGTGCGTATGAGCGTGTGTGTGTGTGTGTGTGTGTGTGCGCGCGCGCATGCGCTTGCCTGCGTCGTTGGGCCCTAAGAGCATTCGTTGGTGCTGTTTGCGAGCAAAAATAGTTATTATGTGATTGCAGCTTCTTGTATTTTCTGATGTTTTGTGATTTCCACTGTTTTTATGTCTGTTGAAAATAAGCAGCGCTGTGAGTCTAATACAAGTGCCATAATGGAGCTTTGTATTGTATCCTCTGTTTTGATAAAATTTGCTTGTACAGGTTAAAGGAGGTATATTTTTGATGATGATTATTATGATGATGATGAATATTATTAATATTATTGTTGTTGTTGTTGCTGCACAGAAACTGGTAACAATAAGAAGACTCGTTCCATGTTTAATGTGGTCTGAACTGACTTGCCATCCTCGCCTCAAAGTCTGGTGAATAGGGGATATGAAATAATTGTGTAGGCCAAAGAAACGTTAGAACGTCCGATTGTGGTTGATGATTTCTGTGGCTCTGCTGCCCCTATGTGGATTGTTTTCATACTGCAGTAGTTTTGATGGTGGAAAAATTGCACCATCGTATTGCATCCGAATTGTATTGCGGAGTTTCAGATACCTTCAGATACCTTTAAGGTCATTGTCATAGAAAATGTATAACCAATGCAAATGAAGCGGTTTTGTGTAATCATCATTTTTAAACCATTTAAAACTCAAGTAGATCTGGTTTTTCACAGTAAACAGAGTAAACTCAGCAGTTCCAGAGTGATATTATGTCACTACAGTTTGTTAGCATGACTTTGAGCAGCACCGTGAAATAAAAATAGGACTCAACTAATGAAACACATCTTGGTAAAAACGTATTTTGAGGGGAAAAAATCATACGGTATTGGATAGGTTCTTCAAAGTGTATAAATCATACATTCTCCCATATTTGTAGGCTCAATGCAAGAGAATAGGGAAGTAAATATCATATAGGGAAGGAAATATCATGGGAAGGAAATATCATGTCTCCTTTTCTTCACAAAAGCATGAAATCTTTGTAACTTCATTGCAAAATGCATTTTACACATTTGTAAAGCTGCATATTAACCCCTTTGTGCAGAATACTAATATCGCCAATTTTTCCCTGTTGTGCATGAACTTATACACTGCCCGGCCAAAAAAAAGTCGCACACTCAAATATTTAGTTGGAACCCCTGTAGCTTTGATTACAGTGCATATTCGTCTTGTCATTGTTTTGACAACTATATGCAATGCTAGAATATTTATTTTCGATCAGACATGCCATAATTTTTGGCTGAGATCTTGTTTTCTCCACATAATGGTTGAACCACTCGGTAGTCTTTCTTGAGCTCATCCCAATAACTTTTAATGTGTTTAAGGTCAGGACTTTGTGGTGGCAAATTTGTTTGTGAAAATGATTCCTCATGCTTGTTTTTGTCATTCATGGTTTTCTTTGCTAAATACAGGCCAATAACTTGCCCGTTCTGAAACACTGTAACATCTTTTCCACCATCAAGGGATGTGTCTTCCGACGTGATTTTTTAAGAAATGAGTAGCGACGCGCTTCATCAGTCAGGGTAAAAATGATTATTGCCAGCTGAAACATATACTCAGCGCCATTAAAAACGCACAGGTGAGGTATGTACTGTATTTGCGGCAAATTGAAGAATCGATTGATTTTTATCGCTTTTCCAGTGAGGCACGAGAGGAAATGAAGAAAAGCGCGTGGTATTGTAATCCTGACGCGCACCACGTGCACGCGCCAAGCACTTCAGTAATAACAAACACTGAGCTGTTCGTGATGTGCCCACACGGAAAGAACGTATATAAACATATAGGTTTTAATATAGGGCCAGATATAGGTTTCGCATATATGTGACATACATAAAATTGGCTGTTTTCATATGTACCTATATGTCACATATATGTGAAACCTATATGTGGCCCTATTTTAAAACTAAAATCTTTTTTTTCGTTTGGCATTTCCAATCGCAATCGAAGCTGGGATACTCTATTAAGGTAGTATGTACAAGTGGTGAGGCTATTTTCACGTTTTATGGCCCCCTGTGCACAATCTATGCATATGTTATCAGTTCTCCTCCAAAGCCTGCGTTTGTTCGTAGTTAATCTTTGCAGTACTCGCATTCGCAACCTCGCAGATTTAGAACGAAGGCGGAAAAATGTTCCCGTGAGTATCCAAAATCTAATTTATGAGCGCCCGTCTGCCCAATAGGACGCGCCTAGGGGAACTCTAATCTACATAACCCCTCCCAGCAGGCCCTTCGCAATTTGCATCCCTGTAGCGCATTGGCCAATTGCGCGCTACTTCTGAAAAGAGCTGCCAACCACTGGGCTGGGATTAAAACCTATATGTTTATATCAGTTCTTTCCGTGCGGGAATTTAAGAATCCTTGTTATTTCATCCCTGTAGGAAAAAGTCTGGGACCTTTAGTTGCGACACAAGCATCTCAGATAAAAGACAAGTGTCTGTTCATTAAAACTGTGAACAGAAATGTAGACTTTGTCTTCAAATTCATTAACCACAGTGAAATGCTCAAATAGATGTGGGGATGAAAATGACTTTTGAAAGGCCTGTTTACTTGAATGTATGTTCATCTGTGTACTATTATTTTGTTATTTTTGTTTTATTTTGCTATATTTAGACCAAGGACCTCGGAGCCATAATCATCTAGAAACTGCATTACAAACAAGATAGCAAACATTGCCATTTGGTAGATGTAACAGTGTAGTATATAACCTTTCAGTGGATGTGTATGAGCTGTAATGATGTGAATCCAATTTTATCTAATGTGGTGAATCTGGCAGTGACTTAAACTTGAAAAAATGCTTAATTGATGAAATAAACATAATCAAACCAATTTGTTTTTATACATTTCCTTCTCTTCCACAATACACAACTCAATCTTCATAGAATGGAAATAAGTATGGTCAAGAAAGAATTGATGACCGAATTATTGTTAATGTTTCAGGAAAAAAATGTAACAAATAGTAGTAGATATTTGTGTTGATATCAGAGCTTTTTGTCTTCCCTCACTTGCCATAGTTAATAATGACTGGTTTACACATAACATGCCGTTGTCACATGTCAACATGTATTTAGGATCAAATGCGATGCCATTTTCACATGTTCACGTGCAATTAATAAGTTATTGCGTGAAATTCTTGTTATTTCTGTAAGGGACTTTGGACTAATATGCAGATATTACCTTGAGAATAAAAATATGAGCTAGGCATCATGTATGACAGTTGCAAAAGTGAGATATGAGCTATACAATAGGTATGACAAACAGAACCTGCCTCTGGGTATATGAGCTGTATAGGAGACCTATATGCCCTCTATAAGCACATATATGTACCTGAATTTGGCCTATATGTGGCATATATGCGCATATAAGCTGCATATATGCGGCATATAGGTTGCATATATGCGCATATATGTTCATATAGATTCTTTCCATGTGGGTGTACAGTGACACTTGACTTGTTCTTTTTGGTGTGGTCAATAGCCTACATAAAGCCAACAAAAAAAAAAAAAATGCTACTGCATGAAGAAAATGGAGCGGCTTGTGGCACAGTGACATGTTACGGGCAGATCTCAGCCGCCCGAGAGGTGGTCGTGACTGTGTCCAATAATCTCGGCTGTCTATCCGAGAATGGAGCGGAGGCATTGTCACTGACCGACCCCACTTAGGGCAGCCCAGTGGCGATGGCAGCTCAAGAGCGCCACATCTGGTTACAGCCTGTGCGTGACAGATTCCGGACAGCAACAAAACTGATCATGAGATGAGGGTCGAGACAATTACAAGTATCTCGTGAGCAACACATGACAAAAAAATCAACAGGAAAAGGAACTCTTCACTTCTGACTGCATGACTTTTTTGGACTTTATTTCCCTGTTTCTGTCTGAGAATGGCAAACAGGGACTGTTTGTGGCAAGGGCAGCCATGCGTAAAGAGTCAAAAAAAAGAGCGTCATTCTGGCACAGCTCAATGTTTGCTGTACTGAAGTGGGCAGCTTTTTCTTTATTTCTCGTGCCTCACTGGAAAGCGATAAAAATCCGATTCTTCAATTTGCCGCAAATACAGTACATACCTCACCTGTGCGTTTTTGATGGTGCTGAGTATATTAATAACTGCAATAATGATCCAATTATAGAATTTGTTCATTAATTTCCAAACGGTGATTTTTTTTTTTGGCCGGGCAGTGTATAAGGCTTTATAACTCAGTATTTGTGTCACAGAGACTGTGGAAAATAATTCCAGTGAAGCAAAATGTTTGGAAATTGAATTGCAGAATTTATTTAGCAATTAAAGTTCGGAATTTACGGACGTTGGCGTCTAAATCTGTGCAGAGGGGTCAAGCCCCAAATTCACAGTTGTCCAAACTCTGCTTTGAAATCCAGATGAGCCCCAGGCAGCTTCACATGGTTTAAAACAGGTTATTGAGCTGGCCTTGCCATATTTTATAATTTACTTTCCAGAAAGTCTCAGAGTTTGAATGGATCGTAGTGTTTTTCCTTTTCATCTACGTGAGAATCGCTGGTGATTCCGGAATTTTCAGTGGTGACGTGGTCATAGAGAAAAGCACTGACGTTAATCTCACAACTAAAATTATAATTTATTTCATAGAATTATGAGCCATGTAAAACAGCATGATCAGATACTCTCTAGACACACCCTACACAAGAAAATCTGGGAAGATAATTTTTCGGTCCATAAAAAAAAATCCGGACTTTTCCAACAATCATGTAAATGAGGGAATGAGCCCCAAAGTTGAATTCTCTCATAGTGTGACCCAGCCTTCAGACTGTGGCAGGGACAGGGAAAAACACCTGTCACCACAAATACACATGTACACTCAAACAACTCAACCACACAGCTGCAAAACACTCTCTCTCTCACACTCACGCATGCACACACACACACACTGTGCACACATAACAGAGATCTCCCGGAATAGCTGCAGCCCATTATAAATGTGTTCTGTGTAGCCATTTTGGTTAATCATGCCGTTTTTATTCGTTTTATGCTTTTTTTGTTTGTTTCTCTTGCAGCAAACATTCCCTGAGCCCTTCTTGAGTTTGCACTTTCTGAACTGTGCAAATGTCAGCCTGTATGCAAAAGAACTCAATGAAACTGATGCAATCAAAACAGACCTTTGTATTCAAAAATGATTAGATTTGGACCATGACATTTTAGTGATTGTATCATTTTTTTTTCCAAATGGCTGAGCAAAATAATGATTCTCTTATCAACACAAATGCAGCTTTATAATGATGATGATGGTGATGATGATGGTAATGTTATAATACTTCAAGCAACCTAAAAAATAGTGTACCATGTGATTTAAGTATCGTATTCTTCCTCACTGGGTCACAGGGTGGCTGGAGCCTACCCCACCTGACTATCGGTGAAATACAAGAGGACACATGCTGGACAGCTCGCCAATCCATCGCAAGTCCAAACACTCACTCACATACTCGCACCTATGGGCAATTGAAAGTCGCCTGTTAACCTGGCATGCATGATTTTGGGCTGTGGGAGATAACTGGAGTACCTGGAGGAAACCCATGCAAACAGGCAAACATGCAATCTCCACATAGAAAAGCCCAAAGACAGATTAAAACCCATGATCTTATTCCTGTGAACCAACAGCAATTCCCACTGCACCACGCTGCGGCCAAGTTTCAAAGCAAATAATGTTATTTTTAAAAATGTGGAGCACAAAAAAAAAAAAAACTTGATTTGAATATGTTGTTACGAAAGCAAAAGTTGATGATGATTATAATTGTTGTTGTTGTTATTGTTATTATTATTATTAAACACATTCCTGCAACATTAAAGGTAGCAATATTATTCTTTATTACCTCCGCCACTGAAGTTAGAGGAGGTTATGTGATCATTACCGTTTGTCTGTTGGTTGGTTTGTTGGTTTTTTTGTAAGCAGGATTACGCAAAAAGTTATGGATGGATTTTCCTCAAATTTGGTGGCATGATTAAGTGTTTTTCAAGGAAGAGGTGATTCGATTTTGGGAGGTCAAAGTCAAAAGTCAAGGTCAAGGTCATGCAAAAGGTCAAAAACACATTAAAAACATTTGCGCGAAGACTACAGGACTGCATAAACACAGGGGTTGCTAGCTAATACTGGCAAAGTTAACATTGATTACATTGGTGGAGGTACTTGCGCTCTCTGAGCGCAGCTCTAGTATTTCATTGTTTTATTTACAACCCCAATTCTGAAATAGTTGGGACAAAGTGTAAATTCTGAATAAAATCAAAACGCAATGACTTTCAAATCTCACCAGCCAGTATTTTATTCACAATAGAACAGAGATAACATAGCAAATGTGGAAATGGAGAAATTTTACAATTTTATCCACAAAATGAGCTCATTTCAAATTTGATGGCTGCTATAGGTCTCAAAAAAGTTGGGACAGGGGCCTGTTCACCATGGTGTAGCATCCCCTCTCCTTTTTAACACAGAGTGGAGGCGTCTGGGCATTGAGGAGACAAGTTTCTTGAGTTTAGCCATTGGAATTTGATCCCACTCTTGTTTAATACAGGCTTCCAGCTGCTGGAGAGATTTGGGTCTCCTTTGACGGACTTTTCGTTTAATTATGTGCCAAATGTTCTCAATCCGTGAAAGATCAGGACTGCAGGTAGGCCAGTTCAGCACATGGACTCTTCTACCACGAAGCCATGCTGTTGTAATAGCTGCAGTATGTGGTTTTGCATTGTCCTGCTGAAATACGCAAGGCCTTTCCTGGAATAGATGTCGTCTGGAGGGGAGCATATGTTGCTCTAAAACCTTTGTATACCTTTCAGCATTCATGGTGCTTTTTAAAACATGCAAGTGTCCCACACCATATGCACTAATGCATCCCCATACCATCAGAGATGCTGGCTTATGAACTGAACGCTGATAACAGGAGGGGTGGTCTTTCTCCTCTTTAGCCCGGAGGACACGACTTTCCAACAAGAATGTCAAATTTGGACTCGTCTGACCACAGGATACTTGCCACTTTGCTACAGTCCATTTTAAATGAGCCTTAGCCCACAGAACACGGCGGCACTTCTGGATCATGATCAACAATGGCTTCCTTTTTGCATGACAGGGTTTTAGGTGGCATCTGTGGATGGCATGGCAGACTGTGTTTACAGACAGTGGTTTCTTGAAGTATTCCTGGGCCCATTTAGTAATGTCAATGACAGAATCATGCCAGTGAGTGATGCAGTGGCGTCTGAGGGCCCGAAGATCACGGGCATCAGTAAAGGTCTTGGCCTTGTTCTTACGCACAGAGATTTTCCAGTTTCTCTGAATCTTTTGATGATGTCATGCACTGTCGATGATGAGACCTTCAAAGCCTTTGCAATTTGATGTTGAGGAACATTGTTTTTAAAGTATTCCACAATTTTTTTACACAAGCCTTCACAGTTTGGAGAGCCTCTGGCCATCTTCACTTCTGAGAGACTCAGCCTCTCTAAGACATCCCTTTTATAGCTAATCATGTTACTCACCTGATGTCAGTTAACTTCATTACTTGCTAAATGTTCTTTCAGCTGATTCTCTTATATATTAATTGCTTTTTCAGCCATTTTTTGCCTGTGTCCCAACTTTTTTGAGACCTGTTGCAGGCAGAAAATTTGAAATAAGCTCATTTTGTGGATAAAAATGTAAAATGTCTCAGTTTCAACATTTGAAATGTTATCTATGTTCTATTGTAAATAAAATATTGGCTCATGTGATCTGAAAGTCACTGCATTTTGAAAATTCACAATTTACACTTTGTCCCAACTATTTTGGAATTGGGGTTGTACATTATACACAGTAATCATATTACATGCAGGTTTGGTCGTTTTTGAAATAAATAAATAAATGTATTAACGACTTGTGAATATTCTATTTTTTTAACCATTTCTATGCCAGCTTCTCAATTTGCACTCTTCCCTCTGTCCCGAGTGCAACCGAAAAATGGTTTGAAACTTGCGCACACTGATCAATCGGATGTTGCTTGGAGCGGCCATGGTTACAATTTCAAGGTGTTGTGCCGCCGATCAGCCACAAGATGGCAATAATAATGCTCCTGGTATCCGTTCTCTCCTTCAGTTTGGCTAAAACAGAATAGAATCGAATAGCCTTTATTGTCTCACGCGCTAAATTTTGCCAAGAGTCAGTGCTGGACATTTATTGCGTCATATAAAATTCACTCAAATACCAACATTTTAACATAGGGCAGTAAAAAGCCATAAAAAACACAACAAAAGCAAATGTGCTATGTCATGTCATGTATAGGTTACCATTGGAATACAGTGCTGTGAAAAAGTATTTGCCCCCTTCCTGATTTCTTATTTTTTTGCATATTTGTCACACTTAAATGTTTCAGATCATGAAACAAATTTTAATATTAGACAAAGATAACCCAATAAATACAAAATGCAGTTTTAAAACGATCATTTCATCTATTAAGGGAAAAAAGCTATCCTAACCTACCTGGCCCTATGCGAAAAAGTAATCCCTCCCCCCCCACTTGTTAAATCATACATTAACTGTGATAAACCACATTTTTTTCATTCAATTTCACTAGCCACACCCAGGCCTGATTACTGCCAGACCTGGTGAATCAAGAAATCACTTAAATAGAACCTGTCTGACAAAGTGAAGTTGGCTAATAGATCTCAAAAAGCAACACACCATGCCGCAAGCTAAAGAAATTCAAGAACAGACGAGAAACAAAGTCATTGACATCTATCAGTCTGGAAAGCGTTACAAAGCCATTTCTAAGGCTTTGGGACTCCAGCGAATCACGGTGAGAGCCATTATCCACAAATGGAGAAAACTTGGAACAGTGGTGAACCTTCCCAGGAGTGGCCAGCCTACCAAAATTACTCCAAGAGTACATTGACGACTTATCCTGGAGCTCACAAAAGAACATACATGCCAACTCACTACGGCTTTTGGGGCGTTTTTTTCAGAATGAAACGCCCCAGAGGCGGCGTTAGACCCGAAAATTATTGGCTATTATCCCACCCTTTATTGACAACAATTTGTCCTGGCTAATTCTTGATGGTTTTCCTTCATTAACACGTTTTCCAATTCAAGAATAATCAAGTCACAATTGAAGACACGGCTTCTCTCCCCCATGCGATCTAAAAGCGACAAAATAATGGGCTACATTCTGTACAGAAAAATAATTTAATTATAATTCGGTCTATGCTCCGGCGCTTGGCAACGGCATTTCAGAACTAAAGAACTGCAGGCCTCACTTGCCTCAGTTAAAGTCAGTGTTCATGATTCAACAATTAGAGAGAGACTGGGCAAAAATGGGATCCATGGGAGAGTTCCAAGGCAAAACCCACTACAGACCAAAAAGAACACAAAGGCTCGTCTCACATTTGCCAAAAAACATCTTGATGATTCCCACAACTTTTGAGAAAATATCCTGTGGACTGACAAGACAAAAGTTAAACTTTTTGGAAGGTCTGCATCCCGTTAAATATAGTGTAAAACTAACACAGCATTTCATAAAAAGAATATCATACCAACTGTCAAACATGGTGGTGGTGACGTGATGGTCTGGGGCTGCTTTGCTGCTTCAGGACCTGGACAACTTGCCATAGTTGATGGAACCATGAATTCTGCTCTCTACCAGAAAATTTTGAAGGAGAACATCCAACCATCAGTTCATGACCTCAAGCGCACTTGGGTTATGCAGCAGGACAATGATCTGAAACACACCAGCAAGTCCACCTCTGCATGGCTTAAAAAAAAAAAACAAAACAAAGGTTTTGGAGTGGCCTAGTCAAAGTTTGGACTCAAATCTGATTGCGATGTTGAGGCATGACCTTAAACAGGCCGTTCATGCTCGAAAACTTTCCATTGTGGCTGAATTAAAACAATTTTGCAAAGAAGAGTGGGCCAAAATTCCTGCACAGCGATGTCAAAACCAGTTATCGCAAACGCCTGATTGCAGTTGTTTTTGCCGAGGGTGGCACAACCAGTTATTAGGTTTAGGGGGCAATTACTTTTTCACATAGGGCCAGGTAGGTTTGGATAGCTTTTTCCCTCAATAAATGAAATCATCATTTAAAAACTGCTTTTCGTATTTACCCGGGTTATCTTTGTCTAATATTAAAATTAGTTTGATGATCTGAAACATTTAAGTGTGACAAATATGCAAAAGAAAAGAAAGAAAGAAAAAAGAAATCAGGAAGGGGGGAAATACTTTTTCACAGCACTGTATATTGGCATTGATTCTGACAAAAAGCTTGCAAAATTAAATGATAGAGTTTTCCTGGTTACGACTGCATGCACCGACTTTGCCTAAATTACAGTAGGCCACGCGCTAGTGAGGTATCATGCTCAACTAATTGAGGTTGGAATCAATTCAAGTTTAATGGAGCATCATTTTCTCTTAGATTCGCTGTACCCACTGCCAGAAGGTAGGAGCTCATATTCTGATGAGGGTCCACCAAATGATATGCGCTTGCTTCGAGACAAGACTGCCAGCCGAAGGAGTGAAGCGACTCCAAGGTATTTTACCGATCACCTCATGGCTGCCTTAACCGCAACAGTTCTGTAGTTTGCAAGTTTGCTGCACCGTGCTGCCATTCCGAGCCTGCAATTCTCTTAAGCATTACTATATGCGGCTACTGACTCCATGTGATCCAAGCCGTCGCCGAAAACACATTTTTTGCTGCGGTCTAGGCTTCAAGCATGGGTTTCCCATATGAGTATGTTTTGGTTTTTATTTATTTAACGGGTCCATGGTCTGTTACATGCGATCAGTTAAAATCTCCTGTGTTTTAGCGACATTTAATATGAGGTGGAGGTTGTCACACCAGTTTTTAAAAAATCAGTCACCCTTTGGTTGGGCCTGTATGTGATTAATTCGACAATTTCTCCCATATATTCAGCATGACAGAGTATCGCACGGATGCACTAATAAATATCAATATTTTGCATGTCCGACTCCAATGGACTATTAATGCTCCGAAAGTGACAGCGTCCCCGCGCGGGCGGTATCAAACAAGCATACTATTGTCTTGAATTACCGACGCTGCAGCCGGTAATGCTTCACGTCATTCTGTTTTCATTCAGCTAAACTAGCTGTATGACTGATTCTACATTGATCGGAACTGATGCGCACATGATGAGTCAGAACACGCTCTGAGACTGCAGATGACCTCCTTTTCGTTCGGGATCACCTTCCCCAGACGGCCTATGGAAAATAACTGGCATTTCTTATCCCAACGGAGTGACCATTTCACCCGATATCGGAAGCGTTTACGCATTGTCTAGTCTCTCAAATTGCCCGTTTGACGTATTATACCGAGTCAATTCAATGCGATCTTCCATCCCCCAGAGTTATTCATTAAACGTTCCATGGCAACCGGTGCTATGGCGACACAATGCCAACTGAAAAGGTATGCTTAGGCACAATGAGATATATAAACTCATTGCTCGGCTCTGCTGTTGCATGCGCCACATAAGAACATAAACATCGAGGTACATAACTTGTGTAAAGTGCATTCATTTTAAAGCATTCATTCGCACCGTTGTGTTCTGTGGCTTGCATTACTGGTGCATGGGTTGCCTGAATAGGCCCAACAAAAAAAAAGATAATTATATCCCCGGTATGGAGCGCTAAGGGACGTCACTGGAAATAACGAGGGTTGAGCATTAACTTGTGTGAGTGTATTTGCTTTTTAGCTGGTTGCATTCCTTTTTAAATTTAGTAAACCTTTTATTTTTTACTGAGCAGATCACAGTAAAACATTAAGCTCCATATTTATTAACCAGGGTTTAGTAGCCATTGTGAAATCCTCAACTCACACCAACCCCAACACAGTTTTGCCTTGGCTTCATCAGACTTCTGGACCACAAACCAATAACTCGGCTCCTTGCACTCCAGTCTCGAGGGGTTCTCCAGCCCCCATCCTGATCCAATTCGCCAAAGGTAATAAAACAAAGAAACACGCAACTACGTAGGGCAAATGACTTAGTAAAATTGAAACCCAGTCGCTCACCAGCAGTGAAACAGCAACATTAAAGAAACATAACAGTAATAACTCAGGTTATTACTCAACTCGCAGAGACAGCATGCATAATGCATTACTATATCATTAATAATGTTGGTGTCATTGCGACTTTGTCTGGCACTGTTCATCAGTGCGCGTAGCATATAACCCCAAGAAACACCACAACCCATCTTACGCCCAATGAAACTTACAAATACTGAAAACTTGTCAGCCTGAGAATAAGGAAGGGATATTAGTGCAGTGAGCAGAGTTTACAAATCTGGTAGAACAGCTCAAATTATACTGTTTCATTACTTGGTGAAGCATGTTTTTCAGATCAGTGGCAACATTGCTTGAGCCGTTCACCTATAGGCCTACTCAGTGGAATGGATGTGACTGGTCGAATTCACACGTAGCAGCACATGGGCAACAAAGTTATCTGAGGTATGGCAATATTATTTAGAGTGTATAATTTGGTTGTGTACTATTCATGTTCGTATATGTTATAAAGTAAAGCGCTACCGCCAACCATAAACATGTTTTAAGTGAGGTGATTTCAGGTGGTCTCAAATTTCAAGCAAGCAGAAATTTTCTTTGTCATTATAATCGGGCAGTCTCTACGAGTGTTGCACACTATGAGTTTTGCGCGAGTTTCCAGTTGTTGTCACATTGTGAAGTGTTAGACTCTGCACTCTATATAATTAAAGGGCTATTCTATCAGAAAAAGGAATGCAGTATGTCGATGTACTTTTTATAACAATGTTTTCACTCATTTGCTCTTGTACACTGACAAGCAGACAGAGAACTGGATGGATTTATGATAAATGTATAGATCACATTTCATTGCTATGAGGGTGATCAGAGAACTATACAGATGAATTTATTGTTAGTGTTGTGATTCTGCCTGTTTGCCATGCTTTTGATCTGTCTGCCAGATTTATGATTGTTTGTATATTGATCTTGTTCTTGCCTGACCATGCCTTGAGATATGTTTTGTGATTTGGTACTTGGTTTTGTTCATGTATTGTCTAGTTTAGTTTTTCCATGTTTTGCATATTACCATAGTTTCATTCCGGTCCATGTTTTTTATTTTGCCATGCATTGCACTTTGTCTCCCCCTGTCTGGTCCCTTGTCTGGTCATTGCTCACAGCCCCAGTACTGCGTGCCACTCTTTCGGGTGATTTAATGGTTTCTGGATTTCTACCTTCCTTCCAGTCTCGTTTACTTCCTTCGCCTTGTTTTTTCTATATTACTAACCCATACTAACAGTTTGTTGTTTTTGTTAAAATACTAACCCAAACTAATAGTGTATATTGTACTAACTTACTAACGAGCACTAGGGATTGTATAGCTGCACTTACTAATTGATTAACAAGCTCTCAGCATTCGCCCTATTCTAGTCTCCGCCTCGTCTCTCCCTAATCTTCTCTGCTGCGTTTCAGTGGATCCTCCACACCTGTTCACGCTGTCCTTTCTCTTAGTATCTATGCACGTTAGAACTCCTTGACTGGAGCTGTATATTTGTCTATAGGATTGTCTTGTGATCCCTGTCCGCGTTCTGGCAGTTGCCTATTTCATGTGATTAGGTTCTCCCTCATGTTCCCTCCTTTGTAATCAGTCTGACTTCTTGCACTTGTGTCTTGTTAAGCATGTGACTTCCCATGAGTGTATATTAGGAGTCTTCTCTCAGCACTTCCTTGTCAGAATGTTCTCCTTTGGCCACGCTTTTTTTGCCTTGTTTTCATTGTGATTACCTTTCTGACTGGACCGTCCTTGATTTACGATTTTTGCCTATTCCCTGTACTTTGCCACATCCTCTGTTCCCGAACCCATTTTGTACGACCCTGATTTTTGTGATTGGTGCCCTGTTTATGGTTCTGGATTTCGCCCTTTGGATTCTGATTTTTGGATTGTGGACATTGTACCGTTGCCTGCTCTGTTGGGGGTTTCCCCCCTTCAGAAATAAAGCCTCCATTTTTGTATTCACTGGTTCTCGCTTGTGGTTCCTCACTTAACCCTCACAGTTAGCCTCATAACATAATTGGCTATCTAATTTTAAGGGTTTTTTTGTTCATTTTTATTTTTTAAATTATAATTTAAGACAAAATATTTAAGTTTTGAGAAAAAGGAAAAAACAAATTTTTCCGCCAACACAAAAGAACAGGCAGCCAATATCTCAATTTGGCAAAAAATATGATTCAGGCAATCATGCTATGAGGCTAATGTTATTGAAAACTGGGTGAACATCATTTCAATTATGCAATTTCACTCTGAACCACGCAAAGGAGCTGTATATGTAGCCTTGCTGCCACTGCGGGAGAAAAGGGGGGGTGGGTTACTCAGAAAAAATGTGGAATTTTGTCAGCGGGGGTACACTGGGAGTTACATAGTTGGCCATTATTTAAGCACTGGGAGTAATTGGCACATCAAACAAAAGAGTAGGCTATGGCTATGATATGAATTCAATCATTTTTGATCTGTATTAGAGAAAGCAGGTTTTTTGTTCTATTATTAGCCTACTCAAATTGGCTGCTACAAATGAAATAAATATAAATGAATGAAATCAACGCTCAATTGAGAAACTCCTGTTGTCCAGTTGCCTGCTTCCGTCTTTTTTCCGTCTGCCCGTTTTTAGGCAAAACCCAGAGCCCAGCTGTTTTCGACAGAATACCATAACCTGCTACCAACCATGAGAGTCTGTCCTAATATTGTACTTTTTAGGTAGGCAATAGCCTATTTGCCAGGAGTTTCAGATTTGAAAATACAGAGACCACCAGCAAATTGTTAAAAGTTTCAATGTGTCATCATGGGTTTTGTGTGTTCGTGAATTGGTCAACTCTGCGATATGGGTATGTCAAATGCAGCTGGTTTATTCAAATATGAGGAGCCTCAGGCCTGTTTTAAATTCTAGTCTAGTGTAGATCCCAAGATTTCCAGTAATCCCAAATATCTCCTGCTGAAATACAGGGAAATATGTTTAAAATGATGCGCAGGATATAGAAATTTTTTCTATTTGATGTAATATTGTGGCCATAAGAATACAGCATCCCGAGTTTGAATATTTCAAAATATGTGCGATGTACAGTGGCTTCAGTGAATTGCTGCAATCAGCAGATATTCAGAATATGTGCATGACATTGTCCTACAATATTGAAAAAGTGCTTTTTCTAACTTTGAACCAACTTAAGGGTAAATTCAAGCAAAAATCAGAATTTGATGAGTTAAAAACCATTTTCCACCCAAAGGAAAAATGGGTGAAATTCTGCCTGTTTTGATTACTGTTACAAAAAGCCCTGTATCACAAAAACTACATTTTTTCACTTAAGTCCAGCATAATACTCATTTTCATCCACTTATGTAAAGATAATGTCTAAAAATCAAAAAGTGAAAATCTAATTTTGGGGAGAATGAGAAATGGATATGGTATTTATGTTGCTTAATATGTTAACCAACGAGCGGGTGATTTATTTGCGTTTTAGTTCAGACACCCCCCCTCATGTCTGGCCTTCTTCCTGGCCTCAATTTATTAACAAGGAGAATCTGGAGCTTGCTTGTTAAGTAGCGAAGTGTTTCCAATTTATTTTAATATTTAACTGGCTAAACTGAATTCCATGTGTTATGGTAGTTAAATTAGTATGGCTTAGTTGTTGCAGTAGGGACCTAGCTAGCTAAGTGCCACTCTCGTAACTGAGTTAACGTTACTTTGATAGCTGGCTAGCTAGTATGCACACAGTACCTGTTCGTAATCATTATGTAGTTTATTAGCTAGCTTGCTAGCAAGCTCAACTGTCAGTTGACCTTGAATTTTGAAACCTTTTCTCGTACAAACATGAATGATCATGACTCACTCAGTGGCAGAGTGATGGAGTGAGCTCAGTGCTAACATATAATGGGAATTTCCATCAAGTCGCTAACGGTAATCAGCATGGCAATCGTGATAATAGTATCTGTCCAGCAATATACTAGGTTTTGACCTAGCTAGTCTTGTTTAGTTAGAGGCAATGCAGGAGACAAACTGTTTGGAACTAATAGAATGGGTGAACTCAGTTTGGGAGGATAGTGCAGCCCCCAGCACTCTTGGATGTGGATTGTAAACACTCTTAAACTCCAGCCATCCAGTGCAAAAACAGTGCAAAGGTGGCCCAAAAGGTGTTAGGCAGTCCCAGGTGAGGAACAAGGACAAAGTCCATGATGTTTCCTGGGGCAACAAGGTCAATCAGGGTAAGACAGGATTCGCATTGTATAGAGAAGGCGGTGGGGACTGTACTGAAGGAACAGCTGCTGAAGTAAGTGGTAGCTGAGGTTCTGTGATGGAGGTGGTAAGGTGCTAGAGCTGGCTCATAACATAATCCACTGCTGGCCACTCAATCACCACTTTTGTTTGACAGGGTAGCATTCTGCAATGTATTTTTGTGACTCTGCTGCAAGTTCCTTTTAGATTCTTTATTGTCAAAATGCAGGACAACAGATCCATGCTATATAAAGCTTTGATGGCAAGCCAGAAACAGAACAACTCTTTACGGCTGTAACAGAGCAGAGATTGCATACAACAAACAATACGACCTACTGAAGCAGGTCAATGGAGAGAATATCAAGGGGTGCGAGGAACAAATAGCAGGTGCATGCACTGTTTCTAAAATTGGCCTGGCAATCAAAACATCAGCAACACTGCTTTACTAATGCCTCAAGCATGCACCAAAGTGGAATTTGGTGTGACACACACTCATTCAAATGTGTAAGTGTGAAATGAAACTGAGTTGGAAATCATATTGATTTAATATGACTGTAATGTAATTGTTTAAAAGTGTAACTGACCCCACAGCTTTAAGCCAAACTCCACCCACTACAAAATTTTAAAAACTGCTAAAATTGTGCAAGCATCTGACGGAGGAGCTGAGGTGGAGGGTGGGTAGCAAAGGTTGGTTTACAATATCATCAAAAGAATTAAAACTCTGGTGGCCATGATTGCCAAGAAGCAGTGATAACCTTTTGTGAAAAAATCAACTGTTGTGCAAATAAAAAAATAAATAAATAGACTGGAGGCTGGAATGAAATTCTCTGGGGGACTTGTACATACTGTGACCCTGGAAATTCCAACTCTGCTGCTCCGAGCCCTCGCTGCAATCGAGCCAAAAGATCCTGAATGGTTTGATTGTGTGCAAGCAAAGTATTAGTCTAAATGACATGGATAGCTACAATTTGGTCCCCTTCCCCAGCTAAGCTGTGGCAAACAAACTTTCCCCAAGTTGGCTAGTTAAATGGAGAATAAAAACTGAACATAGCCAAGATTGGGAGTGTGATACACTGTGAATCGGAGATAGCCGACTATCTGGTTAAAGGTTACAGGTGTATTCCCATAAACAAACAAATGCTGTTGCCACGACTAGTCTGCACCTGTTAACTGCTACCCTGCTGTGATTGCTATTCAGCCAATTGCGCAATAATAAAACAAAATTTAGCTACCTTAATATGGCAACAGTATAATAATTTTTAATGCACATGCTAAGGGGTTGTCTGAAAACAAATGCTTTTAGCCAACTTACCAGATAGGCTACTGTTGTATGGTTGCACATAAAATCTTCATCAATGGGTGATCGGCCGCGAATGAAAATTTGAAAATTATTCGTTGTGATCATAATGTCCAAATGTAATTTGGGAGTTGGTTGAAATTGCTTTAAAGAAAATAAAACAGTTGTAATTTCTTAACAATTTATACTGAGCAAAAACAGCTGAAGACCGCAAAGGAAAAACGATCAGTGTCCAAATTTAGCATTTTTGTATATTTTATATATTATATATTATTACAATATATAATAATATTATATAGTATTATAATATTTTATATATTTATATTTTTTGCATATTTTTTCAGTGCTTTGTTTCTAAGATCGTTTTGAATTTTTCATTCATCCTTTCTCCACAATGTGAAAATGTGACTGATCATTTTTTCATTGTTGTCTTCAGCTGTTATAGCCTATAGCTAAAAATATGGCTGATTGACAGACACCAGTGCATGGTTAGCCACCAGAACCCTCTGGTGTTTGGGAGCAAAAAAATAAGGGCGGGGAGAGGAGGAGCGCAAGGCAGGAGTTGGCAGGGCTTGGGAACCGAGGGGTTGGTTGGGGTTGAAAGGCTGCACCATCTATATCATCTGGCGCCAGGTCAGCCAGTAGCCAAACTGAACTATGATAGCTGGGTTTCAACTGGTTGAGGGCAAGCACTATGCGTAGTAATAACACAAAATGTAAAATTAAAATACTTAACACAAAACTGTGAAGTGTTGGACCTGAATAAATCAACAACTCTACTAAATACCCATATCCATTAGTTTTGAGCTTAAAAATGGTTTGGGGGGTTCAATTACTCTTTGAAATTAAAAGCTGCCACTTATTTC
The DNA here is from genome assembly GCA_029692085.1 of Gymnothorax javanicus. Classification (NCBI taxonomy): domain Eukaryota; kingdom Metazoa; phylum Chordata; class Actinopteri; order Anguilliformes; family Muraenidae; genus Gymnothorax; species Gymnothorax javanicus. Next base: position 25,949,626 of record CM056208.1, on the reverse strand, counting down.
CTGTTATCAGTGGCATCATTTGCTTTAACTTAGAATCAACTGAGTAACAGAGTGAAACCTTATGTACCTAGCACTTTAAGGAGAAGAGTCAGCTCCATGAGTCCAGACTGAGGAAAATTAGCAAAGACTGAGCGCTTTTTAAAATCTCTTCCTAACTGGGTCAAATAGATGGGTTAACTCTAGGCGAAAACAACGCCATTTGCCCTGCAGCTATTTGAGAACATAAAAGTACATAATCACAAGATGGGTTGTTTCGGCTAACCATTTACTTTTAAGTGCCAACAGCAAAATGGCTATCATAATCCAGAACCGCATTCTGATTGCTAGTGTCTGATGTAACGAAGATCTCAATGAGATGGCATCATTTCACTTTGATTTTGGTTAGAGAGAGTGGGTTGTCTATGGAATATTATGTGGTTGGTCAGTCGCCTGAATACTTGAGGTTTGCCTGCTCCAGCACAATTGCTAGAGGGAATTAAAAGGAATACACACACACACACACACACACACACACACACACACACACAAACACATTCACAGTGTTCTCTTTTATCAGTCAGTCCACATGCAGTTTGGCGGTTTGTCTCCGCTCTTCTATTTGGATAATATCACATATTCACCTTGTTTGACATTACAGAACTTTTTGACCATTGTGTGTTTGTTCATTTTTTTATCACTATCATATGACAGGGTTATACAATCAACACAATACAAATACTAATTTAAACCAACTGACCACTGGAGTTTGAAACTTCCTGACCTTGTTTCAGAGTCACTGAGGTCTCTCCACTGTGGTGCTAGCGGCCCACATTTCTTTTTGTGGTCCCCATATCCTCTAATTCTTGTTTTAAATCTTTTTTCCAGATGCTATCCACACCACCTGAAGTACCACTTCAATTCCCTTAAGCTGTGGGAGTATTTTTATACAACATTTTTCTGTACATTACCTTCACTCCAGAGAACAGAATGTCTTGTGGTCGTTTTGGCATGTTTATCTGATGCTAAGGGACTCATTAACAGATTGTACTTAAAGGAAAGCTAACATTTACAGCAGCGTATTTGCCCCATTTGCTGTGACAGCAAGTTGTTGAAATTGGGAGACGGATTAAATGACGTATCACTTTACATTCCGGAAACTCAGGTAAGGTCTAGTTTGCTGAGGGACTCCTTGGTGGCTTTTTGGAAACCCTGAGGACATTCCATCTTTGAATTGCTTGTGAAATGTAGTCAGGTTTCAGAAACAAATGTTGAAAGAGGACATAAGGCCCCTATTTTCTATTCATTTCTTTGTCCCCCCCCCCTTTATAATTTCTTTTGCTCACTGTAAAGCACGTTGGGACCCTGTTCACAACACAGTATTGCTAAAATTAGATCACATTGTGTTTTTGAATTCACTAGTTGGCTATCAGCAATCAACTTTGTTGAATATGATTCATTGAAAATTGTAGTTTTTCATCTGATGCATGTTTTGTAAATGGCATTTTTATAAACAAAGGGAGTGTCTCCACTGTTTTGCTTCAATCGATATGATCCTCCATCAGTTATTTGTTTTTAAATGGACATTGCCCCTTTTTCTTGGAATGTTTTGTTATTAGCGACTGCTGTCTGAAAATTTTCCAGTTATTTTGAAAGGGCACACAGTTTTGCATTAAAGGTAATCAATTTGTTCCTTATCCTCAACTTTTTTTTCGCATGATTTGACAGGCGGTTCCAATAAAAAGATTTGTTTGTAAGTTTTAATGTGGTCCTCGACCCTAACAAGGATGAATTCCGAAGGAAAGCAATCACTCGACCGTTACGATCAGCCATTGTGGCTGCTGGACTGCGGCCATTTCGACGTGCCTACTACTTAATATGCATGAGCGATTTGCATGAAAAGTCACGTCAGATTAGTCATCAAATTCGACTGCTAGTAAATAAATTACGTTTATGCATTAGAAATCCATTTCTATAAATAAGTCTAGTGACGAATATGGGATGATTTCAAGTACATTAACGATCTGAAAGTGCTAGGAAACAGGGAAATCGGACATTTTGCACCCGGCATCAAGTTTACTTACGTATCCAACAGAGGTTTGGCCACATCTTCATCGGAAATATCTCCAAACCTGACTTTAAAAGTTTGCCAGCGATCACTGTGGCGTTTTATATTTATCCTGGCCTTCAATTTATCTTCTTCCTGGTCTTTTCTAGCACTTTTCTGGGCCAAATCAGTCAGATATTTCTTTGGCCACGGCATTTTGCTGTTGCCAACTTCTCTTCCTTTCTGCATCCACCGCACACATCCGCTTTCTTGTAACATCAGTTTTGCATACTCATGAATACTAACGAGGTATTTCAAATGGCACGGGGAGTTTTTGCGGGTCGCAAAAACTATTTTCACATTCAATATTCGGGGGATTGCAAGCGTTCTCGGAGAAAACATTTATGTTTTCTCGTTTGTTTTGGACATATCTATTAAATTATACATAGAAAAACAGATTGGTTACCTTTAAGTAAAAGACTAAAGTACAGTCATTTATTAAATAAGATCTGCCAAATAAGATAAATAAGATGTGCTTTTGTCCGAGTTTAGCTGGGTTCTGTCAGTGTTCTGTAATTTAGGGTAATATTTTCAGTAGTTTCAGTTTTTATTCTGTTTCTGGTGTTTTCTTTTGGTTTTGTTTTTTTTTTTTGTTTTTCTCCACATCTGCCTTTACCTTTCCTGCTCCCCACTAGCCCTTCCCACTCTGTGTGATAATTGCACCTTGGTTCCCTATTTGTAACCATGCCTCTCTCTGTGCTCTGTCTCCCAGTGCTCACCTGTATTGCCTTTTGTAATCATCCTCAGTGAATTTAAACCCTCAGGGCTCTAATTTCTTGGCGTAGTGCAGGGTGGCGCAGCCCACGCAGTGGTAATTTTGTCCGGTGCAGCCCACGCAGTGGTAATTTTGTGCGGTGCAACACCGTGCGCAGCCACTTTGGCAATTTGGTAGGCAGACGTGCGCCAAGATGGGTTTTGCGGCGTAGTAGGGGGAAGTGTCACATATTCATCATGACGCAGTGACAATTTCGTGGCAAAAGGCTACGCCGAAAGTGCGCAGAGAGCTCGCCAGCTCCAACCTGGTTTACTTTCTGTGCAGTGGTAATTTGGCTGACCGGCGCACAGTGCGCACACATCAACGAAACCTCACAGGCAGGTTTCCAGAATGTCAGGTACATTTCAATGCAATAAATAATTACAGCAACCTCTATTTAATGTAACTATCTGAATCAGGACATAAATTATGGTATCTATATTGATTGTCCTGATGTCAGATCAAAGGTGGTTGGCACGCAGAATGGAAACTCGACCTAGCTTAATCAATGCAGCTGAATCTGTGATGCAAACTAACGACTTCACATCTTTCTCAGCCAACCACAAACTGCCTCGACATCAGGTAGTGTATATATATATATATATATATATATATATAATGCTTGCATTCTATGCTTAGTAAAGCCGCTTGCACACTGGAGGCGAAACAAATTTTTCGCACGACTGATTACATTCAAAGTGAATGCAAAGACGCGAATACACGCTTGTATTCGCGTCTTTGCATTGACTTTGAATGTAATCTGTCCTGCAAAAAATTTGTTTTGCGTCCAGTGTGCAAGCGGCTTAATACTATTATTGTCACTTCGGTTTTATCGTTTTTAGTGGGGGAAAGGAATACAGCCTGATTGCTGTGATCTCGTACTGAGTTAAGATCACATATTGAAAATAAATGTGTAACCTATCTTGCATTGTTGTCCATGCATGTTAATCCCAAAATGTTAAGCAGCAACAGGGTGTAATAATAGGAACACGCTATCCATCGTTTCTCTTCCCAATGATGCAGGCAGAAGAAATAAATGAGCAACCGTCGTATTTCATTTCAACTTCATAAGTTTGAATGATCTGACGTAGTTTCGTTTTGAAATTCCATTCAAGTTCGCTAATGGTAATAATTCGAGAATGCTCTAGCTAGCCAGCTAACTCATATTCGTAATGCTTAATATAGATGTAAGCGGTGCAGAAAACATGCCTGAAGCAGCAAAGTAAAATGCAACATTAACGCATCATGCAGATATTGGACAGAGGCTTCTTTATTCCAACAATTTAAAAGTGAGGAGAGGAGCTCATTTGATTGGTGAAGATTTGACTCGGCTGTGTTAAACTCACTCACGCCTTCTCTCCTCCCTCTTTGCCACTTGCGCCAGCAGGAGGGACAGAGGCGGGACAGAGGAGTACTTGCGCTGGGCACAAAATTGCAAAATATGCCTGGATACACCCCGTTGGCGCGGCGCTCCCCCCATTCGCCACGCCTGCGCCTGGTCAACGAATTTAGAGCCCTCAGTGTTAACCATCACGAGTCTGTCTCAGTTCTGTCTGTAACTTGCAAGCCTTTTTCAGAGTTATGCTTGCCCGTATTTTTGTTTCCTTTGTTCACTGTTTATGAGTTTTGGATGGCCTTTGTGTCTTGTTGCTTCCTGGTTTGTGGATTTTTGCCAATGTTTTTTTTTTTTTTTTACTTTGCCTCTGTCCAGTGTTTTTTGTACCTATATCCCACCTCTAGTTAGAGACTTGTATTTTTTACCTCGATTTCAGGTCCAATAAATTCTTTTGTGCCGTATTTAATTTTGTCTGCGCTTGGGTCCTTTCACCGCCAAGTCAGTACAGATTCACCACCCATGGGTTCAGCAGACAATACTTTTGATGAGAAGCTGCAGGAGCTTGAATACACCCTGCTGTGCCTCCAAGGGTACTGGAGGAGGGCCACGGCAGGGGAGGACAGGCAGGTAGCTGTAACCATAGCCCACAGGGCACTGGGCACCCTACCCTGCCAGAGGAACTCACTGCCCATGCAGGCCAAGGAATTTCTTCGCTTCTCAGATTCCCCACTGCATCCTCAAGCCACCAACCTGTGGCCCCACCTAACCTCTGGTCCAGCTCTGGCACCTGCTCCTGGTCCTGAGGGGCCTCAGACACTCTTGCTCCTGACTCCAAGGGGCCCTAAGCCTTTTCTGTCTCTCAGCTCCGAGGGGCCCTCAGCCTTTTCTGTCTCTCAGCTCCGAGGGGCCCTCAGCCTTTTCTGTCTCTCAGCTCCGAGGGGCCCTCAGCCTTTTCTTTCTCTCAGCTCAGAGGTGCCTCCAGCCTCTCCCGCTCCTCGCCTGCAGTGGTCACCTGACTCTCCTGGTCAGGCCTCTTGACAGTCTTGCTCCTCACCCAGAGGGGCCTCCAGACTCTCCAGCTCTCGGCCCACAGGGGCCTCCAGACGCGCTTACTCCCAGGTTGGAGGGGCCTTCAGACACTCTTGCTCCTCACCCAGAGGGGCCTTCCAGACTCTCCAGCTCTCGGCCCACAGGGGCCTCCAGACGCGCTTACTCCTAGGTTGGAGGGGCCTTCAGACTCTCTTGCTCCTGACCTAGAGGGGCCCCCAGACTCTCTTGTTCTCATTACAAAGAGACCTGTAGCTCAGTTCTTGGCCATATGGAACTTCCTGCCCCTGTTTCCGGCCCTGTGGAGTGTTCCGTGTCTGGCCCTGTGGGCTTTCCAGTTCTAGGATTTGGACTCAGCGATCCTTCTGAATCCTGCGCCTGGCCCTGACAGTCATGATGGTCTGGACCCAGTTGCCCTACCACCCGATTTGGCGTAGGGGTCAGTACTATCAGTGCTCAGCAATTTATGTAAGTATTCTTATTTATGTAAGTTTCAGTTTTTGTACTGTTTATCGTGTTTTCCCCTTGTTTTCTTAGTACATGTGTCTAAATTTACCTTTTCTGCCCCCCAGGCTCCCTTTCCAACTTGTGATAATTGCAGATGGTTTCCCTGTTTATAACCATGCTCTGTGATCTCTCTACCTGTGCTCACCTGTTTTTTTAATTATTATTTTGTAATCACCCCCAGTGTATTTAAACCATCAGTTTGTCTTAGCCATTGTGAATCTGCCTCAGTTCTTTCTTACAAGCCTTTTTATGAGTTCTGCTTCCTGGTGCTTTCATTTACTTTGTTCTCTGTTTAAATTGTTCTCTGTTTTTGGATTGCCCTTGTGCCTTCTTTCCTGCTTGTCTTTGAATCTTTGCCTTTTTTTTTTTTTTTTTTTTTTTTTACTTTGCCTCTGTCTTGTGTTTTTGTTCATATATACAGTTGCGCCAAAAATTATTCATACCCCTACTTTTTTTTTTGTTTTTTTTCGAGATATTTTTTGACTAGTCAAATTTATTCTTGCACAAATGACACAGTAAGTTGACATAAGGCTGTAAGAAGCACAGTAAACAATTTTTCGAAAAATACAATACCTTTTGGTATTTTATTTGACAGATTTTCAAAAAATGCCAGGTCCAGAATTATTCATACCCTTTTCTCAGCAATTGATGGCAAAGCCTTTATTCACAATTACAGCGTCCAAACGCTTCCTGTGGTTGATAACAAGGTTTCTACACGTTTCCACGGGGATTTTGGCCCACTCCTCTTTGGCAAACTTCTCCAGATCCTTAAGGTTTAAGGGTTTTCCTTGCCATGACCTTGGTCTTCAGTTCTCTCCACAGATTCTCGATAGGATTGAGGTTGGTGCTCTGGCTTGGCCACTCCAAAACGTTCACTTTGTTGTCCACGAACCATTTCTTGACAGATTTGGCTGAGTGTTTAGGATCATGATCCTGTTGGAAGACCCATTCTTGCCCAAGACCAAGTTTTTCGGCAGATTGCTTAATGTTTTCACTGAGGATCTGGATATACTGGTCCTGTTTCATGATGCCATTAACTTTGACAAGGTTTCTGGGCCCATTAGCTGAAAAGCAACCCAAGAGCATGATACTCCCGCCACTGTATTTGACCGTTGGGACTGTGTTTTTCAGGTTGAACACTTCACCTTTCTTACGCCACTTACACTTCTCCAACCCAGACACACAAGAGCTCCTCTAGCCTGCAAAAGCTCACCTGGATGAAGAAACAAGCTTCTGGCTGTAAATGTTATGGACGGATGAAACAAAGATGGAGCTGTTTAGGCACAGAGATGGAGCTTTTGTTTGGCGTAAGAAAGGTGAAGCGTTCAACCTGAAAAACATGGTCCCAACGGTCAAACAAGGTGGCGGGAGTATCATTCTCTGGGGTTGCTTTTCAGCTAATGGGCCCGGACACCTTGTTAAGTTAATGGCATCATGAAATAGGACCAGTATATCCAGATCCTCAGTGAAAACATTAAGCAATCTGCCGAAGAACTTGGTCTTGAGAAGGAATGGATCTTCCAACAGGATCATGATTCTGAATACACAGCCAAATCTGTCAAGAAATGGTTAGTGGACAACAAAGTGAACATTTTGGAGTGGCCAAGCCAGAGCACCGACCTCAATCCTATTGAGAATCTGTGGAGACAACTGAAGACCAAGGTCATGGCAAGGAAACCCTTAAACCTTAAGGACCTGGAGAAGTTCGCCAAAGAGGAGTGGGCCAAAATTCACATGCAGACTTGTAGAAACCACAGGACGCGTTTGGAGGCTGTAATCGTGAATAAAGGCTTTGCCATCAATTACTGAGAAAAGGGTATGAATAATTCTGGACATGGCATTTTTTGTAAATCTGTCAAATAAAATGCCAAAAAGTATTGTATTTCTTGAAAAATTGTTTACTGTACTTCTTACAGCCTTATGTCAACTTACTGTGTCATTTGTGCAAGAATAAATTTGATTTGTCAAAAAATATCTCGAAAAAAATAAAATTTGGTAGGGGTATGAATGATTGTGGACGCGACTGTATATATCACCTCTGGTAACCGATTTGGACTGTTTGATCTAGACTTTTGGTGTAGTATACTGTTTGTGCCATTTTTACTTCTGTTGGCACTTGAGCCCATTCACTCTCCAGTCAGGTTCCCAGAATTTAGGCTGATATTGTGACTGACTCACTGTTACTCATTTGATCAACTAGTCAAGATGCATTGATTAAAGGGGACCTATTATGCTGATCCTTCTTTTAATACATATTAGTAATGTTATCATGTTAGTTGTCCATACTCAACCTCTGAAAAGTTTCTAAACATAAGATACAGGGGTTTTGCCGTAATCCAAGAACGTGATTTCCTGAACGTGATTTCCTCTCTGAACAGCTCCTCCCGAGATCTTCGCGAGATCTGGGCAAAACCTGACGTCAGGTTGTGCCGTCCAATTAGTACAGACCTAGCCAGAGCCAATCACGGCGCTGGACCTGCCCACACCGGAAACTATTCTAGCAAGCACTAACAACGGCAGATCATACTATGCCTTAGTAGCATCGACACTTTTGGAAATACAAAGGAAGAACCGCAGATCATTTGAGGTGCAGTTTTGTCAGTATCTCTCTCAAAGCTGCTTGTCCGTTTACTTTTGGACGCAAAGAAAAACACTTATTTCTCTTCCAAAAGAGGATGCCACCAGAAATCAGTGGGTAGCGTTTTTTGTTTGCTGGCAGCAAACAGCCACGGCCAAAAGGAACGTTAGCTGCTTGTGCTCAGCATTTCAGCAAAGACAGCTTTATAAATAAAGGATAATTCGACACAGGATAAGCGTTTCAGCTGCTTCTCAAACCTGAAGCAGTTGCATCGATCAAGCACTTGGAGCCACAAGCTGTAAGTAACGATATAACCGCAAATAATGTAAGTGAAGCTAACGTGTTACGGGTGGCTAGCAAGACCGCTAGCGATAGTTAGCACTAACAACTGGCCTCAAAGGCAGGCTTTGTAAAATATCTAAAGATAAAGCCTGTATCGGTCGCGACTATCTGTGACTCACAGACACAGAAGCTGTAAGCTGCTTTTACTGCATAAGCCAACCTGACGTGATAGCCAGTTGATTGTGGCTGTAGCACAGCGGCTAACGTAGCCAAGTTACTGTTGCTAATGTTTGTGTCCTAAATATGCAAGAGTGATATCAGGGGAAATTCTACAGAAGGTGTGTGAACATAAACCTCATTTGAAGCTAACTTTTAATACTTGTTTGTAATTTGGATGCTTGGTACAACTGTTCACAGTAACAGAACTTGCTGTCTGTAAAACCTGTATTGCAAGGGCTTTTCTCTTTGGTTATGACCGCTCGGTTAACAGCTACTGCATGTTAGTTTGCGTGCCGTGCTAATTAAAAATGCTCCTGGTTAACTTATATGCAGTAATTCTGATCGGTATGCTTGTGTTACTTTGGTAAGCATTAATGTGACAGTTTCATCATAACGTTGCCTGATTGTAGCCAGTACAGTTGAAGCTAACCGGAGAGGTGCTGTATGTGTCTACTGAGTTGGGCTGCATTTAGACCAGACGTAGGTTTTGCAGAGCTTGGGGTGCGTTTTTGGGTGCTTGTGAAACGATCGCTTTACTTATCCATGACCGGGGTCAGCCTCAAACATCTCCAGTGTCTGGGCAAGCTCTCTGATGCTACCGGTGAAAGCAATAGGGAAGCGCACAGGCTATAACGTGTCCGGTATAACAAACGATTTCTCTGCATTACCATCGATTGAATATTAAATTCTTTCCAGTAAAAGTGATCGATTCGCTAGCTCCACATAAGCAACGGTTCACGGAGACGGAACTTACGGTCTGTAAAACCTGTATTATGTTCATGACATAACCGAGCTCTATCTAGCTCTCGCACACTATCCATAACGCGCCCATTTTCCGCGAGGAAAAGCAGGTCATTCCGAAGCAATAAGTAAACCATTACCACGGGCAATTTCCGAAAAGGCCGTTTAGCCTGGAGCTTTCGCCCCTCCGTCATATACCAGCGCAGAAGCTGTTCGTTTCTCCACACTAACAACACACCACAGCTATGCACACGAACCAGCAGGTCCTAATACACACCGAAGCAGTCCATAAGCTGTTGGTCCACTTTTAGCTGCTCCTCACAATCCATGTTTCCCTCTAAACTCAGACCCACCCGATTTCTACGGTCTCCGGTCTACACTTGGGCATGTCGACCCATTCTACAAATGTGTCTATATGGGGCGGATTCTAGCTTTCCCTACATCCTAGCTACAGAGTAGAAAAACCGCTGTACTCACCACTGTTGCCGATTCGTGCTTGAGCTGCCAGACTTTCGCAACGCGTCCTCCACTTTCGCCGTTGCGTTTATTAGAACAAGTTAATTTCATTAGATCTAAACTGTACTGCGTTAGATTGCAGAATATGCCCGTCAATTCCTTCGGGAGACGCGTCAGTTTCACTCTGACGAGCCGGACCAGGAAAACTGCGTTCTGCTGCCTCGTCCCGCCTAGATCCGCCCTCCACAGAGTTGGCCAGTCAGAAGAAAGTGGGCACACGAGGAGTGGGGGCCATAGCGGAAGAGCCACCCCAATGAGGCGTTTCAGGCAGAGACTACTATGGACTACAAATGGGGTTTTTTGAGGATGGCAGTATGAGCGAAATAAATACCCTTTTTTTACTTTGCGTGATCAGGAGTACTCTAGGGGAGTCAAAGACCAAAATACAAACTTGGAAAAATAGCGTAATAGGTCACCTTTAAATATCCACACAGAAATAACAACAGCAACAGAGTCAAGACCCGAATGCAGTAAACAGGCATCAAGCCAAAACGTTTATAAAATTGATGCGTTCAAAAAATAATAAATAAATTGAAAAGTCATCTTTGAGTGCAACAGAGTAATATGCAAAAGTGAAAGTTGAACCAAACAATAAGCCTTAAAAGCCGCACTGCATTACATTATAGTGTTTACCTGGTGCCCAGTAATCATCCACGACAGCAACCAAGCTGTTTATTTCTCAACACAATCGGTTAAGATGTAGCTGGGTATTTCAAGTGGAAAACACCCTGCTTTTAAAAAATTCCAACTGTGACATGGCTGAGCTGGTCAGGCTTAGCTAAGCTGTATCTTTGAAACGTTTGCTAATCGGCAGACCTGTCTGCATAGTCAAGTAGTCAACCAATATTGCAACTTTTACAGTTAACTCTACCACTTCCCAGCTTCAACAAATAGGCTCAGCTGATGAGAAGTTCTTACCAGCCACAGGCACACTATGAATGTCTAACAGTGTCGAAAACGCATTTTGAACTGGAATAGACGCTTTTTTTAAAGCCAGGCAGTCCTGCCAATGTTGTTGTTTAAAAGCTTGTTGTGTGGAGCTTTTGGCCAGACATTCCAGTGTAATGTGTTCTCTAGCACCAGGCTGGGAGACATAAAGCTCTCATTCACGATGCTGTCCTGTTTTTAGCTCAGCGCGTGACCCAACTTTGGGGTGTTTGTTAGATTTTAAGAGATATATTTACACTCAAACTTTCCACCCGGCATTATGAACAGACATATAATGGCTGTGGAGGGTTGGAACAGAGAGGGTGTTGGTACAGCTCGTCTACAGATGCTTGATTTGACCACCCACTCAAAGCTGGAACCATATGAAAAGCAGTGGATCTCACATACCTTTGTGTAAATGTAAAACCCCAGTTCCACAAAAATTGAGACAGTCGGTAAAATGCAAATCACAAAACCATGATGTGATTTTTAAATTCTCCTTCACCTACATCTGGTTGAAAACAGCACAAGGAAAAATATTCTGTTTCACCTTATCAACCGTATTGATTGTTGTAATTACAGTATTTTCAAATTTCAAATTTGATGGCTGCAACACATTGTAAAACAATTAGGACAGGAGAATGGAGAGATGGCTAAAGTTTTGGAATCTTCTGGAAAAAGATCAGTTTGGAACATTTCACTGGTAAAAAGGAAATATGAGATTTTTGATTGCATATAAAATAGCAGTCTCGAAAAGCAGGGTCTTTTACGAGCAACATGGTTTCAGGTTAGCCACTTGACCAAAAGCTGCATGAGGAAATATTCAAAGTTTAACAACATCATCTTTCAACATGCAATTGCATAAAATTTAGGAGTCTCCCCACTGACAGACCATAATATAGTGAAAAGATTTGTAGAATCCGGAGAAACTGGAGCTATCTCAGAACGTAAAAGATGTGGCCAAATACCAATACTGGATGTACGTGACCTTCGATCCCCGAGACGGCACTGCATTAAGAGCCCAGATGCTTCGGTGATGGACATAATGGGCTTGTAAATACTTCAGAAGATCACTGACTACACTGGTTGTCATGACATCACTGAATGCAATTCTTCTTCGAGGTTGTATTTCCTCTTTCCCCTTGATGCTCTGCCAAAAGGGTTTGGCATCGAACTAGTATTTTCAAATGAAAAAACTGTTTTCTTCTGACCTAACCCTTTGACCATAACTCCTGATAAGCCTTCTTTTGTCCACGTCACTCCCACTATAGGCCCGAGAATAAAGGACGACATTGTTTTGAGGAAATGACGGGCAAACTTACAGGAATATTAGGTGGGGGAGGGGTTGTGTTCAACATGCTGTTTGACCTATTTTTTTCTTTAGTCCACACAATAACTCATGGCCAACAAGTGTTTGTAAATAGAGGAACAGGTACCCAGGCTGAAGGGGGAGAGCTGGGTCTTGCTGTTTGTGGATGTTAGAAAAAGTACTTTCAAGCCAGGAATTAACGATCAGGGATTAATGTCCATGCGAGAGTTTGTTTCGATTTCAGAAAACACAGAGTTAAGTTTGGTATCACTGCATGCTTTTGTCTTTAAATCCTATATTAGATAATGTTGTTGCAAATTTATAACTAGCGTCACAATACTACAGAATTTAAGAGTGAACATTGATAAATCCCTCAAGCGACTGAGTGGGGTCATTTGCAACCCCAAATGTACCTTTTGTATATTTTTATATGCTGTTTTGATATTTTAAAATCAGAAAAATGTTTCCTTCCAAGTGTTTGTCTAGCTGATCCTCTTACAACTTTTCAAAGGTTTTTAGTGGAGTTGAATCATTGGTTTGGCAAGGATAATTGGAAGATGTGTGGGGTCATTTTTGACCCCAGAGATAGAGGAGTGGTTTTCAAGTTGATGAAAGAGCACTCAAAGGCTACATACCTCATCCATCAAATGACCAAAATAACCTACTTAATCTGTTAATCTCATTAATTGGGCCTACACGTCAATTTTTAACTTTTAAATATTTTCTGCTCCTTTGTACTTTGCCCAGTTGATATCAAATTTTAATGATTCGGTCCTTGGACCTATATCTAACCCTGCGCATATTTTGGTGCAGATTGTACCATTCGTCTTTAGGTAGAAGTTGGTCACAGACAGGCATGGAAACAAACAAATGAAAACATAACTTCCATGGCAGGGGTAAAAATAGCTTTAAATCATGTTATTCTGGATCTCATAGGCAAGGTTTGCTGCAAAACATAACAATTTAGTGAATAAAAGTTGATCATTACAATAAAATCAATGCCCATAAGGTTGAAAAACATATGTATTTTTCTGGGGTCAGAAAAGTCCCCACACAACTTGCCACTATATTTGGCACACAAAAAAATGATCAAAACCTATAAGTAATTACATCACATCATTTAATTATATGTTTCATACATACACTGAACAAATATATAAACGCCTCATGTCAAATATTGATGCCACATGGAGTTAACAACGCTAAGTGAGCATATGCTGACTTTTACTTGTACAATAGGGATATTTCTCTTGATTTGTGTACCATTTTTTAATCCATGTCTCTGTCAGTGAGCATTTGCTCAGTGATGCAGTGATTTCACTCAGTACATGGGTGTGGCATTTCCAGACGGTGATCAGACAGAATGAGCAGTGCGCAGACACTCCTTATACTGGGGACAATAAAAGGCCACCCCAAAATGTCAAATTTTGTCAAAAGTCATCATGCCTCAGATGTCTCAGGTCATGCGGGAACGTGCCATTGGCATGCTGGATGCAGGGATGTCCACCAGAGCGGTCGCTGTGCTGCTGAATGTTAACTATCAGACGATAGGCCGTTTGAGAGTTCGTTTCCGACAGACGGGCAGTACTGCAAATCGACCTCATCCACGTGTGACCACACCAGCACAAGATCGCTACATCCGGCTCGTCCACCTGCGGGATCGGCTCAGATCAGCGACACGCACAACGGATGAGACCGTTGGTCTGCACAACAGACGCATCACACCACAGACAGTCCGTAACCGCCTGTGAGAAGCGAACTTGCACACTCGGTGTCCTCACCATGGTCTGGATCTCACCGCTGTCCGGCGTCGGAACCGACTTGCATGGGCAAACGCACACGTTCGATGGCCCTTGGCACGCTGGAGAAGAGTGGTATTCACAGACGAATCCCGGATCCAGTTTTTTGTTAATAAAAACTAAAAAATTTGACATGGGGCGTTTATATTTTTGTTCAGTGTAGCTTGCATACTACTAAAATGGTTGTGAGATTAATGTTTTATTTTAATAACAAAATTGTGGAATGGTTTATGCATTGTATGCATTACATTGAACAAATCTCCAGAATTATCTGGTGTGGTGAAAAATTAAAGTGTTGGTTGCTCTACAACTGCTACAGTGATGTTTACTTGAATACTCTCTGTAGAAATGTTTGCTCATTGAGAGCTATATAAAAATTGCATCATTTGTAGTGGGAATATGAAAAGGTTTTCATGTCAAAAAAAAATGTTATCAGCTATCAACCAAGTAACATACATGTGAAGGGCTTTTGTACTGTCGGTACAACAGAAGACACTCATTTGCTCATCCTGTTCTTTGGGAAATACTGTATTTTCAATTAATAGCCATTAGATGAATTTTAGTTTTCAGCCTCTAGCCTGTGCCAAAATTGACATTTCTCAGAATAATAATTAAAAAAAAACTATATTTTTCGAAAGTATTATTCAGTATTATTATTAGCAGATATTGCAGTGTGCACTTTTCTTTAACATCGGTTGCCATGGGCCAAAAAAAATGATGCATAAAACATGATCACAGCGTTGCCATGGTCACAGTTCCATAGGGATAACATTCTTTGACATAAATTGAATTAAATCTCCAGAGATTCCTTCAAACAAGGAAAGCGCAAACAAAATAAAATGTACTTTTTCTTTTTTCAGCCAACAATAGGCATAAAAATAATGGCACGGGGCAATTTTCTGTCATAATCAAATGAGCACCTTGTGTGGTCATCATGTTTTCCTTTTACGTAATACATTCTGTGCCTGAGATCACACTGTTATTTCCAGCCATTATGTGATTTTTAAGGGACTTCCAGAATAACAGCGAATTCGATGTTGCTTTGAATGAATCACTGTTACATCAGCGATTTATAGACCCGTGTAATGCAGGTAAAGTTGGAATTATGAGACAAGGATGAGTCATCTATCTTTAATCAGTCATGAAACATTTAATGCTTTATGTTTACACTGGCCATGTTCCAATGTTAATGTAATGCTTTGAGTCTGTTCTGTGAATCCAGTGAGTGATTTGTCTGAGATGCTGTGCCAACCCAAAATACAAATCAGTGTAATCTCACGGCTTGTAGTGGCTTCAAATTTTTAGATCTGTCACCCTCAGTGCAATATTGTCTCGGGCAGGCATTGTTTGGAATCACTCAGATATTTTGGACCATAAAATGTCGTAAAAAGGATAGTGGAGATTAATTAAATGAATACAACCCATCCCAGTGAGTAAATTTATCCATATAATGCCAGATTTTGCATTGTGACAGATTCTTATGTTTGGAGAGTAACATTCCATGAAGCTGTTATCTGACAAACAGTCAAGCTTGTATTTAAAACTAGAGACTCTGATGTATGGGAAAGCGGGGCAAGTTGACCCATTTTTGGTCTTGGCATGTTAGGACTGAAATGACTGATGACCATGCAGAAATAAGTATCTTGCCTTCTAATTTAATCCTTGGAACACATTTTGTATGTATTTCTAACTTTCTATCCCCACCCTGAAGGTCACTGCCATCTTTGAAAAAACGGAGGTGAAATGGCTCAACTTGCCCCCACCTGCGGGGTAAGTTGATCCAACCTCTGGGGTAAGTTGTGCCACACCAGAGTAAGTTGATCACTGCCCAAAATAAAGATAAATGAAGCACAAAACAATCTCAGGAGTAAATGTCTGATGCCGCAAGGCGACAGCACCATAGGCAGTCCCTTGTTGTCTATCTCTCTTTTCAATGTATCGTTTAAGCGTCATTCGATCGATGGCAAAATCCTTGGCTGCACTCCGCTCACTCTGTCCACCTGCAACAGCATCAGCCGCTCGTTCCATAACATCGTGGGGAGTTTGTCCTCGGTTCGTCTTTCGCTTATAGTTCCGCATTTCTCATGTGCTTCTGTGAGAGAAAAATGGATATTAAATATATATTTTTGATATTACCGGGTACACTAATAAGTAACCTATAGAATTTACCCAATAAATCTGAGGTAAAAATTTGCATCGACTTTTTTTGGCTAGATTTAATTCCATATATTGAGTTGAGTTATTTTATACTCAATATATGGAATTAAATCTACCCAAAAAAAGTCGATGCAAATTGTTACCTCAGATTTATTGGGTAAATTCTATAGGTTACTTATTACAGTGTATGTTTATATCATTTATATATATATTATTTAGTATATATTTATGTTATTACTTCAATGCCAGACTCTTCGCCCATAGGGTCTGGCTCAACTTACCCCAGTCTGAAGTTCCTGAGATATCTAAACGTGCACAGAGATCCTATGCATCCCTCACGTAAAAGGCTATGACAAAGGATGAAGACCAGTACCTGGACTATGAATTGCCATCTTATATCCATATTATGTCTATGTTGCATATAGAAGAAACATGCACTTACCTGTATTGTGATTTTTCATATTTATGGCAGAAAATCTAATTTTTCACTCTGCAACACTGATTTCTATATCAACTCAAAAAACAATATGGCTGGGTTTGGAGGTATTCAATGGGCTATCTTTAGATGGCGCCACCCTAATTCCTGACTCATTAATTACTGGCTGGGAGGTGGTGGCTCAACTTACCCCGCGCTCCCCTACTTGGCTCTTTGCAGTTGCACATTTGGGCATCTCACTTGACAGTCTTCTCTTTTTTGTCCCAGTTTGTAAGTTTCTTTCCAGACAGTTGTGATATCGGTCTCAGAAATCTTCAGTTCCTTCACAAACTTTGTCATGGAATAGCCTTGCAAAACAATAGCTCATGGTCAAGACAGAAATGGATCAATAGCCAGGCAAACACAGGATTTCCAGTAACCAGAATAAAGACAAAAATAACAAAAGAGGGTTGAAACTAAGGGAATGGAAGGGAGAAGGAAAAAGGGAGTTGGATGGGACAAGGGAGAACTTTGAATTAGGAGAACGAAGTACTAATCACTCAAATAGCAATCTCACAACGCAATACAAACAATCAAATACAAAACTTATGGAGAATCACAACAAAACGAAGCTTTCAACAATCGAAACGAGCAGAACTGACCAAGTTAGAAACGAGTCGACAAGAAACTACAGGGAAAGTGCCCAGCTAAACTCAGAACAGGTGAGAGGAGAGGCGGATCTAGAAAAAGATGACATAATCACCCATGATGAACTAAGTGTGGATAGTCCTCAGAATATGTTGTTGCCATGAGACAGAAACGGGAGGAAAAACACTGAAGACCAGTAATGAGAGCTCTAATGAATAAATTTGGTCTTGCTTTCATTCATTTAAGACTAATAACAAAAGTTATCCTTATTTGTAACATTTTCAATATCTTTACAGTATTCTTTTCATTGATTTAATGCTACGATGCTGAATTAAAGAATCAATTTCCACAAAAACAAAGAGGAGGGGGAAAAAAAGTCTCACCTGTGCATCTATTATATGTTGAGGTCAGCCTGAAGACCTGCTAAAGCAATTTCATGAAATTCAACAAGTGTACCACAGCTGACTTAACTCTGGTTTTGGTTTAGGCTCAGTATTTCTTGCTGATGTCCACTCCTATTTATTACCACAAGGCATTCAGGGGGGGGGGGAACTGGATATTTTATGGCCTTGGTATCACAAATCTTCGAGGTCATATTTTATTTGCTCTGGCAGATTCAAACTGATTTTCATCCGACAAAGATGCGATGACTACGCACGGGAGCGCCATTGAAGCAATTTCGTGAACAGTCCGAACGCTGACGTAGAACGGTCAATAGAGTCTGCAATCGTGACAATATTAAACGAATTGGACCGGAGAATTTCTTAATCAAATAAACGACTGCACTTAATGATTTCTTTGATAAGAAAAACGTATTTGCCGTACTTCCGACAAGATTTGGTAAACTTTCAAAACTTTCATTCACCAAGTGGCCCCACAGGTCGCCAAGAACACTGGGCAAAGGTAAAACTTGAATGGCGCTTACGATGAGGCAGAGATAAAAACTTGCATTAGGTAGCCTGGAGTCCAGGCTTCTGAACAGTATCTCTGTCTATGTTAAACAAAAATGTGTTTGCTTGAATTCTAATCTCTCCATCCATCCATCCATCCATCCATCTAATCTCTGACAGAAATTTAAATGGGAAACAGCTGTTTGTCATCTTGAGCAAGATGGGAAAATCGGCAGATGGCTCTGTCACTAATGTTTATCCCGATTCGACCCTGATAATTCGTTTAGAACGTTTAGATATGTGCATAAAGAACCAGAATATGATTTATAAATAGAGGCCATTGCCAAGGCAACATGCATTGAAACGTTCAACTTCAGAGCTCATGGACATGGTGAGGTGAAATTTTTGAGGGGGCGTTTCTATTGTAGTGACGCACGGTTTCTAGGGGAGAACGTCACGTTGTTTTGCGAGGGTGGAGTTTAAGGGCGCTTTTAGCCGCTGCCTGGGTTCCTGCTTGAGCAATATCAAAGCGGACTCCAACGAAGCCAAGGGCTGTATGGTACAAGACCGCTAAAAGCGATCATTTTTCTCTTCTTTAGGGACCGGCTTTATGATTAAGCTACAATCTTCAATGAGTAAGCATATCCCTGTAAGTATTTTTTGAACTTGTTTATCACGATAGCGTTGGCGGTCTCTTCGTAACTGTTATGTCTCGCCTAAAAATCAGCTCTCGACAGGGTTGAGTTGGACGCCGAAACACGGCCTCTTTGTCTATTTTTGTGGTCAGTTCGAGCAAACCGACGGCTCGTTTTGCCATGTTATGCTTGGAAAGTTTGTTTGCCTGCGTAGCATTTGGCTTGGTGACCATTAGCATGTCGAATATATAATATTGGTAAAATCATATTGATAGCCAGCTACTTTGACACGATGAAGTTACAGCTCGTAGCTATGCATTGGATGTGAGTTAATGTAGCTAGCTGATGTAAGCTAACATTAACGTTACCTGTGGAGGGACACTTGTGAATGTCGAAAGCTGAATATTGTGCCTTTATTAATATTTATATTCGGTTGGGTAACAATTGTAGCAACTAAGTGATGATTGACCGTTACGGTAACCTATGGTCTCCACGCAGTGTGCTAAGCTAACTAGCCTGTTGACTCGGTTGACAGTAACACGGGCCTCTTCGCAGTCCCGAAAGCGATAGGAGCGACTCATCTCGGCTAGCTCGCTAATGTGCTAACTGAAGTGCCACATTGCTCGTCTGAAGTTAACGGGTTACATTACTTAACCTTGGCTAACTGTGCGTTATGACGTGTAGTAGCGGGCTATCTATGTAACATTAATATTGTTGAGAATGTTCGTGACGAGTCGTACCGTCCGTTAACTCGAAATTGAAATGATCTTGCGGTTGAGGAGCTGCGTAAATATAGCTGGGGCTAGCCACGTCTGTAATGCGCCCGGAACCTGCTCAATCCAGTTAGGAGCTGGCTTCTTCTTCTTCATCTTCTTTGGGGTTTTATGGCTGTTTACACACCTAAGGTGTATTACCGTCAACTACTGGTTCTCGATTTATGTAACTTGAATTAACAAAAATAGCAATGGTAATAAAATAAAAAATATTCACGGTCCGCAATTCTCGATTAATGATAACTAAACATAACTATTCAGTTGGTCTGGCTCCCATTCCCACCAAACCCTTTTTCTAAAATCTCTTGAACGTCTTCTCCCTTCACATCAGTCACCCCAAGAAACCCCGGCTGCACGTACAACCATTTTGATCCTTTCCGTCTTCGATTCTAAACCGCACAATTAATAACCATCGCCGCAAACGCTAAAAACCTCCTTTTGTCCACACTAAAGCCGCTTTCACGCTGGACGCGAAACGAATTTTTCGCACGACAGATTACATTCAAAGTCAATGCAAAGACGCGAATACACGCGAACGTTTGTATTCGCGTCTTTGCATTGACTTCGAATGTAATCTGTCGCGCGAAAAACGTTTCGCGTTAGGTGTGAAAGCGTCTTAATAGTCACAATCACGTCTTGGCTCTTTTGGAGGAGCTGGCTTGAAGTAGGGCGCAGGGTTCGCCCCTTTTTTTTTTTTTTTTTTTTTTTTTTTTTCTCTCTGCCGCTGGTCTGAACCAGACTTAAGTGAGAACTGTTCGCCACCTGCAAGTGCTGCGTTTATTGGGGGGAGAGCGGCTAAAAAAAAAAAAAAATTCAGAATTGATTTTGGATTCAGTCAGTTTGTGAATTTGTCCATTATCGCCAATACAAATGCCAAGCCAAATGTGTTAGCTACGCATATAAGGCAGCTAATATGACTCTGAAGCTGCAACTGATGTTCCCAGCTGTCTGTGCCATAATGGCCACTTCTGGTCGCGCTCATGGCGTGATGATGGCTTGCCGAAAAGAAACGAACGTATGTTGGTCCTCTCGTTTTGTATGTTAATCTGTTTGTAACGTCGCATCGTCTTGGTTGTCTGGATGTTTAATGCAATTCGGTCTAAGGAACTTATCGAATTGCGTAGAAATGAAACGGCTCTGGAAAGTGGCCGTAATTGAAATGGAATTTTATATTTCTATCACTTGGCAAGTACGTGAAGACGACCGCACATTTTTTGCGCGCTTGGTGGGTGGGGTTGTACAGATGATTCTCTGTGCGTGACCAACCCCAGTACTCCGCACAGTCTGAGGTAAATGTCTGGATCGCGTTGCTGGCAACAGTGCCGTGCAGAGGCGATATGTTAATTGAAATTCGATTGTAATTACAATTTTTATTATTATCCTTTTGTAGGCCTGATAAACTCATCGTGTTATTGGTTATTGCTAATTTGCTAATTCATTGCTTGACATTCCTGTCCTAACAATTTTTGTATTTTTTTTTTAATACCCACGAAGTGTCCTGTGGAGAGAAAGTTGTCATGTGATTATGACTCAGTGTCAAGCTGAACTGATTTTAAGCCCCTCAATTCTCAGCCATTGCTGGCCCTTGTATTTGGTCACATACCCTAGTGTGTTTGAATGTTGCTGGATGTCAATATCATAACCAGTTTTTCAACTATATAGTGCCAAGTGTGGTAACACTGTATACCAACATGCCACTGTGGCTATCTTTGCAAGGTGTCTGAAGATAAACTGCCCAAGTGCTCGTTCATTATGGGCAACCAAAGTGTATTTTACTGAACTTTTCTTGCCAAATTCATTCTTGGTGTCCAATCTTTCATGTCTTTACTCTTCTTTGTATGGATTGTTGGATGTAAAATCATGTGATGAACCACTATGTACATCTGCCAAGTCACCAGCATTAAAACTGGCGTTGGTACTTGGGCACTGGACTATGGCTGCCCGTTCCTTCTAAGTATGTTGGGTGGGTCCATTGGGAAAATTACCCCATGGGGTTCAAAAAGGTTAACCAATCCCATTTTGGTCTCTTTAAGGCTTTTTATTTAACTGTAATATCAACATATACCAGCCTAGCAGTGATTGAAACATTTGGCTTACTGTAGTATGAGTTTGCTTCAAGGGACCTTTGCTTTTGAGTTTGAGGGATAGGTCCATAGTGTGGACTGTTGTGAGTTTCAACAGCCTGCATCAATGGTTCATGTAGGCCACATGTATGTGATAACAACCCAATATGAATCACTATATTCACATAGCTCTTGCAGATGGCATGGCTTAAAAGGGCTTAAACAAATGGAAAGGAACTCACTAACTGCAATGAATGTTATTGTTCTGGCTTTGTGGTTTGCTCAGTGTCACCACTGAGCCCCGCTCTATCCTCTGCTTTCTTCCTCCTGCAGCAGTTCTGTGGTGTTCTTGGTCACACATTTATGGAGTTTCTGAAGGGCAGTGGGGACTACTGCCAGGCCCAGCACGACGTCTATGCAGACAAGTGAACTCTAGAGGCCCGCTACCAGTCCAGAAGGAAGCCCCCGTGACCAGCCTGGGGGAATACGCCCCAGCGTTAGACTCGACTTACCCAAGGGAGGAAGCACCTGGATGGGGTAACTTTTGAGCCCATAGGCCTCCTCGGCTCCCGCCTCAACCAGAATCCGGAAGATCCTGGGTTATTGTTTGGAGAGGTCCCATTGCCCCCAGTCCTTTCTCCATACCCCAGTCCAGCCACCTCCCCTTTTATGCTGGCAGACACCTCATTTCGTCCCTTCCTTATTATGTGAAATTTTTGAGATTGGGTTTCTCTCCCTCTTACCTGTTTGGTCCACTTTTATTACCATTTGATTATTAAAAAGGAAAAAAAAATAGTAGTTGTGTTGTTTTGTAATTGGATTTGTCTACGATAACTTGTCACGATGGCTCGTATGAACCGACCCGCCCCTGTGGAGATCACCTACAAGAACATGAGGTTCCTCATCACCCACAACCCCACCAACGCCACCCTCAACAAATTCATCGAGGTGAGATGCATCTGGCTCGGCGAGAGTGGAATTTAATGAATGTTGGTTATAAGTGATGTCGCTCTTTACTCACTCGATGCTTAACCTGCTGCGTTTACAGGAACTGAAGAAGTACGGAGTGACCACCGTCGTCAGAGTGTGTGAAGCTACCTATGATGCCGCTCAGGTGGAGAAAGAAGGGATTCAGGTTTTGGTGAGTATTGTCTTGCTGCATATTTGAATACAAACTCCCAGAAATGGTAAAGCTGTTTATATTGAAAACTATTACACAGGTAAAACATTGCAGTATTAATATCAAAGTCAGTATTACAGTATATTACTGCGTTTACATTTATGCTTTTTTTTTTTTTTTTTTTTTTTTTTTAGTAAATTGGTCTGTAAAGGCAGAGTTATGATGCTGTTGAAAATACAAATGTACATATGACTAGCAAGGGATATTTTTATGTTCTTATTTACAGCTGTGTATGTGGGGAAAGGTGTGAGCATAATAAAAGTCCATATTTCTGATGAAGAAGTGTGTGTGTGTGTGATATATATATGAGTTTTATACTAGTCAAATTCTTCATACGTGAACCTTGCACGAATGGCATACCCAGCATGATGATTTCGCTTTTGTTCGTAGGATTGGCCCTTTGATGACGGAGCTCCTCCCTCCAACCAGATTGTGGATGATTGGCTGAACCTCCTTCGGGCCAAATTCCGCGAGGAGCCAGGCTGTTGCGTCGCTGTCCACTGTGTGGCTGGGCTCGGGAGGTAAGCTCGCCTAACCTTAGATTGGTGCCCGCAAGGCTAGGCATAATTTAAGCGTTACACACTTCAGACCAAAGCGAAAACTTGCTCTGTGACATTTTGCTCCATGCTGTGTTCAGGAGTGCTGATCATTGAGAAATGGACACAGTGTCCTGTATAGTATTTTTACAACTTAGTTTGTATATTTTGTGAATTGTGTGATTGGACGATGTCCATGGGAGGCTCCAGCCAGCAGTAGCTCAGGTACTTGGCCCAACTTTGCAATTAGGTTAGACCTTAAGCTCTGTTTTTATGAACATTCATAATTTGCCTCACTCTGACGGCAAGATCTGGAGGAGTGAATGGAATGGTAAAAGTATTGCTGTGGCTGCGTGAAACATTAGAGGCTGCTATTGCTATGAAGGCATGCTTGAGTGTGCCCGAAAGCCTTCATATGAAAGCATCTCTGAGATAAAGGAGTCCGGGCAGTTGTGCTACATATACCAATACTGTTTGCATTTGATGGTAAAGGCTCTTGACATGCCTGACCATGGCTGAATTGGAAGTGGGTAGAAGAAGACTAGAGAAATATGAGGCAGCAGGCAGGTCCCAATAGTGTTACAATCTGCTTTAGCTCCCAGAGTGAGCCTGTGTCAATACTAAGTTAAGACGTGGCTATAATGTCAGGCCTTGTGCAAACACGAGTTGCAGGCGTGGTGATGTTATTGATGCTGCGGGAGAATGAACTGTGTTTTTCATTGTTTCAGAGCCCCAGTCCTGGTTGCCCTCGCCATGATTGAATGTGGGATGAAGTATGAGGATGCTGTCCAGTTCATCAGGCAGTACGTTCCACCGCAAATGCACATATACTGCCTCGCCAATGAGGGCTGGAGGGTGAAATTAGCATTTTTAAGCTTAGTTCACTGAGCACTGCCAAATAGATTCATGAAAGTAAAATATCGAATGTCGAAATGTGTGAGGGAAAATGGTATTAGAAATCGGGTCATGAAAACATGGCTACATAGCTGTCGTTCTTTGGAAAATCTCATCGTAATGGTTTGAACTTGTATAGGTAATGTAGTTCTCACTTGTGGTGTAAAATTGACCTTGTTAGTTTAGAATAGAAATTGGTTATTTTTCTGTGCATTTTATGATTTTTTTTTTTTTTTTTTTTTCCCCTTCCCCTTGGTTTTGCAGGAGGCGTCGTGGTGCATTTAATAGTAAGCAGCTCCTCTATCTGGAGAAATATCGTCCAAAGATGCGCCTGCGATTCAAAGACTCCAACGGCCATCGCAACAACTGCTGCATCCAGTAGGCCGGCAGCCGTCCTGTGCCGCTCGCAAGCTTCCCCTGCTGGAAACGAAGAATGTTTGTGTCTTGACTGAGGCCACACGTTACTATGACCAGCCCTCTTGTCCTTCCCAGCCAATCATTAATTAGCGTGTCGGTGTATCCATAGGAAACTTTGACTGGCATCACATCTCCACCAATGCTCATTTTGCCTCGTGTTAAAATGTGCCCTCCACTGGTTTTGAAATTTGGTCTAAAAATTGTTCTGAATACAGCAATGGTTTTCTTTGCTGATTATGCAGTTTTATATAACTGTTCAAAGTTTATTAAGAACACGTATGTAGCGTTTATGTCTTCTCTGCCATTTCATGCCTCCAGTTGGATAAATTCAGCCCTCCAAGTTCAGTCTTTTTGTCAGAAGAAACAACGTAGAATGACTCGTTTAATACGAATTGACATGACCTATAGCCAGCAAACTACTGTTTACCCGAACATGAATCCGTTTAATGCCAGTTGCATTGCAACTGATATCTTGCTTATAATTTCTTTGGAAACCAAACTCAAAAATTACTTTTCATTGTGCGGTGAAATGCCAAAATGCTCCAATTGGATTATGTACATTTGGAAAAGGAGATGCTGTGCCATTTTAATCAACCCAAACATTAATCAATGAGGATGTATTTTAATTATTCACTGCTAATCAGTTGCATAGGTACCAAATGGAAAGCGGTCCCATTCACTTTAGTGGTGTGGTGTGGGGTTTTTGTTATGCAGCCAGTGAAAGTCAACAACTGAAGAGGCCATTTTTCATGTCGCTTCAAAACTCCCCCCTGAGCCAGTTGCTACATGTATAATGCTTGAGGGCAACATATCTATCTTCTCCAGGTGTGTAAGCCACCAGTCTTGCTTCCAAACCAGCATCAAAGTATAATGGCTTGGCTTACATTTTCTGTTGTGATAAACTGGAAATCTCTTGATGAATTTATTTTTTTTATTTTTAAGGAAAGATTAGGTGGTAGTTCCCTCTCCAGTATTGAGTTTGAAATGGGGACTGTGGGGTAGGTGCTCACTAAAGCTGAAGGATTCAAATTTCTGTAACCAGCCTTTGTAACATGTCCTGTTGCGCAATGGGTTCATTTGTGCTCACACCACAGGCACTGAGTAAAGTCTGTATTAACCTGAGTAAATGGCACCGTACATGGTATATGGACCCTGTGCGTGTGATCCTGTGGTTTCCGCTGCAGAGGCATGTTGATTTCCATTGATGTGCCGCACTACCTCTGCCTACATTCTTAGACCTCATGCCATTTCATCAATTGGCTTTAAATGTCTGTTGGTGTACTCCGCCAATGGTGAAAGGAATTCCTCCTGCTCATGAAGAAACAGGACTGTAGTTTGAGCCATGTCCTTATCTTTACCTTTGCCCTGTTATTTCTTTCATGAGTTAGCATTTTTCTCGAGTGCCGTACTACGGGAAGGTTTGAAACGGCAGGCGCTCTAGCACCTGTTGATAAACGCAACAGAGAACGACCCCTGAGAAAGGAACAGTCAGTGCCACCATGTTCCCACAGTTCATTACTTCCAACACAGCAGCATAGGTTTGTCAACAAATTACTCATCGCATTCTTTTGTTACAGTTAAATTAGAAGTATAGTTGGGTGCCAAACTTGTTTTACCTAAAGTTTTATGAACCTACATGCCATCGAAAGATTAGTGACATGGAGACCATTCTGATCAATTTCTTTTCCGTATCCGTCTTGAAGGAAACGTTGATGTTGAGAAAATGGGTACTATGTGCGAGTGTGTGTGCGCGTGCGCGTATATATATACACTGCTTCTTTATTCCTTTTTTTTCCCCACATATTACCTTTAGAATTATAAGCTGATCTTCATATAACACCTAAAATGGTTTCCATTTTCTTTTGAACTGTTAAAGCACATGGTCCTTCAGGCAGCCTCATTTTCAAAAGCCTTACGGTTTATTTGAGGAAAAGGCCCCTCACTGACTTTGAGGCCTGGTTCTGACCTTGGAGGGGGTGTTTATCACCATTTGAGTACACGTTGCCTTTGTCTTACTGGACATATGCCCTTCAGTAACTATTTTTTAATGCAGTAAAATCATTCTTTACTGTTGATGAATTTGTCTTATCTTAAACTTGGATTCCCCCCCATTTAATTGTGTATCAACTTTCTTTACAAAATACAGCTCTGGCTTAAATGTGATTTTTTTCTTCTGTTGGCTTCAAACTGGACATCAATGTCTGCAATATTTTGTATGCTTTTTATTTGATCTGCATTACTTAATACTTGGATACTTGATAATTTATGTATTTGAAATGGTGATGTGTTAATGTTGGATCAACTATTTATACTGTCAATGGGAACGTGTGGTGTAGTTCTGTGGGAGAAGTAACTGGACAGTGTTCACTAGCTCGTGAGAAAGCTTCTATGTGGAAATAAACTCTGAAATGCAGATTTTTTTTTGTATTTGTGAACATCTTTCCTGAATTGTTGAGCCTGACCAACAGTATTTTTATGAAGGAGCACCACTTTAATCCCTTTCCTCTTAGTCGTATACTTGTGCATTTGGGGCCATTCATGCAGACACATTAAATACTTGTTTTAACTGTTACTGACTACAATTACCTCAAGTATTTGACCTGCTCCTCTGAAGATTTTCTGTTTATTCCATGAAAAATTGGTTGCTTTCTTGAGAATTGCATAAATATCAGTGTTCGGGGTATTATTGCTCAAGGGCCATTCTGCATAGAGAAAAACCTGAGATTTGACCCCCTCAGATATTGCTTCAAAACTTGTGTGTGCATGAGAACCATTTCAAAATTTTAGCCTTCAATTCCTATCAGTTCAGTATATACAGGGCTTTGAATATTCGCTCTGGCACCCTATTTTGGCAGTTGCCTGCGAAAATGTTTTTTTTTTTTTTTCTCTCCTGGCTTAGGTTGATTACAGATTTATAGACTACTTATCTAAGAAATTCAAACTGAAGATATTTACTAATTGGCACCCACATTTTCAGATTCTGGCAACAGAATGCCTCAAGGATGCACATTTTTCTACCTATTGGAACCTGAAAGTGGTTATGTGGCTAAAACAAACAAAAAAAGATTTAACTGCCAAGGCCCTCCTTGGGATATGGGGCAATGTAGAATTCCCTTCTCCTAGAGCAGAGAGTATATAGTCATTGTGTATTCACAACTGCATTCCTGCATGGATATTCCTAACAGATAATCATTTATACTTGTTTTAATCTAATACCGCTTTTCCGTTACACAGTTTTAGCACTACTCGCCTCTACTCTGTTTCAGTCATTTTCCATCACAATTGAGTACCGCCTCAACGTGGGTGGGGTCATCATAGCAAGCTTCACTCCCTGGCCAGTCAGTGCCCTGCAGTCTGTTGATGTCATATTTTCGGCTGGCTTGGCCAGGGTTCCAAGTAGGTACTAAAAAAGTACCTGGTACCAGGTACTATCACTCAATGGAAAACCCTAAAAACCTAGTACAGTCGAGCCGAGTAGGTGCTAGTGGAAAAGCCCCATAAGCCTCCCCATCTGAGGGCTCTAAAATGGGATGTAGATCAGGCCTGATCTGACAGTGTTAGCCACTAGGTGGGAACATCTCATTTTCTTGGAATTATCCAACAGAAGGTCTTTCTACTGACTAAGTCCTAGATACCTCGCAGCCAGACCAGACCAAACCAATCCACACGGAAGACATTTTGAGATATTGGCCATTTTAACCTTTGAACTTTAAGATCTGAATGAGCAAGTTTGAAAGAGGCCGTATAAAATCACGAACTAAAATTGATGCACCTCAATAATCCGTATCAAAACACATTTTTTTCGAAAAGAATAAACGAAATGATAATAAAGCTACTCTGAAATGGTTGATTTGTTACGGCTCATGCTACATAATAGGTTGTAGAGCGCAAATGCTAATGAAACCCATCCTAGTGCTATTTCGTAGTCTATTTTGAAGAAAGAAGTCATCAATGTTATAACTGTCAGTCAGAACTATCTCTTTGATACAAGTCATGAACTTGAAAAAGATGGCAGATAGAAAGATGTAAGGTTTCTGAAGCAAGTAATCTGTCTCAATGTAGAATGGAATGGTTGGTTCGCTTAAGCGTTTGAAAATTTTGACAGGCGCTGATAGTGCTCTTTGGCATTATTATATCTGCCTGTTTAGGGCCCTGTGGGTAGGTGTTTTGAAGCGCTCCTTGCTAGTCCTTGCCATTGAGACCAGTGCTGTTTGGTTGACATGGTACTTCACGTTACAATACAGAATACTGGACTTCTATCTAAATTTTCATGAATTGTGGATTGGTTTGGTTTTGCAGTAAGGTATCTACACTGAACAAAAATATAACCACAACAGTTTAGTCCTTTCAATATTCCGCATTATTATTTCTGAGGTTGGCTTAGTTGGGTTTATTTATGTGTCCAAGGTTGTGTGCCCCTGGTCTGTGTGCATTTCAGTCACCTTCTTCATATCATTGTTTAGTTCATGCCCTTTGTCAAAATTGGCTTGTTAGACAGGTGGGGCCTGATCCAGAGCTATTGAAATCAGGTACTGTCAGCCCAGGCACATCCTGTACTCTGGTCAATAAAAGGCCATCTCAAAAGTCCCAGTTCTGCCAATGTTCAAAATGCCATAGATGACTCAAGCCATCGGGGAGTGTACCATTGGCCCGCTCAATGCAGGAATGTTTCTCAGGGATGTTGAAAGGGCTCTTAATGTCCATGTTTCCACAACAAGTTGCATAAGGCACCTTTTTGAGGAATTAGGCATGACAGCAGACCGCCCACATGCCTGATGACCACGTGTGACGACCCCCGCCCAAGACCGCCATATCCAGACTCTCAGCAACTGCCGCTGCGGATGAGGCACCTGGTCCCCACAATCGCCGCATTTTTGCCCAAACCGAGAGAAATCATCTCCAGGAAGTCCATATCTCTGCACGTTTTACTCTTTGTGGATTGGACCTCATCTCAGCTTGACGAAAAAATCGGTTTGACTGAGTGAATAGACACGTTTGATAGCCAATGGCACAATGGAGGACTGTTTTCTTCACAAACGACTCGCGTTTTCAAATTCACAGAACGGATGGATGGGGGATTGTTATGCTGACATCATAGTGGTGTGCACGGTGGCACATAGTGGTGGAGTGCTGGTTTGGGTGGGAATATCCCCTGGACATTGCACCCGACTGCATTTCATTAACAACAACTTGAATGCAGCGTGATATCACAGTGAAATACTGCGGCCTATCGTCCTATCATTCGCCCATCAAAACAATAACCGTCCAGCATGACCATGCCAGACCCACGTCACTCGTGTATGCACAGAGTTCCTTGAGCCTGAAAACATTTTTGTGCTTGAATGGCCGGCTTATTCCTTGGATTTGTCCTCCATCCAGTGTCTTCGGGATGTCCTCAACCAACAAGTTTGTCATTGGTTCACATTTCCAGCCAGTGCCCGCCGACTCCGCACAGCTCTTGAAGAGAAGTAGGAGCATGTCCATGAAGTCACCATTGACCATTTGTTACAGTCCATACAGCAGAGATGTGTAGCAGTGCAGCAGGCCAAAGGGGGACATACCCAGTATTGATTTGTGAAATTTGGACAATAGACCCCATCCCTTTTATCATCATGCCAACGTGAGATTCTTGTTTGGCTGTTTCAATCATTGATCAAAATGCATAGCAATATGGTCATACAATCTGTCAACGATCAATGAGAGTACAGTAAGTTTCTGAACATAGTCATATTTCTCACAATAAGAAGTGTTGCGTTTATATTTTTGTTCTGTGTATTTTATCCAACTCCAATGGCTTCATAGTGAAATAATTTTTTTTCCCCATTCATTTGCCTATTAAGCAACAAATATGTTTTGTAAGTGAAAACCAGTTTGTTCCACCGAATGGGTTCTTTGTTAATTGCTACTTTAAAAAGTATATCAATAATTGGAAATATAGACAGAGAGATGATAAATTACAGCTTGGTGGGCTTTATCAATCTGCCAACCTTTCATCGAGACGCTGAGTGATGTCCACATTGCTATATTTATTTGATAGTGTTTAGTAAACCAGATGGATAAATGAGATGTTTTCATAAATTATTATTGACATGTTTATTTCACCACAGCTCTCATTTCACTGAATACATGTATTTCAGCATATCGAATTGCCCTTTTTTATTGTCAACTAATGCCATGTACTGAAATGGCCTGGCATTGGGTTGAGCAAATGATAACTTCATCGTAAATTAACATGAGTTATAAACACATAATCGGAATGAGATGAGTAACATTAGACTGGAGATGATGCACATAAAATGTGTCTACAAAATAATGTAACAAGATTTTTATGGCATTATCCTGGAACATAGTCTTTTTTTTATCATTTCATGTATCATAGTAGTCAACATAGATCTATCATTACAGCTTGCTCTTGTCAATTTCACTGCTACTGTCACTACTTTTTTGAGATCAGTAGACTCCATTTTAAGAGAGAAAGGCAAGATTCTTGGGAGTGCACATAAATGTCACTTTTTTAAAGAAATGAAACAAACTTGGGGTAGAAAATGATCTTAGTTCTCATTTAGTGGTTTATTTAAAATGGGGAGAGTGTACAATAAATAAATTGCACCAGACACAGACAAACACCTGCAGGACAGACCAGTGCTTATACATTCAAAGAGGCACTATCAAACGTTAGTGTCAACACGACTTTAAACCATTATTAATGTTAGTTTTAAACTGATTAAAACAAATACTCTCATTTGTAGGAATAGCATTCCATTGTTCTGTTCCTGTTAATGAAAAAGCAGCTTGAGCAAATTATGAAGAGCAATGTTCAACCTGAAAAGTGCAGTTCCAGGGGAAACTGCATGGGCAAGCTGGAAGCTGCCGATAATGTGAGGTTCACATTGTTGACAGTGTATGGTTAAAGCTGATGAAAATTAGTTTAAAGCTTCTGAAAATTAAACTTATTTATGATAGTAGGATATTTTATTGTTGAATTGTGATAGAAAAAAACCCCAAAAAAAAAAAAAAGAAAAAAATCACCACACTTTAAAAGGAATGAAAATGCCAAAGGAAAATACTAGTTAGAGTGGTTTTGTTCACAAAGGTAGGAAAAGGAGTTGAAGTGCTTCAAGTAGGACTGTATTGACATTTTTAAAGATTCAAGTGCAAATGCTACTCCTGTAATTGAGATCAATGTGACAGATCAAACAACTGCCATTTAGACAGTGGACTATTTATACTTATCAGCTGTACATAATAAAGATGAAAATATATTGCAACATTTCATCTTGCATGAATATTTAGAAAATAACAAAATGATTCTGAATATTTCGTAGGATCAAAGAACCCCATATGTCCCATAAACACTTAACATATTGTAGTATGCAGCAGGAAGTTCAATTGGATTAACTGATATGCTGGGGCCAGTCGCTCGCACCTACTAGACTTACGCCTGACCTGAAGCCAACTTGCGCGACCACAGAGGCATAACTTTAAGACCACAGCACCAGCTGGTAGTAATTTCTATTTTGACGAGGGCCGGGTGTAAAATCAATGCCTATCTGTGGGGATGCGTAGAGTGAATTTCCTGGCCGTTTCCTAAAGGAAAGCACTTATTAAGGAAGACCTCCCCAAGATGCAACGTTATCACACATCATGCCTATTCAGGGCCGGATGCAGCCTGCTTTGACTGGGGGTGCAGGGAAAATTACTGGGGGTGGAAATGGTACTCAGTGGTGGTCTAGAGTCTTGTGGTGGTTATATGGAGGCCCAAAGACCCCCCAAACCCATCCCTCCACACGCTCATACACTGATGGCTTTCAGACACAAAAAATGCCATGACATTTCTTATTCTAAATGTTTAGCATGTTAATACATTTATATTTACATTTAGTCATTTAGCAGATGCTATTATCCAAAGCAACTTACAAAATGAGGAAAGCATTGCAAGCTACAGTGAAAAACCTCGAGTAAACAAGAGTAGCTACAGACCACATGCATGAACTGCAAGTATACAAAAGAGTAGCTACAGACCACAAGAAATCTCAGTCTGGTTTGGGCTTTACAGGTGAGCAATAGTTTCTCCAGCTGCTTGTCTCTTTCTTATTTCTGCCCTTGAGTATGAGGCTTGTACTTTGTACATGGCAATGGTTAGAGGCATGTTTATTGAATCCCCTGTCCTTCATGAAAATATCCTGTAGTTATTTAATTATATTACTATGTTACACACAGCATAACTACAGTATTACTATAATTTTTTTTTTTTTTTTTTTTTTTTTACCAGAGTAATACTATTGTAACTATAGTACTACTACAGCTTTTAAAAGTATAACTATAGTATTACAATTTATTTTCGGTAATGTTATTGGGGCCATTCCATCTCAAATGGAGCAGTAGCCTGGGCATTTGTAACCACCATCTCTCAGATTGTCCTGATTTTTCCACCAGCAGTTTTGTACATGTACTATATGTACATGGACAAAAATCCCACAATTTGGTCTGCCAACTCTAACTGGTTACAAAATGGCAGCCATTTTAAAAATCGCTGTTTACGCGCGTTGCGGCATGCCACGCCCACTTTTTCAAACCCTTTTTTCCCAATAAATCAAAAACTATAGCACCTGTTGCCACAAAACTTGGCAGACACATGTAATTTTTCATGCTGATTCTAAATCTGCAGTCAAATAAGTGATAGTTCCTACGGTTTGGAAACGATTGGATGAAAACCCTTATAACCAAATTTGGCCCCCCTTATCTCAATGCTGCCACCTGATATCAAAATGGAACTTGTTTTATGCTCATCACCATCACTTCAAATCTATAATATCAAAAAATTAGAGAGGTGTTCTGCTTTGTTTTGATCCTCCAAAACGTAAAATAGATATTTTGTGAAAACAATATCGCCATGTAGGCCCCTACGCACACATGCACATTACACAAATGTAAAGAGACTCATACCAAGAATACTTTTTGTCTAGCTTTTCCATGGAAAACTTGTCCTGTGTACATAGTATTTGCAGTTATGCTCCTCAAAGTCAAATGTGATTAAAATGCTTGTTGCATACTTGCAGTTTGGTCAAGACCATTAGAATCTTGACCAACTTGAAGATAATAAACAAGAGACAATCATTAGCCAACCAAAGAAGTTGCCAAGACAAACTTTGAGCAACTGCGCTACTATTTCTACCAAATTTTTACTGAATGAGCACTTACGTCGAACAGGTCTCTTGTGAAAATTAAATGGATCACAGCATGTTTTTTGAGCTTTGAAGTGAGTTACAAAAACTGCATAATGATGATGGCAAACGGTTCCAGTTTCAGGGTCCAATCTTTCAATTGGAATACAAGTACGGCTTGCCAAGAGATTTTTGGCGTCATCCCGCAAGTCCCTAATCTGTATTTGACCAATTTTTCTAACTAAGTGGTCCAAATGGCACTTCTGGCCAAGGATCCCTCCCAGAGAGCAGTCATTGCAACCTTCTGCCATGATTGTCTTTGCTTAATGAATGAGAGAGCCCACTTCAACTGATGCTACGATTTTGTTTCAAGGGAGTAAACAAGTGCTATTTATGGAAATGACCTCTGTTACCTCTTACAATGTCAGCAAGGTACCTGGGTACAGATTGTGCAGATCAAATCCATGCTAGATTACTAGGCTACAAACTGCTGACCTTTTGCCATAGTTTTGCAATATCCCTATAGATACTACTATATACTCTGTACATGCGTGTGTACATGGCGATATTGTTTTCACAAAATATCTATTTTACATTTTAGAGGATCAAAACAAAGCAGAACACCTCTCTAATTTTTTGATATTATATAATTGAAGTGATGATGATGAGCATAAAACAAGTTCCATTTTGATATCAGGTGGCAGTATTGAGATAAGGGGGGCCAAAGTTCGGTACCCTCCAAATAAGGGTTTTCATCCAATAGTTTCCAAACTGTAGGAACTATCACTTATTTGCAGATATTTGGTTATTTTACATTTTTCTGCCAACAGTCATGACAATTTATTTTTAACATAAACCCCCCTGGTTGCATACACTAGAATTTTCATTCCCATCCCGCTGTATGGTTCGCTGCCCAAGAATAGTATTACAAAATGAAAATGAATGTTTGTAGCCTCTTCATTCATCACGTAATTCAACCTTTTAAACTTCCTAAAACTTTATAAAACAAACACCACCAAATCGCGTACTTTCCATGTCGTTGTTGCTCTACAACTTCTGACAAAAGCGTGTTAATATCGCGTATAACTGGTAGGAATGAACGTTGCGTGGCTGGCTGTCAATGGAAATCTATATGAGATACCGTGGAGTTTATACCCCCCGCCGAAAATGCGTGACGTCACGCGCAATGGATAATGGGTATTAACACGTTGACTTTTTTTTTTTCGAACGAGATAACTTCGTAATTTTCAGTCAGGGCGTTCAGAACTAGACTTGAAAATTCGGGGAAATGATCCATCCCTTTATTGAAAACAATTAGTCCTGGCTAATTCTATATGGTAAAAAATAAACACGTTTTCAATTCAAGAATACGGATTAAAAGTGTGAATTTTGTCACCAGAATTCTCTCCCCCATTCGATCTAACAGCAAATAATGGGCTACATTCAGTAGAAAAAAAAATTAAATTATAATTAGGTCTATGCATGGCACTCAGCAATTTAATTTTTTTTTTTCCAGTGTAGCCCATTATTTTCAGAACTCATTTGCAAATGAAGGTAATTTCGGCAAATACCTACACTTGATTTTGCACCACCGTCACGAAAACTTGCTTTATAAAAATAGACAGAATTGTCAGACTGGAAAATGTAAAGGGATGGAAACCACGTATACTTGTCACCAGAATTACCTTCATTCGCTGAAGAGTTCTGAAATGCCGCTCGCTGGAAAAAAAAATTAACGTTGCTGAGTGCCATGCATAGACCAAATTATAATTTAATTTTTTCTACTGAATGAAGCCCGAATTTGCTCTTAGATCCATTCAAAACGTGTTTCAATTCTTGATTATTCTTGAATTGGAAAAACGTGTTTTAAAGGGAAACCATCTAGAATTAGCCGACTAATTGTTTTCAATAAAACCGAATTTTCAAGAAGCCCTGACCCGCCATTATAGTGTTATCCAGTTGGCAGTCAATGGCTTAACTAAATGGTCCATTCAAAAACAATTTCATTCTTGCAAGTTTTCCAACAGCAGATGAACAATATTCTCTGCAATCATGATGCAAGTTCCAACAGCAGATGAACAATATTCTCTGCCGGTCATACCACAAGAAACATTCGCTCTATCTAATCAAGTCAAACATTATTTTCTCGCCCTGGTTCCGCACGTGAGCAGAAGACGAAAAACCGGAAAAGTTCAAGTCCATTAATCCAGTCAGGTTCCAAAGACAGCCATAAAGTGCTGCAGAATGTAAATGAGATGGGGGGGCGGGGAGTATGAAGACCAGCTTGTACTCAGTTAATTTATTCTTCCCAAGTGCGCACAGTAGGCATATGCATACATTTTCTGAGAGCATCTTCTCCATTCAGATTTTCATGCTTTCATCAGCACATTGATATGGGGTGGGAGTCAATCATGTTTAAAAAGGCCATGACACAACACACAAAAAGATACTACTCCAAACAGAAAAGAAACGCAGTACAAAAGTGTGGCATTTTTTTTCATCAGTTAGTTGACACAAATAGACAAAACATTCCGGTCCACACAATATACCAAAAAAATTCACTGACACAATGAAATAATGCAAGAAATATTACAGGTAGTGATGGTGAGATGACGCTTCATGAAGCGTTGAGGCTTTCCAGCCTAATGTGTTGAGGCCTGTTTTATACAGTCTATGGTTGTGGCGTGGTTCATCTCTTGAGGTTTTGAATGCACTCTAGAGATCCCTGCTGGTCAATGAAAACACTGTGATAGTGAATTGTGCTTCATAGGAAATGATGGGCAAACATAAGCCTACAGCATGAAAGCGGCAACATAAATAAATGCAAAAAAAAAAGTATTTTGACTATGTTATGTCGTAACAGAACTGAAAGATATATAGTTGCAATCAAAATTATTCAACTTCCATAGCAAATTGTGTTTAATAGCAAAATTTACAAACTTTCAGCTGTTTGTGATGAACAGATTAAACAAGAACATTTTAAATATCTCAACACAACTAATGTTACAAGTGGTTTCTCCAAATTTAACACAAAATGCCATTTTTAATGACTGCTGCAGTCTCAAAATAATTCAACCCCCCAAATA
Source organism: Gymnothorax javanicus (assembly GCA_029692085.1). Taxonomy (NCBI): domain Eukaryota; kingdom Metazoa; phylum Chordata; class Actinopteri; order Anguilliformes; family Muraenidae; genus Gymnothorax; species Gymnothorax javanicus. The sequence goes on along the minus strand of CM056208.1, from coordinate 25,912,670 downwards.
GAATCCCTCATAAGAGCATATTTGCAAATCAGGTGTTGTCTCAAGCACACCTAATGCAGCTAATCAAGAGCTTAATTAGTTGCATCAGGTTTGCTTGAGATAGAACACCTCAAATACTTGCACTCGCTAGGGGTTTGTTGACAGTGACATTTGATTGCATATTAGAAATATGGCTGTCAAAAGAATTGTCCAAAAAGCTAATGGAGGAGGTCATTGCCTGGCACAAACAAGGAAAAGGATACTAAAAGGTAGCCCAGGCACTAAATTTTCATAGAGATACAGTTGGAAGCATAGTTCGCAAGTTGAGAGTTAAAGGAAGAGTGGCTACAGTACCAGGATGTGGCAGAAAGAGGAAGCTATCAATGGCTGTCACCAGATTCCTGAGGAGACGGGTGGTCAAAAACCCTCGAGTGACTGCAGGAGACCCACAGCAAGACTTGGAGGCAAGAGGCACTGAGGTTTCAGTTTGTACAGCAGGGCGCATACTAAACGTTGAAGGTCTCCAAGACATACACCACAACTGATCCAAAAGCACAAGCTCCAATATGCTCAAAACCATATGAATAAGCCACAGAAGTTTGGGGATATTGTTCTGTGGAGTGATGAAATAAAACTGGAATAATTCGGGTTTATGAATCAGTGATATGTCTGCAGGAGAAATAAAGAAGCATATGCTGAAAAGTACACCCTGCCTACAATGAAGAATTGTGGGGGCTTTTTGATGCTCTGCGGCTGCCTTGCTTCCTCTGGCTCTGGAAATCTGCAGAGTGTGGAGGGGAAAATGGATTCAGTCAAGTACCAGGATATCCAAGGAGAAAATGTCATGCTGTCTGTCAGGAAGCTGACGCTTGGGCATCATTGGACCTTCCAAAAGGACAATAATCCTAAGCATACCTCAACATCCACCAAGGCTTGATTTCAGAAGAAGTCAGGGAAGATTCTAGAGTGCCCATCACAGTCGCCTCACTTGAACCCCATAAAAAAATCTCTGGTAGAATTTGAAGAACACAGTTGCAGCATGCAAACCCTAGAATATTAGTGAACTGGAGGCCATTGTCCATGAGGACTGTGCTAAGATTCCTTGGGAATGCTGCCAAAGGCTGACATCTGCCTATGCATCACATTTCCAGCAGGTCATAGTGGCAAAATGGTTCTCTACTAAGTATTAAAGATGCTTGTCATGAAGGGGTTGAATAATTTTGAGCCTGCAGTAGTGATTAAAAGTGGCATTTTGTGTTGAATTTGGAGAAGGCACTTGTAATATTTATGGTGTTGAGCCATTTAAATTGTTCTTGTTTGATTTGTTCATTGCAAACAGCTGAAAGTTTGTAAATTTTGCCAGTAAACCTAATTTGCAAGGGGGGTTGAATAATTTTGATTGCAACTGTATATAAAATGCACTAATGGATAGATAGATTGAAATATATATCTATAGATGGAGATGTATATAAATTCAGAGAGAGAGACGGAGAGACAGAGAGAGAGATGTAAGTAAAGTGCTTTTTTTAACTGGACGGGAAGTGACAGTGATTCTGTGGGGGACTGGACTGGACTGGACGGGAAGTGACAGTGATTCGGTGGGGGACTGGATTGGACTGGAAGGGAAGTGAAAGTGCTTGCGGAACTAAGTATTTTTATTTAAAAATAGTATTTGCTCCACTGTTTTGGGGCTTAAACGGGTTTTTTTTTTTTTTTTTTTTCGAAATAATCTCTCCGGCCTTGTAAAAAATTTGTTCACAGGGAACAGATGACACAGGTGAGCATAAAAATTGTTGAGCCAGCACATACAAATGTGGATATAAAGCTCAATTTTTTTCCCCCCAATATGGTAAAGTGTCATCTGTTCTTGGCAAATGCGGTTCAGCCAAGTACCGCTGAACCTCCACCATGGCATTAGCTGTGGTACTTTGAGAAGGCCTTGATTTCTGGACACAGACATCCAAGCGTCGCCACAATTTACCTGGGAAAAATGGAAAGATGTGATTATTAATGCAACAATGAAATTTGAACACAGCATACAGCATTGAGAATATACCTGAGGAGGAAGCAGGTCCAGCAGCTTGGCTTGTAGACGGCTCTGGCTTCACTGCTGATGGTGGTGGTGGTTGCTTTGGCTCCAGTCTGATAATATTGGCACACTCCCATGTCAGCCTTTTCACTGCCTCCTCTGCTTTGGAGGGACTGAGGAAGCCCAGAACTTTAAAACGTGGGTCCAGGAGAGTTGGCATTGTCATTATGCTCCTACCCTGAAGTTTATGCAACTTCTCCCTCAACTGACGGATGGCAAATTCTGCCAGCCCTTGTGCAATTACAGAATTAGTTGGGGTATCCTCGTGTAGTACATTTTTAAGAGAGGAATCACCTTGGAGGCGGAAACTTGTTTCTCCTGAGAGAGCTCCACTGTGGCGTCATTAAAAGGAGAGAGCACTCGCAGGCATTCGCCAATGAGCGTGTACTCCTGTGCTGTCAGTGGGGGGAGATCTGTGTGCAATGCTGCAATGGCTGCAGCAACTGGCTCTTTGGTGGTGCTGCACCTGAACAGGCCCACGAGCTTCCTCGCCTTGGCCCTTATTTCAGGAAGCCCTGGAGTCTGGTCAAGAGCTTTTTTCACAATTAAATTTAGGGAATGTGCAATGCAGATGGCATGCCCTACATTAAGTTCTCGAGCACAGGGCACCATATTTGCTGCGGCATCAGTTACCAGGCCTGTAACCTTGGGTCTGATGCTACAGTCAGCCATCGTAGAGGCCTTGGCTGCTGCCAAGTTCTCAGCAGTATGAGCTTTTGGAAAGTGCGCCACACCCAAAAGCAATGACCTCAGTGCGCCCACATTGATATAATGGCATGTGACTTCCAGATATGCACCCATATTAATGGATGTCCACATATCAGCTGCCAGAGTCACTGCAGAGGACTTTTCAAGCTGATGCTTGGCTTCCTCTTTTTCCTTCTTGTATTTCTGCTGTACCATCCCCTTTAAAGCCTGAATAAAAACATGAAGAAGAAAAGCATTTGGAGTAAAAGCTGTGAAACGCATGTTCAGTCTTAATTTGTAAGACCATATTAAGTTACACACCTGTCTTGTAGGCAGAACATATGTAGGGTCCAGTTTGTTCACAAACGCCCTGAACCCTTGATCCTCTACAAGACTGAATGGCTGGCAGTCTTTAAGCACCATATCTACCAAGGCCTCATCCAGCTCTTCTTTTCTTAAGGCTATGTGAAACAAAATTGAATGACAATAAAATAATTAGTTATAAAAGGCTGCAAAATAATTCAAACACAATAATGAGTTCACAGTGCTTTGAAAAAAAAGTCCTACTTTGGCTTGTTCCAGCTCTGGTCTCTTCCTTCGCTTCACGTAAGGCACGATAATGCCTTAACATGGATGAAGTGTTGTTATTATGACTGAGCTGCTTTTCACAGATCAGACATTTCACCTAATAATAAAGAGAAAATTGTCAAGTTAAGGGGATTCATTATATATTTTAAATTATTTGAAAAGGTTTTAACTTATGATATTACATAATAGTCAAACAATTTTGCCTAATAGCCAAACTAACCTACCTTATTCGGAGAAATCAAATCGAAGTATTCCCAAATGGGTGAAAACTTTCTCTTCTTTGTTGGCTCCATTGCAAACAAAGAGAAACTCGCAAATCACACGGATGAATTCTTACTACTGACAACAACCCTCGAGTTGCAGAAGTGAACTGGGCCATAACATAGATGAAGCGCCCGCCAAAAGTGAACCCCCTTCTCGAAGCTGCGTTCCAACCGATGCCTTAAACGTCACGAGTGATGTCATTTTGCCGAGACGACACAAGCCTCGACGCGGAGCTCCGTTGGGAATTGCTTCACATTTTTGACACAAGCTCCGAAGCTTCGGTATCGATTGTAACATCACTAATTACAGGTAACACAATTAAAAACACATCATCACATCATTCAACAATCATTCATAGAACCTTGCAGGTGTTCCAATAGCGTAAGACAAATATCTCACGTAGTGAAAGTTCTTTTATCGATGTTTACAGAGAGTGAGCTCAGGGCAGTGGAGTTGTGTCCACATTTCCCGCAGACATCTGGCATGCAAGGGCACACCACAGTATGTGTTCTTCCTTTCGTACGCCAGTCTTGTGGCAACGCCCACATTGTTCAGGTGCTGTACGGCTCTACCTTCCCATTTCCACTCGCAGCCGCCAGCCTGTGAGAAGACACCCAAAAACAAGTAAAACTTATTCACAAAATGGATGGACGGACAAATCTAGTATGATGGCTCAGTATCAAATTTGCGACGAAAATTTGCTTTTGTCTTCATTAACAAGCATGCCACTTTCATTACATTATTCCTCCAAATAAATCAATTTCTCACTCAGCCTTCAATTTCAATTTTTCAGTCAAACCCAATTCTTCTGATTTCAGTAATCTGCTCAGCGGTTTTCTTTGCTTGATGCTGGACAGTTATTTGACCCTCTTGATTGAACAACCAAAGCATGAATGCAAAGAGGAGAATCGACTCACCTCTCATTGTGGGCCAATTCCTTTGCGTCGCAGCTGTGAATCCTCAGAAGACGACTAAGGGAGTGTGGGGTGCCGCATCGGGAGCAAGTGCCGCCGCAATGCTGCAGTTGGCTGGCCACTGCCCCTCCAATCTTGACACGAGGCAGGAAACAAAATATTTCCACAAAAGGGCTGAACGAAAAATCAAGCTTAAGACTCGCAATTCACTACGCATTCTTTCAGGGCCGGTTCTAGACTGCTCTGATTGGGGGCGCAATCAGAGATTGGGGTGGGCAACTTTTTACCTGTATCACACTACGCCAGACTACAATCTACAGGCCCTTTTATTTGGTAGTTAAAATTTCTGATGACTAGAGTTGTAAGATAGATGTCATACATAAATCAAATATGAACAATTATTGACTTGGCTAATGTTTTCACATGAAATGACTAGTCGTATCGGTTTTAAAAATAGTAAAATATCAAAGAAATGCTATCCCTTTCGAATGCACAAAGCAACCACTAAGGGCATGAGCCATTTTTTATAAAGCAAATGCTATGCAATTCATCCATATCTATGTTCTTGATCATTGATTTCTTTATAAGCCAAAATGAGCAAATTCAAATAGGTGCACAATGATCATTCAGTTGAATAAAGTATTGTCAGTATCATGTCTGCTGCTGTTATATGCCATTGCTACGTTTAGCAGCACTAGAAATTAAACTCTAAATTCTCTTTACTGGATGTACGCCTGACGTTTTTGCAAACCCGAATGCTTCTCAGGGTATGCAAACATCAAGGTAAGCAGGAAAAGTACCAATTTCATTCGAGATTGGCGGAGGTTGAATACGAAATTCTTTCCATTAACTGTCTGAATCTGATAGCCAATTCAGTGGCGTAGCCAGAGGGTGGGGAAAGACACGTCACTTTATGACAATAATTAGTCCTGGCTAGTTCTCAATCATTTTCCTTTATTGACGCGTTTTCCAATTATCGTAATTTGCAACTGAAGACACGGTTTCTCTCCATATGCGATCTAACGGCGATTAAATCATGGGCAAAATTCAGTTCAGTTGCGGAACAAGAACAGAGAATTGGGTCGCACAAAACATCCGTTTAAAACAATTATTAGTCCTGACCTGTTCTCAGTCATTTTCATAACAGCAGGTTCACTGCGAGAGCACTCCACACTTAACAGGTGCTGCTTGTTCTCACCGATTAGGTAAGACGACAATCATTCTGGACGTGTGTTTGCTGTATTTAAATCAACGTTATTCAAAATTGCATACCTGTCGACTCTCACGCAAATAGCTGGAGCCGCGCGCTTTTTATAGCCTATTGAACTGCCCAGTGCCACTTTTTTTTTTTAATCAACCCACACAATACCAAGAGTGAAAGTCCGGTGTTTCATTGGAACACGGACCAGTTCAATCAACGCGAAGCATTAGCCTATTAATAAGTAAATTATTTTGCTGCACTGAATTTAGCCCATGATTTTATCCTTGTTAGATCGCATATGTAGAGAAACCGTGTCTTCAGTTGCCAATTACGATAATTGGAAAATGCGTCAATAAAGGAAAATGATTGAGAACTAGCCAGGACTAATTGCTGTCATAAAGGGACGTGTCTTTGCCCACCCTCTGGCTACGCCACTGAGCCAATTAGCTCTCAACATAAAGTTATAATGGCCAGATACAACCAAAAACAAATATTCAGGCTTAACTTACTCATGAAAGGTAATTCTCCAAGATCGGGTTTCAAGTGTCGGACGAGTGAGTTTTCCACTTTACACTGCTCGTGGTGGGCTGATGGCTAGGTTCTCTCTGTAATATGGCTGTGATGTTGATGTGCGCTCCAGCGGCTAATGCGGCGTCTATGTATTTAGATATGTCAATGTTCACAGCATAGTCCATCCACGAGCCTTCTGCTCAGCTGCTTTGCGGAGCGTGTGGACAGCCTACAGCATGGTGACACCCCATACATGTCACGCTCCCATGCCATAGTCAGCAATCGTTCAATCAACAGAATGAGGTTAACAAAATACTAATAGTTAATAAGCAGCCTGTTTACACCTGTATTCATGTTAATTATTAGTTAAAAAATACAGTGAAGCAATGGAATGAGATGTTTCAGTCGAAATCAATGAAGTACAGCGCCCTCCATAATTATTGGCACCCCTGGTTAAGATGTGTTAAAAGCCTTAAAATAAATTCAATTTTTATTGCAGAAGCATACCCTCACACTGAAAATTGTAGAAAAATGTAAACTTCAACTCAAGTGAATTTTAAGGGAAAAAAAAATCCCTGACTAAGAAATAATTATTTTTCATAAAATCACCTGTTCCACAATTATTGGCACCCCTAACAATTCCTAGGAATAAATGTAATTGAAGTATTTCTGTCATTTCTACAGTAGTTTACAAAGTTGATCAGAGTATCTAGGAACATTTAATTAGTAATTCATCACTTCCTGTTTCCCTGGGGTATAAATATGACGTGACAGAGGCCATTTCTCTTATCGACTCTTCAACATGGGAAAGACAAAGGAACACACCATTCAAGTAAGGCAGATGTGTGTCGACCTTCACAAGTCAGGCAATGGCTACAAGAAAATAGCCACTTGCCTGCACCTGCCCATATCTACGGTCAGAGGAATCATTAAGAAGTCTAAAACAACTGGAACAGTGGTAAACAAGCCTGGACGAGGACGCAAGGTTATTTTGCCACCACGCACAGTGCGGAGGATGGTAAGAGAAATAAAAAGTTCTCCAAAGCTCACTGTTAAAGAATTGCAACAAATTGTAGCATCTTGGGGTCACAAAGTCTCCAAAACAACCATCAGGCGCTATCTACATGCCAACAAGCTGTTTGGGAGGCATGCACGGAAAAAACCTTTTCTCACTCACAATCATAAAAGCAAACGTTCGTTAAGCGGTACTGGGACTTCAACTGGGACCGTGTGCTTTGGTCAGATGAGACCAAGATAGAGCTTTTTGGCAACAAACACTCTAAGTGGGTCTGATGGAACACAAAAGATGAGTATGCAGAAAAGCACCTCATGCCCACAGTGAAGTATGGGGGAGGATCGGTGATGCTGTGGGCCTGTTTCTCTTCCAGAGGCCCTGGGAACCTTGTTAGGGTGCATGGCATCATGAACGCTTTGAAATAACAAAACATTTTAAATCAAAATCTGGTGGCCTCTGCCCGAAAGCTGAAGATGGGTCGTCACTGGGTCTTTCAGCAAGATAATGGCCCTAAACATGGGGCCAAATCTACACAGAAATGGTTCACCAGACACAGAATCAAGCTCCTCCCATGGCCATCTCAGTCCCCAGACCTCAACCCCATTGAAAACCTGTGGAGTGAGCTGAAGAGGAGAGTGCAGAGGAGAGGACCCAGGTCGCTGGATGATTTAGAGAGATTGTGCAAAGAGGAATGGTTGAAGATCCCTCTTTCTGTATTCTCCCATCTTGTGAAACATTATAGGAGAAGATTAGGTGCTGTTTTGTTCGCAAAAGGGGGTTGTACAAAGTATTAACATCAGGGGTGCTAATAATTGTGGCACACATGATTTGATGTAAAAGAATTTCTTAATGTAGGTTTTTTTTCACACTGGATAAATGCACTTGAATTAAAGGTTGGATTTTCCTCTTTTTTTCATTGTAGTCCTATATTATTTAGAAAAAACTGAATTTATTAGAAGCTAAAGAACACATCTTAACCAGGGGTGCCAATAATTATGGAGGGCGCTGTAAATGCATAGTATGTAAAACAATACTTTTATTTTGTCAAGGCAGGGAGAAAGGCAGAGAAAAGACGGACTCAAAGGGACTAAGGGACTGGTTAGTTGAGCTTAAAGCAGCACTATGTTGTTTTTTCACTCTCAAATATGTATTTCCAAAATCATTCTGACTATACATCAACTCACAATAGGTTGAATGACACCTTTGTCATGGCTCGATCGTGCCTGCGTCGCCTTCACTGGCACTATGTAACTTCGGGTTTCGGGTAGGAACCCAGGCCACCCAGGCCCAAAAAGAACTACAAACTTACTGTTTTACGGCAACGTCACACAATCCCCCTCCCCCATGTCTCTCAAGACCTGCAAGTGAATGTAGAATGAAGCAGAGTCGGAAATGGTTGAAGCGGCGAGGAAATCGAAGAAGGCAAAGGTTTTGTCCGAGGAGACATTTAAGAGAAAAAGAGAAAGCGATAAAATAAGATCCAGGACTAGGGTCAACATCAGACTGGCTTTCACTCCCTGGCGAGAGCTGAAAGACTAGAGGATGAGGGATGTCCGACCCATGGCGACCTGGCGTTTTGGACAAGTAAGTACAAATTGTTAGCTTAATCCTTCATTCTAGATCTGGTTCCAGTGCGTTTGAACTTGCTTTGTGTCAGGCTGTGTCATCGAAATCATCTAGTACCCCGTTTACGCTCAGTCAAATAATTCGTTTCCAGCGATTTATCTAGCTAGGTGGTATCTAACATGCTAGCTAATTGTCATGCTATCGCTAGCTGGCAAACATTGCTAAACTAGTCGCCAGTCGAAATGTGTGATCATAAACGTTGTAATGAGCATGATTAACCGGCATGCGCGTGACTGAATGATAAAAGTTCCCAGGAATAAATGTGATGACGTGTATTTGCATGCGACGTGATGATACATAAGGATCTGGTGCTGTGCAGATTACTTGTGAGAGTGAGAGTGAGAATGAGATTAGGAAAATGGTGGACCACTTGTTGGGTGTTACGCATGGCTATCGAGTACCTTAATAAAGTTACTGTCTAGCCCCCCAAGTTCGAGTCCGTCTCCTTTATGTATATGGATCGGGTTGCCTACTCCGCATTCCTCTCCTCTCACCACTTGGACGATCCAACCCAGCAGAGCAGGAGCGAGCCCTTCCCGGTCATTGAACCCAGACGCACCCACCTCAGCCACAGACGGATTTGTCACAACGTGTACTTCAGTCCCGTATAGAGTACTAAAGGTAGAAGATTTGTCGTGTTTTATTTCAGAAGGATAAGGTAATGATCTGAGTTGGCATGTACTCATGTCGTTTCAGGGATTTTCCGTCAACTCCCTGCCGCCCTCTTGTTTTATTTCACATGCTAATTGGTTCTGTGCATGACGACTTTGCGGTCAGATTCTACAAGGGACTGGCTATTCGAACAGCGACTGTGCATGTAAGCGACATGCACTCACTTCTTAGCAGAGCAAAAATGAATTGATGCCGGTTAGGGCTAGGATTAGTAGCAGCTGTGCATGTGAACGACGCCAACTTCCACGTTAGGTTTAGTTCCTGACATTCAAAGTGCATGCATAAAATGCTACAAAGAGTCGTCCACACTGAGAAAGATAACTATAATGATAACCATAACGATGTGAGCATCAACACTGATAAACGATATTGTTGTGTAAACATTGATGTTGTGCGTTCCAGCTGTGGCAGAGCCCTTTTTTCTCTACGATGTCATCTGCCATGTTCAATGAAGGCGAAGCCCTGTAAATTCCGACTGATTTCGATTGGCGGTCAGTTTTTCTAACGTGCATAAAAATCGCTCCGAAGCGACCGCAAGGATGTTTGTTTGCCATTATTGTCACTATAGTTGTCGTGTGGACTTCGCCATCTACGTGAGTTAGACCGATTTTTAAGTCTCCCATACCTGGTCTGAAGACAAGGTTGATCGGATCGCACACTACATGTCCTGCTTCAGAAAGTTCGCTGGTGTCGTTGGCTTGTCAACAAATGCACGTGTAGACAGATTTTGCGACAGTTGTTACAGACAATACCGTTTATCAACTGCAGGGGGACACCGCGAGCAAATCCGGCGAAAACTACATAGTGCTGCTTTAAGTGAATTGTTTTACACAGTCACAGAGCTATATTTTATGTTCTATGCTATACACCCTATTTAATAATTACATGTGCAATTTTGGAACGAGATTAAACTGTGGGAAAAACTGCTTTAAGTGCTGGTATACTGACCATTTATGGTGTTATTTTGTATTATATTTGACAATGACAGCAATGTTATTGGACTTTAAAGACCGTATATATGGTATTGCGGAGGTTTTGAGGGCTTTTTTGCATTCTGGCATTGGGCTGGTTTTTGGGCTGGCTTCATTGGCTGATCGGCTTGGCATGGGCTGGTTTTGTTGCACAGACCTGGCAACCCTGGTCACAAGGAACCTGCGGAATAGAGCAGCCACATAGAAACCCCATTAGATAAGATGACCTCGATGAATCCAAATACAGATACAGGTGATAACCTAACAAATAGCTTTCTGCATAAGTAAATGAGAAGTGATGCAGTGAGGAAATAAAATTTAAGGCAGTGATTCATTTATTGAAGGAACAAAATTAGAATGTGTCAACGAAAAGAATGCATGGGGGGTTGAAGTGGGACAGTAGTACGGGATTTTCAGTGTCGTACAGTGAACGACTGTACCGCCTCGAATCCCTTCCGATGCCAAGGCACTATCGGTAAACACTCGTCACGTGACGCGTGGTGGTACTGCTCAAACCGAATGGCCGCAGTCGCTGAGAATGGCGGCGCGAGGAAACTGAATTGTTCTGGGACAATGTGGAACCTCTGCAAACCGTTGCGCGCACAAGTAGTTTGCTGACTTCGGCACAAGGCAAGGAAGGTAAAGTAAATGGTTGAAATGAGTTTCAAAGTTCCATACATGAAAATGGCTACGTTCTCCCTCGTCGCATTGACTTGCGGAGAAGTGCAAGGGGGCGTGATCATAGCTTGTGTGCCTCAGTTGGTGCAAACAAACTCGAGGCCTACCTCGGTAGCTAACGATGATCGCGGGTGTTCCTGTTGTATCCAGGCTGGGCTGCGTGTGTGGGGTCCCCCATTAAAAATCGTTCTTATGTGCTTTTTTAGAGTGCTTATATATGCATTGCTGCTCCAGTAGTTATTTGCAGGTGGAGGCTGCGCTAAATGTTGGCTCACCAGTTATGCGCGAGCTGAGAGGCCTGCAAAATGTACGCTATGTGTAGCTAGCAAATGCTGCTATCGAACTTCACATGGTTGGAATTTAATGACCTGAGCTCGATCGCGGTTGCTAAGTTACCTCGATAAGTTAGCTTACCAAAACGCTTGGATCTTGATGCCTTCTAACGTTGATTCTCATTTTAACTGAGCATACCAACATTTATAAGGTTCTGTTGATTTCACGTTTGCACCATTTGAGTTCGTTTGTTTTCTCTATGGAGAGAGTTGATTTTGGAGGCCTCGAGCGAAAGCATTAGTATCGCAAGGCTAATGTGAGGCCATTTGTAGTATCCACTCGCTTTCAACAACGGAAATTGACCAGAACTGTTGAATAAAATGGCCTTTCTAGGAAAGTTGCACGTTTGCCCACCACATATAACACGAATGATTGTACTAGATACATTAGAGCGATATATTGCTGGAAAGACAGGTTGCTGTGCGGATACCTAAACAACTTGCTTGTTTCCGTAAAACTGTGATACGAGGATGTTTTGGCGCTTGACCATAAAGCCGCTTTCACACTGGATGCGAAAGAAATTTTTCGCACGGCAGATTACATTCAAAGTTAATGCAAAGACGCGAATACACGCGCGTGTATTCGCGTCTTTGCATTGACTTTGAATGTAATCTGTCGTGCGAAAAATTCCTTTCGCGTCCAGTTTGAAAGCGGGTTAACTGCTGGTCAGCAAGACTTGCAGGATAAAGTCCACGAGGAAAATTTCAAACGCGTCTGTTCCTCACCATTCGCTTAGGACAAAAGCTCGTTAAACACATTTTTAGTCATGTTGCTAGCTAGTTAACATATGTTTTTCAAAGGATTATGTGGAAAATGGTCCCTGATTGCTCCTGGGACCTGATGATGCACGCTGACGTGTTTTAACTTGAGCAGCTGGACTAAAATGCGATTACCTGTTAACGTGGCTCAGTTTGTTTAGTTGGAAACGGCCGAGGTTGTTATTGAATTGACGGCACTTAAATTATTTTGAGGTTGGGATATTCGAGGAACCCATGTGCGGTCGTTAAAATTTTGACCACTGTTGACAACTGTTGGTACTACTTAGATCGCGGGACTTCGTCATGAAAAGGCGAGCAACATTTTAGGTAGAAGTTTGTGACACATTATGAACTTGAATGTTATAGTATCTTGGCCACGTTTACGTGAAAGATTTAATTTTTCATGGATGCGTTTCATTGCCTTGCCCCCCCCCAATGTCCATGCTCATTTCATTCCCCCAATGTCCATGCTCATTTCATTCCCCCCCATGTCCATGCTCATTTCATTCCCCCAATGTCCATGCTCATTTCATTCCCCCCAATGTCCATGCTCATTTCATTCCCCCCCCCCCCCAATGTCCATGCTCATTTCATTCCCCCCAATGTCCATGCTCATTTCATTCCCCCCCCCCCAATGTCCATGCTCATTTCATTCCCCCCCCCCAATGTCCATGCTCATTTCATTGCCCGCCCCCCCATGTCCATGCTCATTTCATTGCCCCCCCCCATGTCCATGCTCATTTCATTCCCCCCCATGTCCATGCTCATTTCATTGCCCCCCCATGTCCATGCTCATTTCATTCCCCCCCAATGTCCATGCTCATTTCATTTAACCTTTTGCTTGCCGATGTGTTTTGAGCAGACATACGCATGCGCAGATTGTTTTGCCGAAGTTGAACGAGAAACTACCCCGGATATATTCATAGGTACCAAAAACGTCACTTCCGATGTTCCCACTGCCATATTTGTGTCCGATTCCACTTTTCTCCCTCGCTCATTACAGCGAACACGGCACATTTAAATGAGGAAGAGAGTCAGCGTTATTCATAAAAAAAATCAATAATCAGTTGTGCTCCATCATTAGTATCCCTTATTTTATTATGTCTGTTACTATTTGCGAAGTGTCCACCCCAACTAACATTTCCTGATATTTATATATACCTTTCAAAAGTACGGATGCCAATCAATATGCAGTTGCAGGATTCGTGAGCAACACTAGAATCTGGAGACAAAAATGTGTACGTGGTAATAGACATTAAGTAATTCAGCAACAATTAGCAGCCGTGTTATCTTGGCGGTTATTAAGACTGAAGTGCTACTTTTAGCTTGTTTGTTTTGAAGTAGGCTACGGCTGAGGCTATGCAGGCTACAGGTGCGACTTCTCATGTGGTGTATTATGGTCATTTGCCTCTTCTGATCTTAAAAACAACGGACTACCACACGTTTTTCGATCAGTATTTATTTGAACGATTTTGTTACCACTTGCAGGTTTAGGCAGTTTAATGTTTTCTTCTGTAGCTATTCTGTTTCCCAATCTTAAAAAGGTAACCTAGCAAATACTCCAGGCTGTTTATTTTTACTGGCAGGTCTAAACTAATTCGTCACCATTTTAAAACGTTGCTTTCTGTGTCAAACCATCAAACGCAAAGAAACGTTCGCTAGAAATGAAACGTTAAAAAGAGAATCGTGTTAATGAATGCGATATGCCACTGTTTGCAGTCCACCTTAAATGAAAGTACTGCTCAGCAAAACTAGTGTTTGTTAAACGCAACGTATATTAGCAAAAGTTATGTCTTCACTCGTTATAATACAGTCTCTCTAAGTTTGCCAACGTTACTGTTAAGATAAATGAAACCTCCGAGGAATATTCGTGCAGATAACGTGAGAGCTATCACAGGAACAAACGCTTGCGATTATATCTCGCAGATAAACATGCCTAAGTTACCGTTTTTGGTCCTAACCCATTCAAGTTCTGTAATGTTATGCCACCTAGCTAGCAAGTGAACAGTGTTAATTACTGCTTTGTCGCCTAAAATATCAAGAACCGGTTTGACCAACTGTGTGTGTGCTGGCCAAAAATTTCACTTAGCCTCAGTGGTTAATCACCCCAAAGTTCAGTTAGCCACAGAGAAAACCATTTAGCCACACATTTTGCCTTAAATTTTAGTTAGAAACCTTAGAGAACTTGGATTCAATCATAAAGTATGTGTACACAGTCACAGAATAAGTGCACAGACATCCAGAGACTAGCAGGTATGCATTATCTTGTCAGTGACACCTGTACTATAATGTTCTGGCCAGGTTCTCTTCCCATTAGGGTGGTTTCTGGCAGTTACTAGGGCTGGGACGATTCTGAATCAATTTTTTTTAAGGCGTAGTACCACTACCTGCTGCCATGGGGCGAACATCCGAGCTTTCCCTTTTCCTTTATTAAACCCGACGCAGGTTGAACGAAAGCGCCAAACATCAAAGGGCATGTGAAGTGCTTCCGGAAAAAAACTTGACTGACATCAGTATTTTTCGGCGACATGCTGCACGGAGCCAAATAAAGGACTACAGAATCGTCTCCTATTAACCAATGGGCTACTCTAAGAAAAGTAACCTGTTCCAGTATACTTTTCTTGATTAGCAATCAAATGGTGGATGCGTTTATTCTCTAAGTTGAGTGAATGCTGTTTATTAAGACAGCATGTTTGATTGCTGCATTTTGAAATTTAAATGGCCATAGAACAGCACAACATGAACACGATTTCCATTGCCACGCATTTCGTGCGACTGTGATAATTTATATCTCACATTCACGTTTCATCCGCTTTTCAGAATGTTTTCCACCTTGTGTATTTTTTTAGACGCTTAAAATCCAGGGCGATCTTATAACAAATCTGTTTTAAATTCACCTTTAATAATGTCCTAAAATGCTGAGAGATGCAATTCAGAGGAAGATTTTTTTTTTTTTTAAATTATTCAAATTATTGGCATTCTTTCACTCTAACACCGTAGCCCAGTTTGTCTGCTTTTCACCATCGCATCCTAATCGTTATAGGCTACTGAAATTGCTTGATTTTAATTTAGGACAAGTACACGGGAGCAGATTTAGGGAAGAGCAGAGCACCTGCAATTAGTGAAATCTAAACTCGGGCTTCTTCCCGACGGCATTTTAAATCGTTTAAGCCGCTTCCGGTGTGTATGTTTCAAGAAATTACACACGACCCCATTACGACAAGTGGTCTTATCACACTTTTTAAAAAAAATCCTCGTTCAACATCACCATATCCCAACTCTGCATTTCATCTCTCATTGTAGTATTTTTAGGAGATCTATAATGATAAAATAAAAATAAAGAGATTTGTTTTCAGATTGCCCTGGATTTCATGTGTCTAAAAAATACTCAAGGTGGAAAACGTTCTGTAAAGCAGATGAAACGTGAATGTGAGATATAAATTATCACCGTCGCATGAAATGCCGTGGCAATGGCAATCGTGTTCATGTTGTGCTGTTCTATGGCCATTTAAATTTCAAAATGCAGCAATCAAACATGCTGTCTTAATAAACAGCTCTACTCATTCAACTTAGAGAGTAAACGCATCCACCATTTGATTGCTAATCAAGCAAGTAAACTGGAACAGGCTACTTTTCTTAGAGTAGCCTATTGGTTAATAGGAGACGATTCTGTAGTCCTTTATTTGGCTCCGTGCAGCATTTCGCCGAAAAATACTGATGTCAGTCAAGTTTTTTTCCGGAAGCATTTCACATGCCCTTTGATGTTTGGCACTTTCGTTCAACCTGCGTCGGGTTTAATAAAGGAAAAGGGAAAGCTCGGATGTTCGCCTCATGGCAGCAGGCGGTGGTACTACACCTTAAAAAAGAATCGATTCAGAATCGACCCAGCCCTAGCAGTTACAAGAAATTTTCAAATAGAGTGGCAATGAAATTTGTACAGGCTGCAAAATGCATTAAAAATCACATTTTTAAACTGTGATTAAAATTCAAACACGGACTGAAATCCATTACACATTTTTGAACAGGTAGGGACGACCCTGTTCAAATTGCATGGTGAGAGAACACTACTAGTATCCTGTCCTCTGTCGGTGTTGGCTTTCCTGCAGCCGTAATGTGGTTTGCATGCTACTAAAGATGAAAAGAATAAAACAGAAAGTTGTTCAGAAAATGGAATTGCTGCATATTTTTCACAGAAAAATAGTTACGGAACTTGTATAACTAACACCCACCAAAACTTTACGACAAACTGCACACAGTCACACGGTATAACAATATTGTGGTGACTGAGAGCTGGTTCAAGTACCAGCTTTGCAAGAGTACTGGGTAAGTATTAAGGACTATTAAGGCCATCCTCCAGTCTAACTATTTGGCTGCTACTTTAGACAAATGGGAACTTGATCGATAGAAGTACAATATCACTTTGATGACAAATAGTTGAATTACTAACTTGATAGGGCCAGCTTACCATGCTAAAGATTGTCATTTTGTAATCCCCACTTGTGGCCAAGTGATTATTACATTTATTACAACATGAACAGATCCAACTTAGGCCCGCTGGTTGCTGTGTAATTCAGGATGTGGAATGGATTAAAAGTTATCCCATACAGCCACTGTGAATTCACATCTACACACCTGGATGCAACCTTATTTTGGTTCATACAGTAAAATATGACTTGAATGCCTTGAACCCACACTCAATTTAGCACTTAACTTCTTCCAGTTGGTAATAACTGTTTGTCGGAATTATTTCACTAAAACTGATAAGAAATGTCAGATTGAAGTAACAAGAAATGTGAATATTTACATTATGTAAATTCCATTTGCTCAGACATGTTCAGGTTTGAACATGAGTGCCATCTAGATAAAATTTTACCTGAATAACAAACTAGTTGTGGACAAAAATGTGTTATAGGTAAACGTATGCCAATATGAGGAAAATAATGCCATAGGTTTGGCTAAAAATCAGTAGAAGTTTTTGGATTCAATGTATACCGTGATAAAGGTCGATGTTGTATGTACTACTTAGCTTAGTTTTTTAAGCTAGGTTACCTCCCCCAATGGGGAAGGAGCACTGTATTCAATGTACCGTATCAGTATAAAGAAGAAAGCAAGTTAAACAAATCTGTTAAATTTTGCTGCTTAACACATGTTAAATTACATTAGGATCAATGGGATCTGAGGTTTTCTGTCCCCCAAAAGGGTCTTGATGCTTTGCGAAGTACCCGGATCTGCTGGTCTGGTCTATGTTAAAGTTTGGTCACGTCTGAATGGTAACTTGCGAAAGCTTGCTCATGCACACTTTATTCCACAGGGATTAAAGCTATATAGTTTTCTGGAATGAATGCAGGAAAGACGTCCGCCCATCCCCCTCCTTTCTTCTCCGTCTACGAGGTCCAGTATACATACTGAAAAAGGTGTTTCTGTCCCTTGTCCACTTCCTAACCCTAACCGCGATAACTTTTCAGAGGGGTCGGTGGACGAAGTCTTGCCTGAATGTGCGTCAAGCCTGTTATTCGGCTGATTGTGTAGCGGTGATGACAACTTGGTGAATATGCGTACGATGTCGTAGACAAAAGCGCACACGCAGGTTGCTAGCCTGTCTACATTCATATTTTTGCTCCACTTCTCAGATGGTGAGATGCGGCACGACGCGTGTCGTGGCTCCAAGGCAACATACCTCACTGACAACATATGGTTCAAATCTTGTCAGTTTCCCAAATTTTGGGCTACCATCTTGACATTACACTGCAATATTTTCGCGCTGGTGCAAGCATGACGCCAATTTAGAGTGGGCACATTGCAATTTTTGTGCAGTGCAGGGCAAATTCTGTGCAGTTACATTGGTTTGTTATATTTGTGGGTGTAAATGAATTCACTTATTCCAAGATGGGCATAAAAGCACAGCAGAGGATGTTTCTATAGAGATCCGCCAGCGCAACACAGTTGTAGTTCTTTTTGTCATAACATGATACCTGCACCAATCACCAGCCCGGACATGACACACTCTGAAGTGCATATGCTGCGGTATTTTCTTGACTTTCGACTTGGCGGAGGGTTGTCGGTCTCGGCGGAGAACACTTGTCGAATTTCTCACAAACTGGTTATGCCGATTGAAGTTTACCCCACTTGTGAATTGATCGTTCAACAAATTATAACTAACTTTTGAATCGGGTAATCATGACAAGCTGTTGCAGCTTACTTCTGTTTATTGAGGAGCTCATAATCAGTCGATGTGCATCATTACATGCAGACAGTCCTGCCCAATTCTACTTTTAAGCCAAAGAAAAAGCCTGTTTGAGCTCCCTGGGTTTGCTGTCACAGAATCCATACAAATAAAATGGATATGTTGCATAGAACATGTTGGGCTTCATGGGAACACAAGATGGTTGTGGTAATTGTGGCAATCACAGTGTCAAATGATGATTTGGGAGACTTGCATTCTGCCTCAAACCACATAGACATTGTTACATTTTTGTCACTATCAATGGGAAATGAAGTACATCATTTTGGAGGGGGCATTGGTGGAGCTACAACCCATGCCTGTATTGCCCCCCATTGTCTTTTTCTGGCCTTGGTGACCAGGTGTTTAACAAAAAAGGGCATCTGTGCTGGGAGATTGTTAATGAGGTCTGCTGACTGGTTGCCGCAGAACTGTACAGAACCTCAGTAGGACCTTTTTCCTTCCCATTCGATGTAAAAGTTACACTCTAGCCCATCTTGGACTTGCTGCCTTTTATCAGCCAGTTTGCCAGCAGTTTGGCTATACATGTTGTTTGTTTATAGTCCGACATGCTAGCGAGTTAATTGTTTTTCTGAACGTGCTTGAAAGCCAGCTGAAGACTAAACACAATATCACGGGCAGGTGTGGATTCCCTGGGGTTCAGGGTGCCATTGACTGCTCTAGTGCAGTTGTGCACACCAACTACCCAGTCTTTCGTCTGTGTGAATCCAAGTGGAGTCTACTCCACTAATATTCAGGTGATTTTTAATGCAAAATGCCTGGTGACACGTGTATGCCTATTACCTGGGTCTGCACATTATTCATTCAGCTTGTCCAATTGTGTAATTCCAGCAGTTTTTAATGGGGTTCCCAAATAGGTGGGTGCCTGCCCGGCAGCAGTGGCTATGCATTTTAACCATGGCTGATTATGCCATACATTAGAGCCACAACATGAAGGGTGTGTTGTTTTTAACAGTGTTTTAATAGGTCCAGGTCAGTAATTGAGAGAACATTTGAAGCGTAAAAAATGCGATTTGGAGTGATGGAGTCTTGCATTACAATATACCCTTCAGAGTCAGTGCATTCTGTATGGCGTGTTATGTTCTGCATAACCTTGCGATATGTCAGAGATATCACATTGACCTCACAGTGCACACATTACAGGACTTAAGGCGTACGCTGGCAGAACTGCGTGTGCCAAAAAAAGGAGATGGGAGAGCAACTAATGGATAATATTAGATCTAAATAGATCAGATTCTTCCTGAGTGAAGTTCCTCTGGAGGTGATGTTCAGGACTTGTCAGACATTTCAAAACTGGTAGCACACTGGCCACGGCAAATGCCTGTTTTTTTTTTTTTTTTTTTTTTTTTTTAAGCGAATGAGCGGAGCTGCTTTGATTGACCATAAGCCAGCCCTAAACACGCCCACTTGTAAATATTCAACAGGCAGAATGAATTAAAATAAAAATGGAGCATGCAAAGGGCAAATTATGGTTTGTTTGATATATATGTGGGCCTTCATGCACATGCATGTTAGAATTCCACATGGTAGTGTATTTCTCTGCCCCCCCCCAGTTGAGCTGCAAGACAGTATCCATCATTAATTCTCAATTAGATTGGCCATTGCATCGGCTCAAGCATAGCACTTGCTAAAAATGTTTTTTTTTTTCTCTGTGAACTTTCAGTTTTTCTCTGGATGCTTCCTAGCTTTTGACAGTGTTTTGAGTGTTTGTGAAATGGGCTAAATACTTTCTCCTTTACTTTTGCAGAGTTGGCGAGACAAGGCAGTGTTCATGGAGAGGGTGCATACCTTAAACCAGTTAATTCCCAGCAACCAATTGGATGAAACATTGCTTGGGCATAATTTGGAGATTGTGACCAGTGATGAGTTGGGGACAGGCCAAGAGTACACAGAAGACTCTATAAGGAACATGCTTAGTGACAAGGATCCGATGCTCGGCTCTGCCAGTTCCCATTATCATCTTTTGGACAAAGACGATGCCAACTGCCAGATTTCTGGGTCCACAGGTAGGGGAGCTTATCTGTTGAGCACTGTGGATGGCTTTCTGGTTAAACAGATGACTGAGCTTGTAGACAAAACTAAAAGGAGGGAATAAACTAAGCATTTTGTTAGTTGCAGTTTATAAGTGTTAAAGTTAAATTGGGTCTTTCCTCATCCAGGTGTTAAAGGAAACTGTTCATTTCATACTTTATTGAAAGAGGACTGTGGATCAGTTTTGCCATAGAGCTAAAAATAACACTAGAGCAGATAAGCCATTGGCCAACTACAGTGGAAGACATCCAACGAGGCCTCCATCTTATGATGGTAATCATGTGCCTAGTTTCTTGTAATCAACCATTGACTGGGCTGGCATCTTGATTCTAAATCTGCATTGTCATCCAAATTTGTTTGGCGATGGCAGCGCGTCTCGTTTATAGCATAAATAATGAAAGGGCACTCGGACAAGAACGAGCAGTCCACGATCGGACGAACCCAGTGGACTTTTATTCAGACGTTCAGCTGATCGAGAGGTTTCAATTTGGTGAGTAAGCTCTGTTCATATTAATCGATGAGCTCTCCTCAGCTACAGCATGTTGTTGAAGAGAAATGATTGTCATGATGATGTTAATGGGTTTTCTTAACATTAATGTTGTTTAATTTGGTTGTGAGAATATTTCGATTCTCTGCACACATCTCTTAAGTTTTCTTGTTTTGCTATCAGTAAAATTAATTTTCCTCTTTTTTGGGTAGGCGTTATCAATCGGCTATCTGCCTAACTCGTTAGCTAGCTTGTTCGAACGAAGAAGTTAGACTGTGCTCTAAATAAAGGGTATTGCTTGGCAACGACCTTCATTTCGCGTGTATTTACGTGGACATGCATCGTTAGACCAGGCACAGCTATGGCCACATTGTGTCAGGCTTGGTGTACTTGGCATAAATTCACATCGCAAAGTTAGACATGGTTATTGCCAGCCTTAGAGTTTAGACTAGAGATGCACTAAATTTTCGGCCACTGAAAATTTTCGGCCGATGATGGCAAAAAAATGCATTTTTGGTTTTTGTAATTGATTTATTCTTTGAAGCAAGAATATTGATTTATGCAATTGCAATGCATTGACTTTAGTTAGATAAGTACACAGTCATAGCCATAAATGCAATGGTACTAAAAATTGGCGTAATACTTTCTTTCGGTGTTTCGGTTTTCGTTTTTGGCCAAGCATTTCTTATTTTTGGTTTTCGGGTTCGGCCAAAAATTTTCATTTTGGTGCATCCCTAGTTTAGACCCACTTTTTTTTGTGCCCTGCTGGTGCAGAGGCTGTCTTTCACAAATGCAGAGACACCAACCCTCAGGATTTCCCCGGGAGGCTCCCGGAAAATAAGACCGCCTCCCGATCTTAAGGGTGCTTCTGAAATCCTCCCGATTATCTCACTTTTCAAGCATTTATCATCCCGCATATGTATTGCATGTATACTATGCATGCACAATGTGGAGTAGTACAGTGCATGCTTGCGCGGGCATGCAGTCAGTGCCCTTCGCAATTGCCCAGTTACGTATTTAAAGTAATTATCGCATATTCGGTCACTTAACTATCTCAAAACTAATCACACTTTCGAATGATTAATGTAGTAGTGCTGGCCTGGTATACAGCAAACCGGAGATGAATTGGTTTATATAAGCCTCCTGCATGATATTAAGTTATAGTAATTCAGAATTATTTTCAAACTTCTTGTAAATCTTTTGTGTGTCTATTTGTGTGTGTGTGTAACACAAAGTGTAAAAAAACAATAAAAACAACAAATGTTGATGGAAAAACCATTAAAAAAAACCATCACTTTCATAAGTGATAAATTTGTAGTGAATGGGAACATTAAAAAAATGCTCATCAGGGAGTGTGAATAGAGACATTTCAAAATGTAAACTCCAGGAGCTTCCAGGGATGCTGCCCATTTACACCCCCATCAGGGACGTTGGCCCTGGACCCTACCAGAGGCCCTAATGCGGGCCCCTGGACCCCACCCGTGAAACAAGCTCACTTCGCAACCTTAGGTTGGCTTGTCACGATAAATCCACCCTGATTCCACTGGCATCTCTGCAAATGCATCCATTTTGTACCCATCAAGAATGATGATGCACATTAAATCATTTGAAATGACAATGAAGGACCTGCTGCTTCAGTTAATTTTTTGAATTGTTATATTTGATGGAAGAAGTGTGAAATTGAAATTTTTTGTAAGGGCGGTCGAAAGCGGTCTAGGGTCAAAAATGGAACGAGCCAATACCAAAAAATCAGATGTTCGCCAGTCTGCGCACATTACGGAGGCATGGCTGAATAAGAAGAGGGTGTGGGTCGTGCACTGGCCAGTCTTGCAATCTTGACTAGCCCCCAGTAGAAAAACTTGTGGTGTATTTTGACCCCATACTGCCACACACCATGAGACTTGTTAGCAGGAGGAATGGGGCAAAATTGCACCCGAAGCCACTGAATTACTTGGTGCCTTCAGTCCCTAAATGTTAAGGCTTGTGACAGGAATGGCAACATTACAATGTAATAAATACCTCACAGTCCAACTTATTTGGAATATGTTGCAAGAATCAAAATTGAAATAAGTCTATATTTTGAAAAACTCAATAAATTTATGTGAAACATTAAATAATGCACTGTTATTTTTAATGTAAAATAGGTGTACAAATCCCTGCTTTCTGCTTTCATTTTTATTTAACATGCCATCCCAACTTTTTTCCTCAGTTGATTTGGGGTTGTAGACTGATTTCAATTTTGAATGCACTTTCGAAATCTGTATTGCTTGAACTATGTTTTATCCATTATGCATGACACAGTCACTTTCAGATAGTATTTCAGTTTATTTATATACAATTCAGTAAATAAAACCTACTTGCTAACTAATTTAAAAAAAAAAATCTTGTCAAAAATTATCCGCTCCCTCAATGGGAATGAGCAAGAATTATTGCATTGTTATAAGATAAAACAAATTTTAAAAAATCCTGTGTTTTCAGGAAGGTCAGTGGGCATGATTTTATTTTTTGTGCTTGTAGTCAGTCTTAACCCCAGTTCCTTCCAAAATCTGTTCAGGATGATTAACTGTCCTGAACAAAATTAAAATGCTATGTTGGATGTGTTTCTTCTTCTGATACCTTTTTTTTTTTTTTTTAAAGCGTAATTGTATGACAGTGAAATTATGTTGGGTTTTGCACACTGAGATATCCCTTTTTTGGATGTTGAAGTAAAATAAATTAATAAATTAAAAAGTGGGGGATGTGGGGGATATGGAGCCAAGCCAGGGACAGTGGTTTTGTTAATTTGGGGGGGATGGGAAAAACTAAAATTTGAAACACAGTTCAAGTTTTCATCTTGAATTGTGAAAATTTCAACCATGTATTCAAACTAAAAATGTGATTTGGGAAAGTTTTTTTTTTTTCGGTTTAATATAATTTTGATTCAGTTCTGGAATTCTCTTGAAAAAATTATTTTAAGTTTTCACTTGCACTTTGAGGTCTCTCTTTTAAATTGCTGATTTTATGTTTTAGATCCAATCTAATTTTTTCCAAGTTCAAATTATTCTTCTTTTTGCTCAGTTCCAGATTTTTTTCACTTTCAGATCATGTTTTGTTTGTTTCAGACTTTTGGCCTGTCATTTCTAGGCCTTTTCTGTGCATTTTTTGGGGATGTGCCATCACAACCTGTTAATTGATTATCAGCTCAGCTGTTCGTAAACTGATTAATATGGACAATTAGTGTTCATGTTTTCCCAAATATTCTAATCTACCAGCGCACAAAGTTTCTGTCCCGAGTTTGCCAATGTGGTCAAAACTCGTAGACAGTCATACACAAAACGATTTGGAGAAAGTAACGTGCTCAGATTAGACTATTGATGGGAACTGAGGATCTATGAAGGGAGTTGGAATTAAGGCTCTGTTCCTTTCCTTTTTTTTTTTTTAAGGGGCTTGAAGTTCTCAGGCTGAATTAGAGGGATAATGGTAGGATAAGATTTGATCAGATTGAAGTGTGGGCATCCCTCCAAAATAATGTCAGTTTGCCTGTGTGGACTAGGTCTGGACTGCTGCCAGTCGTGTGATGGCATGTTGTCTGCTGTATTTCAATTACTTTGCACATTTGGTGCTATTGAAATGTAAAGAAGAACGTCAAGCCTTCAGCTTGCAACCTAAATCTCAAGCACACTTGGGTTTTGCAGCAGGACAGTGATCTGAAGCTCACAAGCAAGGTCATTGCTGAATGGCTCAAAAGAAACAAAATGAAGGTTTTGAAGTGGCCCAGTTAAAATCCTGACTTCAGTTCTGAGTTGCTATGGCATGACCTTAAACAGGCAGTTCATGCTCGAAAGCCCTCCAATATGGCTGAATTGGAACAACTCTGCAAAGAGTGGACCAACATTCCCCCACAACGATGAAAAGGATTCATTTCCAGTATCGCCAAGGTTTGATGGCAGTTGCTGCTGCCAAGGATGGCACGACCAGTAATGAGGTTTAGGATGGCTTTCATTTTTTCACAAGGTTGATGTAGATTTTAGATTCATTTTTTGCCTTCAATAAATGAAATGATCATTGTATCTCCTCGATGACGATAGTAAGGAGATACTATTTTTTAGTTCCGGGGCCGCCGCCGCGCCCGCTGCCGCCATGCGCAGAGATTTTCTGTTCCGGGCTCTGGAAGTGGCAATTATTACAGGAATTTTTTCTAATTTTGCACAGGCAAAGATATTTCTTTGACAATGCTCAAGACCGATTTTCGGCAATTTTGGACATCCAATATGGCTGCCGGCGGCCATTTTGTCCGAAATTTGGGGATCGGGGAGATACACGACTTTGTCCCGGTGGCGACCGAGGTATCTAGTTTAAAAGCTACATTTTGTGTTGACTCACAATGTCATTGTCTTTTATTAAAATTACTTGGATGATATGAAGCATTTAAATATGACAAATAAGCAAAAAGAGAAGCGATTGAGAAGGTGGCAAATAATTTTTCACAGCACTGAAGTCGGCTTTGAGTGCATTTAAACCCTGCAGCTCTGTAGTCATGATCTTTTTTGGTTTACCTGTTCATCCTCCTCACTGTGTTTGCGCAGTATATAAACGGTTTCTCTTCCTGGCAAATTTGCCGTTCAAAACTTAAGAAACCTTTTTGATTATTGCTCTGTCTATGCTTGGTTGTAATTTTGACTATGTTAATGTCGAATGCATAATTTATTTGTATCAACAAATTTTTGTCTTTTCTTGTAAAAGAAGTCTGTTTTTTCTCATGGTGATGAGTGACAGAGATTTAAAATATGCACAACCTCATTCGTAACCAGGTGAAACAGGAATTCTGGCAATGGGAAACAATGTGCATTTTCCTTTTGGCACCTTTGTGTTTGGTGTTATTGGAACTTGGAAGAAACCTTTTTGCATGGAAATAATTTTGACCTCACTGTTCTTGAGAAAATATATTATTCAAAAATTTTTCTCTGTGTCAAGTTTATTCGACCATATGCAGGCAAATTCACAAGATGTTTAAGTAAAAAATTAGGGTCACTAGCTTTATGTCAAATATTAGCTATGTTCTCTGCTCTGTCACTTGGGTACTTTCAGGTGTTGAGGTCATGAAGGAGCCACTGAGTGGCCGACATACTGGCAATCAGAGAGGCAGGGGGCGGGGTCGAGGAAGAGGAGGAGGAATGGGAAGAGGAGGAATAACAGGAAGAGGAGGAATAACGGGAAGAGGGGGAATAACAGGAAGAGGGGGACACGGCAGAGGAAGAGGTTCGTCTCCATACCAAGCTGCACGAGGTCAGTTTGCTGCAATAAGATGGTGTAATTAACAGTGGAGTGCGGGCTAACAAATGCTTTTGACCCAAAATTCTGATAATTATTTAATGAGCTACAGTGAGTTTCGTGATGATTTTTAATGATGGTTATATGCTGCAACCTTTTCTTCTTCAGCAGGTAAAGAATTGTTTGAAAATGATCTGCCCAGCCATGTCCCTGGTGGTTAGTTTTATCCATTTTCTCACCAGTCATAGCAAAGCATACCTTATTTAAAAGCTGGAGAATGATTTGCTGCAGCATCAGACTTTTGACAAAAAGAAACCCTGCAGATGGTAGATCTCCAGTGGCAGGGTTGTGTGGCCATGGTTTTGCTTTTAAGCACTGAAGAACCATTATGTCGAAGGTATTTTTGAGTAGGCTGTTTTAACACCCCTTACTTTCCTCTTTGCAGTTTGGACAAAGCTTCCACATCAGGTACCGCAAGCAAAACGAGGCGGGGCAGCTATAAAATCGGCCATGGGCAATAAAACCATGAGCAGCTGTGGAAAGCGTGGAGCACCCAAAGTGATGCAGCACAGACCAGGCAGGGGGAGGCCAAGAAAGCGTGGTGACATTACTTGGGTACGAGGAGTTCTCAACACCAAGGACCTGCCATGGTACCTGAACCCAGTGGTGGTACTCCGGAGGCTCACTGTTACAGTTGGCGGGTACAAAATCGAGCTCCTGCCCGGACCGTCCGCCATGACGTGGGCCGAGGGAACCGGGGTGCAGCCCCACTGCTTTCGGGAGAGTCCAGTTTGTGGAAGTGGGCTGGAATTGACTGGAGAGCGGGTCGTGGCCTCGCAGACCCTGTCTCCTGCTCACCTGGGACCATTCGTCAACCCTAACGAGGTCCAGCAGGGTTCCTTACCTGGCAGCGCTGTGGCGACAGGGGAGAACCCACTGGAGACCAAAGCCAACGGGGAGGTGGCTGATGGGGAAGTTGGGCTGGGCGGGGAACAGGAGTCGCCTGCCAAGGAGAACCTGGCTGCAGGTGAGACCTTAGTGCCTCCAGCAGCCAAAGATGGGCACAGGGTGAAGAGGCGACTGAAATCGGGTCCTGCGGGGTTCCCTGGTGCACAAAAGCGGTCGATGACGGGACATTTGGCTAAAGAGGGGGTCAAACCCAAACTCCCGAGTCCTGAGAAGACAGGCCACGAAGACGTCCAGAAACTGCATCCATCTGATGGAAAACGAGGCTACAAGAGGCGAGGAGAGCGCCTGAAAACTCACCCGCCTGCCAAAATGCACAAGCACCACCCCGAGAAGAGGCTCGGGGAAGGAGGGAAGGTCACACTCTGCAGGAATGAAGAACCGTCTGCGCCACGTGACTCTCCTGCCAAAAAGCTCCCTCTGCCCGCCGCCGGTACGTACGAGTCCCGCGGCCCTCATCAGCCGGCCATCTCGAAACCCTGCCGCACCCCAGTGCCCCGTTGGCCCATCCCCGTTTTCTCGTCTCTCACACCGGGGTCCCACCAGAAGGAGGTGGCCGAGGATTCGCAGCAGGAGAAGCACAGGGGCGAGAAGCCCCCTCACAAGAAGGGAGAGAAGGGAGGAGCTCCGAGGCACAGAATCAGGAGCTCCAGGAGCCTGTCCTTGGACGAGCCGCAGCTTTTCATCCCAGACAATGCTCCTCTTCCTCCTCCTCCACCTCCCGTTGTGAAGAGTGAGGTTCTTGAGGAGGTGAAAGCAGAGACGGAAGCAGCCTGGGACCCCAGCAAACACTGCGGCTTCTGCAAGAAACCCCACTCCAACAGGTAAGGCTGCTGCTCGAAGGAGCACAACTTCATCCAGCTACTTGCTACTCGGGCACCCATGCTGGGCAGCAACAGCACTAGCAATTACTCCGATCCTCAGACCCAGATGCAATCATTGGAATTGTTGAATTTGCAACCACTGTATGTTTTGAAAGAAATTACCTTTAATAGATGTGAGAGATCTCTGGACTCCTGCTCTGACACCTTGCAGATCTGGATGCCATGCTTTGTCATGTCAGAGCGGCCTTCAGCCAGCCATCTGGGCCTGATACCAGCTGTGAATCTTAAGGAAAACAGTGTTGTTTTCTTTATTAAGAGCTTTATTTTTTCTGAGCGCACCTGAATGTGGGTGTTTCTGGCGCGCTCCACTTGAAGGTACTCACTCAGGAGCCATTTCCATAGCGCCTGAATCTATTCCCATCGCACTACTTAGCAACTAAGGCTCTCAGGCACCTTAACTGCACACCTGAGGGCGGCACTTAAGCAGTGCACCTGCGGGAATTCAGTGCCAAGGTGTCCTGCTACCAGTGTAAAATGTCTGACCGTGCTGGTGTATCCTATTCTCAAGTAGTGTGCACTTGTTCTTTTACTACAGAATCTACTACCAAAGGGGCCAGTGTGGGGTGTAGGCCTTCATTCCAGTCCTGCAGTTACACACCTGATTCTACTAATGAACCCCCTAGAGTTTTTCTAAAGACCTCGTTTAGGTGAATCAGGTTTGTAACAGTTGGCTGCATTGAAAGCCTGCACCCACTCTGCACTGCCCTCTCTGGATGAGGCTGGAGAACGCTACTTTACTGAATAAGCCTCGAACCACTACCAAGGTAATTAAGTGGCCAAATGGTGCTACCGATTTACGAGGCGGTGTTCTCATCTATCAGGTACAGGGAGCGTAGAATGTTAGCAGCCCTCAGTCCTGTGGGACCGTGATTTGAGGAGCATGGCCCGAGAGTCTTGTAGATTACCTGTGTTATCAACCAATTTTCTAAAAGTCAAAACATTGAAGGTTATTGTGTCGCCTGCGTTGCAGAGCAGACACATAGGGATCACTAAGTTGTCTCGCATCTGTCGTCGTCCTCCGTCGTCACGCTTCTTCTATCCGCAACTCCTCCTAGACCATACATGGTAATTGGACCAAACTTGGTCAGTACATTTATTATGACCTGTACACCTGCATTTAGATCTATTTAGATTGTGCCGCAGTCAACACGTCTTAAATGGGAGGCTCGCACTTAAGTTTTTTAAAAAGGGACAAAAATCTGTCACTTAAATCCAGTGTACTCTAGCAGTGGTCCTTGTGTTCAGGTTGATGGTGGGATGCGGACGCTGTGACGACTGGTTCCATGGTGACTGCGTGGGGCTGGACTTGGCCAAAGCGCAGCAGATGGAGCAGGAGGACCAGGAGTACGTGTGTCTGACGTGCTGCGCCGAGGAGGACAAGCGGAGCCGGGCCCCCTCCGAGGGGCCCACTCGGGCGGAAGGGCCCCACAGACAGGGGCTCGGGTCCGACAGCAAACCTGCAGCAGGACAGGACCGAAAGGAACCGCTGAACCCAGGGACCACAGGAGTGCGCATCATCAAGAAGGTGAGGGAGAGCTTGTCCGCGCATGGTGGGTTCCACATGCTGAAGTATTGTGGCATATGTTGAAGTATTGTGTTAAGAAGCTCAGATGGGCTCAGTAAGTATTTTCATGGTATGTGCTGAACAATATAAAAAATCGACCTGTTGTTTAGATACAGGCTGATGATTACAATTGACTTAACACAGTTCAGAAGTATAAGTACACCTGCTATTCTGTTTTCGCTCTATACAGATGTTTTCTGAAATTAAAGTTGGTTGTCTCTAAAATTATTTTCATTGTTCTCAAATCCAGTGTGACGGAGTGCAGGTTCAAATGGCAAAAACTGGGTCACGGTGCATATGCGTACGTACTTCAGTGTGCCAGTGAATATCGTGCCTGTATGAATCCTCCTGTTGCGCAGTCGAGTTTTTCTTGGCTGGTCTGGCGTGATAGAGCCAGCCTGTGCCAAATGCATTTCACTTCATGCCTGACTGAGCTAAGACAATACGCAGCTTATCCTCCCAGTTACTGTGGGTTATACTTTAGGAACACTATCAAATCCCAGCATGCTGTAGTTGTGAGTATTTTGCCATTCTCTCTGTTCAAGGGAAACTGGTCAGGTAGCTTCTACCAGGGAGCATGCTAAAGACCGGTTTTCAGTGACTTCGGTGGAAATCTCTGTCCTAGCTGAAAATGGGGATAAAACTGCAGACATCTTCACACTTCTCCAGAACCAATCTTTTTTTGCCATTTTTTGCATCCTTGGAAACCTACTTTGAGGTTTGCCGGGAACTAAGACTTCAATAAAAATTAATATTTGAGAAAAAATAATTTCTGAATAGAATTTCCTGAAGGGCATTCTCCATTCATATTGTATAAGTTGTTTTTTTTCAGAGCAGAATTACTGCTACTTGCAAAAAAAGTAAATCTCACACACTAGGGCCAAGTCAAGCGGTATCGGAGTTACAAAATTGATGTATTTTGTATCATAGCTCCAAAAGTAAGTAAGATAGAGCTACAATTTAAATGGCTTTGTGTAGGTCTTCCCTAGTACTTGAAACAACAAAATAGCTAATTATGTTCATTTGATTTTTGTCGTTTTCACCCAAAATAAATCAAATGAACATAATTGGCTATTTTGTTGTTGAAGTACTAGGGAAGACCTTCACAAAGCCATTTAAATTGTAACTCTTCCTTTCTTACTTTTGGAGCTATGGTACAAAATACACCAATTTTGTAACTCCGTTACCGCTTGACCTGGCCCACTAGTATTTTGTTGGATTGCCTTTAGCTCTGATCACCGCGTGGATTTATAGTGGAACTGTTTTGACAATGTTAATGCTATGCTCAAACATTTATTTCTGAGCAGCATTGAATTAATTTTTTGCCGGAATCATCTTGTATTGACAATGGGAGAGTCAAACCATTCTGTATAGCCTTCTGGAGTACGCCCAGAGACTTTCAATTTGTTGTGGTCAGACACTGCGGTGACTGATTTTACGTGTGAAAATTGGTCCTCATGCTCTCTGAACCACTTTCTCACAATTTAAGCCCAATGAATCTTGACATGGTCATCTTGGAATATGCCTGTGCAGTCAGGGATTAAAAAAATCAATTGATGGGATAACCTGGTCACTCAGTACATTCTGGTAGTCTGCTGACATCATTTCTGCATAACGCTGCTGACAGGCGTATTTTTTCTTGGGCTTACGTCCTTACCCTGACGTGTCCATTGCTCCAGAATAGTCTGAACTAGGACTGACCCCATTTAGTCAGCTGGTCAACTGTTCGGTTGATGGACTGTTGGTCGACCAGCCTATAATGGCCATATCAATAGAATAGTCCATTCTTGGATGCTGTGGTATACGACAGTGACAATCCTTCATTCTTAACTGGGCCAATGTTCTTGTTAAATAAATAATATTTGGAAATTAAGGTAATATTAATGTTTTGAATAATTCAGCAAAACTAATAAAAGCAACATTTTTATAGCAATTCTTTAAACTAACTAGCGTGACACCCGCCTCCATGCCTAAATTGGATCCTTATGGGCATGTGAAATGCGCGTTATAATTGTAGCCCAAGATTTGTCCCTGGCTACAGTTCAGATTAGTGAGGTGGGCATAATTGCTGATTTCAATATAACCTTCCAACCTAAATGTTTAAGAAAAAATCTGGAGCTGGGCAGCATTTTGTTTCAATCGCAGACTATCGAAGAAACTAGAATGACTGCAAGCAGTTCAATAACACTATCGCTTTAAAACGGTAAATCAGACTACTTTATATTCTCTTTACACGTAAATGTGTTTCATGTGCTTTATGGGTGAACAATTATGATTGAGTTATGAGTAAGCTATTTGTAATGCCTACCGCTGAGTTATTTGTTGGCTACATAAGTTGAAACTATTGGTTCATCCCCATTACTTTGTAGGTCCCGCTGGAAGTTCAGGATTAACGCAAACTTGGAACTGAAGCCCACCGCTTCAGGCTTCAGAAATATGAAAATGAAAGATAACTGATGCTTTCGTCATTGAAGCCAGTCTGATTGGCCTAATCCATAAGAGAAATTTGGAGACAACTAACCAGATAAAACTTTTATTTCTTGCATGTTTAATTTATTAGCGGAACTCGGTTAAATGAAACATCATGTTGCAGAAAATTAACCAGGCATACTCATGGCATTTCTTGCTCAATTTAATTGTTTTTTGACATTTCGCATAACGACACAAAAAACCAGTAAATTGCCGATTAGAGAACGTTTCCACGATAAAGAACTACTTTATAAAAATTTGTCATTTGCGATTTGAGGCATTATGTGTGAATTAGTTTTAACCTATTTATTTTGGTAGTAATATCTTGAGAATAGACTTCTACATTGTTATAGTCTACGATGAAACAATAATGCTGCTAAAGAGATTAAAAATCCCAATGAGACTACAGGGCTCTCACTTTTTTTTTTTTTTTTTGGAATCAAGGGTCACTGACTCCTGTGACTTTTTTTTTCAGGGGTCAACCCTCTGAACTCAGGGGGTCATAAATGTTTATTCACAACTTTTCAGGGTCAGATATGGACGCACTTTTCCTCTTTTCTTCATAATGATTTCCTCACTTATATCGCAGTTTGCTTTGCCTTTGCATGTGCTTTGCTTTTTCAATTAACCTGAGTACAGCTTCAAGGTCTATTCAAGAGTAAGAGTGTGACTGACCACTCCGTTTCACACTGTAGCGGCTAAAACTGAGTTGTTGAAGCTGGACTTGGGTTTAGCATTGGTTTGCTTAAAGATTTAAATAACTCCAGCAACTAACCATTTCCAATGTAGAGTTTAAATTGTTGTTGTGTTCAATTTTGGCTCTTAATTCTCCTGTCCCACACTGATGAATCTTTGGATAACTGGGTGATCAGGTAAGTATTAATGTCACTCAGTAGGCTCACAGGATGAGGTTTCCAATAACACTAACGAATAAAGAGAGCCTAAACCCACATTTCAAGTCCATATAGCAGAGTTGCATAATCAGATCATGAAAAAAATTATGTACACAGCCATTCAGAAAATATGATACTCCATCATTGATGCTTGTATATTCCATTCAGTATAAGTAAATCACATTCTGAATTTATCAATTCAGAAAAAGTAGAAATGAGATGTGAGTCTCTGGGTTTTTAGGGCCTGTCTCCACAGGAAGCTAGAAGCATCTAATTTATATACAAATTCAATGAAGTTCAGCGTTCAGTGCTCAGTGTTCTCGACGCAAAAACACTGAACTTTCCGCTAATTTTCCGCTCCGCTCACGGCGCTTTTGGAACAGCGCTGAACTCGTCAATGTCGCTTCTCTCTTACCGACGAAGCAAAATCAAGAAGAGGGGGGCCTTACAATATCAGCAGCTATGGTGTTTCAAATCATTTAACAACAGTTAGGTTTGCTAAATATTCTCTGTTTTGGGAACTCGAGATTTGCTGAAAGTTAGTTGGTTAGTATTAATGTTTTCTAAATGAAGTTTTCAGCACAACAGCTGTAGCAAGGTACATTGTTATTGCGTAGGTTCCCATTTACTTTAACTGGGGTAACTAGCTAGCCTCCGTTGCAGATGTCTTATGTGGTTCGCTTCCCTTCCAGACTCCCACGACTGCTTGTGCAAATATAATTAGCTAGCTCAAGAAATTTCAGAGCTTTTCTCTATTAGAAAACAAAAATCGGCTCCAGTGCGCGGACATCGTTGTGTGAGTGAAGCGAACCACATAAGCCGTATGCAATGGAGGTTAGGTGGCTAGTTATGTTTCCTGAAGGATAGTTGCGAGCAACGTAGCTACATGGGTCGAGCCATATGCGACTGTATACAGTTCTAGTTACGCTTTTGGGAAATAAACATTCATTGGCTCAGTTGCTGACTACACGCGATGTCTTTTAATCGTATTAGTGCTCCTTTCTAAGGTAACGTAACGTTATACTTAGACTTGACATTTGCAACGACGGATTGCGGAAGTGCCAAGAAGACTGTTCCTCTAACTTAGCAACAATGAGCGCTGGAAGGGAGTGCCCTGGAAACGAGGTTCTGGCCGCTTCCAGCTCAAAAAAACGCTGGCTGTGGACACAGACCCTTATGCTACCAACTGGTGGTTTCAGAATAAAATAAGCTGGAGAAGGCGAGACAACCATGAAAACAACGTGTAGAAATTGCTAAACCACTTTTAAGACTCTACTGGACTTCATACAGTCTAGTGAGGGACGGTAGTGGAAGCTGTGGAGGCTCACGATTGACTGAAGTATCCAAACATAACCATGTGCCGGTCATGCTGCGTTATGACGTCAGGACTGAAAGACGCTGCAAAGGATGACAGATGCTGTATAAATTAACTTTCATTTGAGCGCGTGGAATCGGGATATACTTAGACGGCGCTGTTTTGCCATACGTTTTTCCCCGACTCCGGCTGGTCAAACAATGTTGTGCATCATTTCCTGATCGCCACGCATTAAACACTGGAAAAGGGTCAAAAACTTCGCTGTGCATAATTTATTCAAGAGGAGGACCCAATTTCTAATAATATTCGTGCGTCGCACTGACTCCTGCAATTTTCTGTTGTGCGTCAAATCTTGATTTGGTGCGTATTTGACCCGGGACCTCAGGTCATCGAGAGCCCTGGAGACTAACCAGATTTATTAAACTTAAACGCATTAGAATGTGTTCTGGTTTGGTCAAATTAAACATCAGCCTATTGTGTGATCATACTTCAACGTCCCAAGTGGTTTGGCAAAATCTGTTTAGGCAGCATCAAGAGAAGGCTCTAAATGGGGTTAAAAAATTTCGAACAATCGGAAAAAACGGACGACTGTTGTTTGACCCAGATTTGTTTTGGTCAGGGACAGCCCTAGTCTGGACCCATTGGACCAAGTGACCTTTTTCCATTGCTCCATGGTCTAATCCTTATGCTCCCTTGCAAAATGAAGTTTTTTTTTTTTTTTTTTTTGGATTAGCCTCACTAACAAGTGGCTTCCTTGTGACCATACAGTTGTTTTGTCCCAATCCTGCAAGTTCTTGTCACATTATGCATGTGGAAATGTTCTTTCTTTCGCAATTAAACATGGAGTTATACTGTCCTTTTTTATGATAAGACTTCAGTAAACGTTTTGGTGATTTCTAGTCATGATCATTCATTATTTTTTTTCTGACCCATTACTTCTGCAAAGTTGACAGTTCGCCACTATCCTTATAGGGTTTAACAATGCATTGGACAGTTCTTGACCCAATTCTTGTAATTTCAGCTATGCAAAACCAATGTGATTTTTGGATTCAGCGCATCAAAATTGTCCTAAATCAGCTAAAAAAAAGCTTAGACAATAAATTTGGTATTGACCAGTGTAATTTGTCCCTCTTGAAACACAGCAACATCTTTTCCACGACCACTGGATACATCTTCTGACACGGTTGTGTAAGAAATGAGAAGCTGCACTCCGCATCAGTCAGGGTTAGAGGAATTGTCAGCTGAAATATTTTAATCACTGCAATAATGATTCAGTAATAGTCTTTTAATTATTTGCTCATTAAATCCAAATGGCAACTTTTTTCTTTTTTTTCTTTTTTTTTTTTCTTTTTTTTGGCTCAGCAGTGTACTTGCTTAGTGTTTGGTACCCAAGCTGTTGGATCTCAGTCCTGTTGAGAACAGGACTTCTCCCCCTGACAGTCTGTTTTTGGCTAAAAGTGCTTCTCTGATTGGTTATCATTCTTTGTTCCAGGAAACTGTGGAGAGAAAGCCATCTGCAGAACTTGGAGATGCAGACAGCAAGATGGCATCTCTTTCTGACCAGAAGAGCAGTCTGGCACTAAAGGCCTCGCAGGCACATGGAGACTCCAACAAGAAAACTGGTAAACAAAATTACTGACAGCTGAGCTGAGGAAGGCTGACCTGCCTCTGCTTGCTGTTATCAAAGTTCATATCGTAATGGCTCGTATATGACCTGTTAAATTAATTTTATCCCCGTAACAAAGTTCTTTGGCATATTATGGATTTGCCTTGGACGTGGCTGCCGCAAATCTTCAAGTTGGTATGATAACTAGAAGTTTTTCTCAGAATCGCATGAAACTTCATTTGTTCATTCCTGGTGATAAGGGGATGTTGGTTGAGTGACCTTACAACCTTTCCTGTAGCACTACCACCCAGTGAAACTCTTTATTTACAAATATAATAACTCAGACTGTTTGGTATGGGAATAATGTTGCACTTCTTGTGATTATTTCTGGTGCACACCCACATGACCTTTGATGTAGTGTCACAACCAGGTCAAAGGTCTACTTTTTAAAAATGGCGATAACTCAAGCAGCTTTTGAGGGAATCATATCAAATCTGCTTTTAACATTCCTGGTGTGTATCGGTTGGTTATTGACTGTGGTAGCTCACTCATCCTTCCTTTAGTGCCACTACAATATAACATTCTACAATTGCAAATGCAAATCAAGTTTTACGTGAATCAAGTCGAACTTTGTGTTGTGTTTTTTTTTTTCTTGGTGTAAAGAGGTGATGTTGGTGACCCTATTACTTTCTGTGTAGCACTGCCATAGAGCCAAACTTTTCATCTTTAAAAATGCAATACCTCAAACAGCCAAGCGTTATAGTGTGGTTACATTTGTAGATTGGTGTTTAGCATGGTTTTGGTTATAGTTGGTTTTTCTCATTTTCTTTAGTTTTAGCTGGGTGTTCTAGTGTGATTATGGTCAGAGTTTTTCTGCAGTTATGGTTTTTTGCTTGGTGTGGCTTGGCCGTAGCAGAATGTTTTTTGTGTTGTAATGGCTGTTTTTTGTGTCGTAATGGGTAAGAAATTATGGTAGTGTGGTTTTGGCTTTAGCTGAGTGTTTTGGTGTGATTATGGCAGTAGTTTGGTGTTTAAGTGTGATTAGGATTAGGATGTAACTGGGTGTTCCAATATGGTTATGGCTAGACCTGTAAGTTTTAGTATGGATTTAGGTTTAGCTGGGTGTTTTAGTGTGATTATGACTGTAGTTGGGTGTTCAAGTACGACTGGGATGTGGATGGTTGTGTCAGTGAAGTTATGGCTGTAGCTGGATATTATATTGCGGTTTAAGCTTAAGCTGGGTGTTTACCTGTGGTTTGTTTATCAATCTTCTTGGTTTCATTAGCTCAAGAAAAGCCAGAGGTAAAGAAGATCAAGTCCTCTCCCACTACCTCCAAGAAGCCGTCCGTGGAACAAATCCGGAGAAGCGTGCGTGACTCGCTGAAGGAGATCCTTCTGAAGCGGTAACTGCAGCATATGTCTTACGTTTGTGCATGCATTTAACCATTGTTTGGTGTCAGAGAATAGAGTGTTTCAGTGTCAGTATTTCATTACTGTTCCAAAAGAATTGGTACATTATATTGGGTCCACAATGTGAACTATTTGCATTGTGATATATGCTAACTATCCGCCACATAAGTCGTCTAATACGGTTTGTTCCAAAATCTTTCAGTATGGTGTTGATGTCCTTTTGCTTTATCATGGATAATTATTGGGCTTCTGGCCAACTGAGGTGCAATGATTTCCTATCAATTTATCTTTTTTTTTGTGTGTTTTATATACATTACCTGGCCAATGAGGTAGCAGTTAATGAGCAAATACTTAAGTGCCTATTATTAATTATTTTTTTGCTTCGATTAATGTTTCACCTAGCAACAATTCTTTTAATCCTGACCAATGCTTTGTGTTGCTTCTCTTTGTTTTAAACAGCCATGCTAGGTGATGTGTACCATTGTTGTGGAAAAGATGTTTCTGTTTTTCGCGGGGGTCAAATTATTGGCCTGCATCAAATGAAGAAAACTGCTTTGTGGTCACAAGAAAGCCACTTGTTTGTGAGGCTAATTGTGGAAAAAAACAACTTCAGTTTGCTTGGGGGCATGAAGATTAGACTATGGAGCAATGGAAAAGGGTCATGTGGTCAAATGAGTCTAGATTTACCCTGTTCCAGAGGGATGAGCACATCAGGGTAAGAAAGGAAGCCCATGAAGCGATGCACCCGTCTTAGTAATGCCCACTGTACAAGCTCCTGGCGGCAGTGCTATGATCTGGAGTTGCTTCAATTGATCTGATCAAGGCTCAGCAACATTATACAGCAATAAAATAAATTCAGATGACTATACTGAATGACCAGTAACACATCAATGGACTTATTAATCCCTGATGGCACAGGCATATTCCAGGATGCCAATGCCAAGATTCATTGGGCTCGAATTGTGAAAGAGTGGTTCAGCTCTTTTCACACGAGTTTGCCATCACAGAGTTCTGACCTTAACCAGTTGAAAGTGTTTGGGATGTGCTGGAGACAGGCTTATGCAGCGGTTTGGCTCTCATGTTTTCAATAAAAGATCTAGGCCAAAAAACTAATTCGCCTCTGGATGGAAATAGATGTTGCAACATACTTTAGGATTGTCAACACAATGCCACATCGAATAAGGGCAGTGATTGAAGATCGTGGCTGTGATGCCCTCTCTCAGAATGGAGGCTGTTTTGAGGTCTCTTTGATATTCAGTCTGCTCTCTCTAATAGTCCGGTTCTGCTGTCTCTGATATTGGTGCTGTGCTCTCTCTGCTATGGAGTCTGTGCTCTCTCTGATATTCAGGTTCTGCTGTCTCTGATGTTTGGGCTGTGCTCTCTCTGATATTCAGGTTCTACTGTCTCTGATGTTTGGGCTGTGCTCTCTCTGATATTCAGGTTCTGCTGTCTCTGATATTGACTCTGACTCTGATATACGGGTCACTCCATACTAAACTGTACAATTCACTGTGTTGTATAAGAATGGTCAATAAAATTTTTTTTAAGAAAATTAAATGATTTGCATTGTTCATATTTATTCACTTCCAGAGTGAAGATATACATAAGAAAAAATCTGAGTCATCGGTCCCACAACACAGCAGAAAAAGTGGTTCCCTGATGTCAGCCAAGGCATTGTGATGGACATATTTTGTTACAAAATTTGGCAGCCAACTTCATGAAATGCTCATGATGTCTGGTGATACTTCGAAAGAAAGTGAAATGAAATATTGCAGAGAAATACCCATAACGTTTTCAATTGTCTGTACTAAATTATCGGGACTTATCTGATCAGAAATGCAATTTGAAATGACCGTCGTGGGCGTAACCAGTCGCGTCCTCATGTGTAACGTCAATCCCCGTGGATTAATTTGCATAATGTATGCAAATTGCGTAAAGATGACCTCGGCAAAATAAGGTACTCACTTCCTGCATCAAAATTTCACAAGGCGTCAGACAATCGTATATACCATGCTTTTAAAAATAATGATTGAAAAAAAAACCATTATTCCGTGTCCTTATATTGTGATACGACCATAAAAACATAAACAATCTGTGCGCTATCACCATAGACTGTATAAAAAGATGGTGGGTCTGAAAAGTGAGGCCAATGCGGAAATTGCATTCCATTTAATGGCCAGCAGATGGCGACGTCGGTGGTTGCAGAATTGGAAAAGGTGTATTTGAATTTTCATCACCGTTGTAATACATTTGTATAGTTTAATATGGAGTGAGCCATACAGGTTCTGCTCTCTCTGACATTGGGCTGTGCTTTCTCTGATTTTGAGTCTGCTCTCTCTCATATACAGGTTCTGCTGTCTCTGATATTTGGGCTGTGCTCTCTCTGATTTTGAGTCTGCGGGGTCTGATATTTGGGCTGTACTCTCTGATATTGAGTCCGTGCTCTCTCTAATAGTCAGGTTCTGCTATCTCTAATATATTTGGGCTGTGCTCTCTGATACGGAGTCTGTTTCTTTAGATTGAGGCTGTGGTGTGGGATGTGATTTTGAGGTAGTGCTCTGTTAGATATTTGGTCTCTTCCTGTTTTCAGGATAAAGGAGTCTAATTTGACAGTTCCGCTTGAGAAAGCGTCCAGTGTTGCGACACAAACGGAGAAGGGCCTCTTTGCCTTCTTCAAGGACACTGACAGCAAGTACAAGAGCAAATACCGAAGCCTGATGTTCAACCTCAACGATGCCAAAAACAACGTAAGCACACCACAGAAGTACACAAAGCCCCTCCAGAATCAATGAATGAATGAATTATTGAGCCAGAGAAACAATTGTTCCTTTCAGGTGCTCTTTAAACGCGTTCTCAACGATGAAATTTCCCCTGAGCATTTGATCCGGATGAGTCCAGAGGAGTTGGCCTCTAAAGAACTGGCAGCCTGGAGGCAGAGGGAGAATCGACACGTGAGTCTCTCGGAGTCCTTCTCGCCTCCCAAAAACACCAGTCCAAAGGTCCTCTGTACTCTGAAATCTTGGCTATGAAAGTTTCTTGAATGTTTGTTTAGTGCTGTTAGTTAATGCAATCCTGCATGGGAATTGCCATGCAGTGTCAAGGCTAGCCGTTTTCTTCCTCTTTCAAATGTTGACAGAATTTTGGGATGAATATCTACTAATGAATCGATCAATAAATTAGCAAAACAATCAATACCACCTGTTTTGTTAACTGAACTGGGCTACATTCCTCTCCCTGCAGACGATAGAAATGATTGAGAAGGAGCAGAGGGAAGTGGAGAGGCGCCCCATCACCAAAATCACCCACAAAGGAGAGATTGAGATCGAGAGTCAGGAGGCTGTCAAACCAGCTGAAACCACTGTTGGGGTAGGGCAACGATGACTCTCAATCATCAGTGCAGAAACATCAGTACAGAGGGCTAAGCTAAGTCTCAGGTGGTAGCAGGTTCCATCTTGCTGTATTCACTGTTTTATTTTAATCTAATGTTTGTTCTGAGTTGCAGCTTAAAAAACCCATTTGTATTAAATAGGGGTTAGCCGCAAGAGTTCACTTTTCAGGACTTAATGCCACATACGCTAATAAAAATTTAATGGGCTCAATCCCATCATGTTCTAAGACTGCCAGCTGCATCCACAGCCTGCAAGTACATCCTAGTTATTTCAACTCGGCTTACACATTTTAATTTAGAATTGGCATATTTAGATTTTTAAATACCCTTTTTGGTATGTAGTGGTGTAATTCATATGGATATCCTTACTTGAGCGTATAGTGACCAACTCTGTAATATTTTTGTGGCACATTTTGATTCAGTTTAGTCTTTTTGCTAGTTTGCATATTAGTATTTTGAATATTTTTGTGTTGTCTAGTTTTATGAACAAGAACATTTTTAGTCAATGAAAAAAATTTGGTTGAATTATAATACGCCTCACTATTTTCTTCTCACCTGAATGTTTCGGGAAGTTGCCTTTGATTGAGCTTTATAACTTCCGAGAATCTTTACAGTCGTTATTGCACATTGTTTGAAAGGGTCGGAGCGTGCAGTATGTTCCGGCAAGTCAGATTAAGGTGGGATTTTTTGCCAGTTCGGAAAATCTCTTCTAAAACTCGCTGCCACTCATTATTGCACTGGAGTTGGTCAGATCCGTTGTGTCTGGGCAGGTGGGATTCATTTTCCTGCCCTCTGTGTAGGCTTCTTTTTTCAGAGTGAAGCTGTCCCCATTTCAGTTGTTTTGGGTTTTCTGACTGCTGTTTGGGCCTTTTTTCAGACTGAAACTGTTCCTAGATCAGTAGAAGAGCCTAAGCCCAAGGAAGTCCCTGTAGAGAAGGAGTCTGAAGATTGTAACGACACTACAGGCCAGCACAAAGCACACCTGTTCGACCTCAACTGCAAGATCTGCACAGGTAACTGCCAATGGAAGGGCTTCGGTGCAGGGCAGTTGCCAGTGGCTTTGAGAAATTTACACTGTGGTCCAATTATTCTTATTGTCAAGTAATGTACAAACTAAGATGGATGTCAAAACTCAAGTATCATAATGGGATCGGAACTGAAAGAAAGCGAATCGGTGCATCCCTAATGGCAACCTGGGTAAACCCTTTACACAGAGAAATTAAAAAAAGAGGGGGTATTGAAGTGAGCAATGCCTCAAGAGAGAAAATGGAGAGAGCAACATTTAAAGATACCGTCGCATGCAGTCCTAATTCCATTCAGTATGAAAGAATAGAACAGGCGTTGCTGGTTTGCTTGTTTTGCTTTTAGTCCTGGTGCTCATGCTTCAAATTTGGACATTAAACTTTTTGTAAATTAAATACATACAGTGTTTAACAAATTTATTAGACCACCTGTCATAAAAAAACGAGAAAACATGAATATTTAAGAAACTTGTCAAAAACTTGCTTGAAACTAAATATTATTTCTTTGGCAAATAACGGACTGAAACCACTAAATAGTCCTTATTCACACATAAAAACAAAACAAAAAAAAAACTATTTTGTATGGCCTCTTCTGGCCTTAATAACAGCTTGCATTCTTGCGATCAACCACTGAAACTAATTTTTATGTTCAGGAATGAAAGAAAATAACTAGCTTGTTGCAAACAAAAGAAATAACTGATGGGTATTTTGTGCTCTTGACACAGAAGGAGTCAAAGAAACCACCTCAATGCAAAACACCACAGTTAATTATACAAGAAACTCATCTTAAATATACAGCTGTATTTGCAACAAAACATTGAGTGCATTAAAGTATTTGGTTCACTCAGGGGAACGGTATATAAAAGAAAATCGTAGCATAAGTGGGACCTCTAACCGAAATTAATTCAGTGTTTTACTATGTCGCTGGGAAAACCAAACGTAATCTCGGATGATACGCATTCACCAAGTGCGGACAGCCTCAATTTGAACTATTCCGAAGAATGCTGGGAACAGCCGAAGGACATCTCAAATGCAAAATGCCTTAGACACAATACAAGTACCTTTATTTATTACAACCGACAATGCCGCAAGTTTATTTAGCTTGTTTAGAACAGAGATTCTTCAAGAATGGGCTCTAGTGGAACGACTGGCCGTTTCCCCTACATCAGTATTCAGTAGGTGATTAGATCGTGTAGGGAGATAGAGTTCGGCACTCCATCCGCCGATCTACCTTATTGGGTTTTCTGTCATTTCTCAGTGTAAGAATGCCAAATATTTTTATAAAGTAACTAAATGAGTATTGGAATGCACATCAGTTACAAGTTCTTGTTATTCTTCAGGATTTATAGAGATTTCAGGGGGCATACAACAGTGCTGGAAGTAGTGCCGTCATTTGACATTATGTCACTGACCGAAGCGATGGGATTTCTCTCAGCTGGGGTCGCCAGCTCAGCGCGCAGCAGTATCCGGGGCGATCTCTCAGTTGAGAATGTAGCCCATCCTGCAAAATTTTTCCCCCACTCCGGTTCTGAGCTCAAATATAACATACAACATATAACCAATCATTTCTCGTGTTAGAGCCGCACACATAAAAACGTAGAATAACGAAACTAGCACTTCGGGAGCCTTTAGGCATGTATTAAGACTTGGAATAACGAAACTCGCACTTACAGCCCATACATCAAAAAGGCTTCCCTCGCAGGAATCTGTGTCTCCTAGCTTGCCTCGCAATTTCAGAACACCATTCGCATGATTAAAATGACTTGTTGCGAATCGCCATCTGCGTGGGCAAGAGACAGCCAGTTTTGAGGTGGCAGAACTGTTAGCTTTTACACCGTGTCCCAAAAGTTCATGCACCCCAATGGGCAACATGTCTGTCTCCAAAATGGGTTGCACCTGGTCAGCCAGGTGTTGTGAGGTTGTTTAATTAGTTCATCTGTTTCTGAGAGGCCTATAAATTTCTTGGTTGACCAAGGAACCAAGAGAGAACTTTCACTGAGAGAACCTTTTTGGTAGTGCTGCCACGATGACCAAACAAAGACTGGAAAGGCTGCTCTTTCAGAGCCTCAGGTCCGTGCTCAAGCCATAGCCTTGCGCAGGGCAGGGAAAGCTTGCAGGGAGGAGCTCAGGACCTTGGCGGAAGCATATGATGGGTGAAGAAGTGGTGGCAGAGACACCAGAGTTTTGACTCCCTTGAAGACGAGCCTCATGCAGGTCGCCCCTCAGTCCTGAGTTCTAGGGCTAAGGACCTCATCCGAAAGGTCAAGGGAAAGTGACACCAATCCTGCCACAGACTCAGTCGAAGACTGAAGAATCTTGGGGAAGCAATCTCTAAGAGTACTATCCATCATTTTCTGACTGAGAAACTGGGTCTGAGAGCATACAGAAGACGGTGGATTCCTCGCCTTACCAAAGTGCAAAAGGAGAAGCAGCTAGCTTTTTACAAAGAAGTATGCCACAGTGACCCCAAGACACTGGGAAAACTGGGTTTTCTCTGATGAGTGCCCACTCTACTTATTTCCAGCTCCCAACAGCCAAACCGACCGCATCTACACCAACGATTGAAAGAAAGTGCCACCTTCTGAACAAGTCCAGTTCAGCGCCCATTACATGGTCTGGGGGCCGATGTGGTCTTCAGGGCTGTTGGAGTTGCATGTTGTACCCCGGGGCACCACCATCAATGCTGACTATTATGTCAAGAACATTCTCCAGCCAGTGCTACATCCCATACCCACCAGAAAAGAAAAAACCGGGCCCCGTCACTGCTAGGAAGATGTTCAACAGGCGTGCGGAAATGGTCTTTGTGCAAGATGATGCCCCCGCACATACTGCTCGTTCAACTCAGCAGTGGTGTTCTGAGCAGCTTCCTGGCTTTTTGCGCAAAGAGGAA
This sequence comes from Gymnothorax javanicus, assembly GCA_029692085.1. Classification (NCBI taxonomy): domain Eukaryota; kingdom Metazoa; phylum Chordata; class Actinopteri; order Anguilliformes; family Muraenidae; genus Gymnothorax; species Gymnothorax javanicus. Next base: position 25,867,969 of record CM056208.1, on the reverse strand, counting down.
TGGCCACCTAACTCCTCGGACTTCAACCCAATTGAGAACTCCTGGGGTATCCTGAACAGTCAGGTCTTCCACAGCCCACCCCCTACCACCATGAAGCAGCTCAGTGCGAGGGCTGTGTGGGAGTGGGGCAACTTTGAGCCTTCCGTTCTAAACAACTTGGTGCGTTCTATGCCCCACAGGCTGAGGGCAGTAATTAAGATGCAGGGGGGATACACTGGCTTTTGAATAAATGCACTCTGTTGAATATTCACAATCTGAGTTGACTTTTTCTGTGGTGCATGAACTTTTGGGACACGCTGCACACGTAGTTCATATCATCAGCTGCAGTAGATGGAATATCATCTCGATTTAAGATTGTCATTTCAAATAAATTATTACTCGGGCCGTAGGCCACAAGTCTAAATTTCGGCTCCGTTCCTTTTTTTTTTTTTTTTTTTTTTCGGGTCGCAATTGTCCTGCCTTGGCGCGTAGCGTGGTTTATGATTGGCCCAGGCCTAGACCCGGCCCGAGTACAGGCTCTGAGGAGCCTCTTGTTAAGAGGAATAGTCACCCAATTCTACCACTTGTATGAAACCTGTCTCCATTAGAATTGTATTTCATGTCCTGTGGGCTCGGATTTGAAGAGAGCCAAGAAGGAAATGATGAGTCTTGCGCCATAACAAGTGGATCAGCTGGGAATGAAATCTGCCGACTGTTGAACTTCTAAGAGAGGAAAGCTGGCAACGTGATTCTAAAATAAATAAGCGGGGCTATGATTACCGTTATGCATGTACATGTATTTCTTTCAGGCTATATTTACTCAAATGCCCGATTTCTGGTATACAAGTTTCTATTGCCTTGACACCCACACGCTGATACGAATAAAAACTTCTTGACGGGGCTTTGAAAGAGGCATTGAATCAAACAAATCAGTGCAACACAGAGCGTTTTGAATCACCTTACAGTGAATAAAATGCTCCAGGACATCCACGTCATCAATACAATTGCTGACCTACCTCTAAAACAACTTTTCTCAACTCTTGCACCAGCGGACAATGCCCAGCTGCTCGCACATGCTACGAGCCTTGGGTGTGCATCGATAGTAAGACAGAAGTGCGCGGGTTGGTCATATGTTAATGAGTTTATATTCAAGCTCAATTTCGCGCCTGGCCTACAGCACCTCAGTTCACTAAATAATTAAAGTCATATTGACTGCGCAGATTTTCGGGACAACTATTGTTATCTATACAAATGCTCGCCCGTCTCACACATAGGTAATTTAGTGCTGGAAACGGCCAAACCCGTCTCAAATCAGACTTGCCCGTCTCAGCGTCTCAGGTAAACATCGTCCGTCTCAAAGACGGGGAGACGGGTGGCTGGCTAACACTATGATGCGAAAATTCATGGATAACAACAATAATTATATTTTAGCATTAAAAATATCATTTGTTAAAGAGCGTGCGCATACGGGTGGAATAACCATTACAGAAACATAAAAATTATTTTGCTTATTACCAACACTGTTAATTTAGGGCAGCTGTGGCATAAACCTTACATTGGATGGTGGTCTAATAAATTTGTTCAGCACTGTAAATGGAAAGGCAACTTACTATGGAAACAATTGTGTAGAAATGCAAAACTGAGAAGGGTTAAACATGCTTGGTCAGGTTGGAAATGATTATGCACTGCCATCAAAACAATAGTGTCAACTAATAATAGGCTTAATACTACTCTTCATCCCCCCGTAAGAAGATAACCTGTGTTCACCTGTATGGAATGGTGTAATATATGCAATATTGAGTCTACAGTCTTCTTAAATCGCACAACTATCTACTGAAAGCGTAAATTTGTAGAAATGGCTGAACCTTGGCCCATAATCTCCTTCTGTCTTGCCTCCCAGTCTCCCCTCCATTTCCCCCTTTGTCCCTACAATCGGATCTACCTCCAGTGGGCTGATCTGAAGAGGCGCAAACCCAAGAAACTGACTGATCTGACTGAAGGGATCTGTTTTTACAGAATCCCTCTGAATGTGTGCCTAACCTTGCCAAACAGTACAGGAAGAGACTACATGCTGTTATCCAGGCCAGTGTAGGTTGCTAAACCAGGGATGCTAGTAATTATGAATCCTGAATTTCATTACATTAGTTTATGAAATGTATGATTTTGATTGATTCCAGTGGAACATTTACTGAAATGCTTTTTGTGTATTTTTTTTATAATATATATATATATATATATATATATATTTAGTGCATTTCTGGTAAGGTGTGCCAATAATTCTTGAACATGCCTTCTATTAGGGCCAGTAAATATGAATATAACATGAAAGATTGCCTTCATTTTTTCTCTGCACAACTTAGTTGAGCCATTTCATTAATCTGAAATGCCGCACCTTTCACTTTAAAACATTTTTTTGAAAATCAAAACATTGCCATTATGTGCAAAATGGGGATGAACAAGGTACTACACTGACAATACGGCATGAAGAAAGCTTTCTATAACCACTAAATCATTGGTGAACTTGGAAAGTTTTTTATTTTTATCATCTTAAAAATTCATGATACAAAATGAAAACAATTTCCTTTTTAAACCTCATAAAACTGAGCGAAACAAAGTCGTGTCCACGGAAAGGCCATTTTCTTAATTAATTGGCTGCCGTATTTGTGTCTCCACCCAAAGGCCGCATGGCTCCGCCTGCTGAAGATGCCACCACCAAGGCAGTGAAGGTGGCTACCACGGTGATGCGCCGCCAATCGGGAGTCGATGCAGAGGCTCCGCCTACCCAGCTGGAGGAACTGTCACTTGCCACCTTGGAGGAGTGTCTGTCAAACCCCAGCGTCCTGTCCTTATTGGATGGATCGTGAGTCTCTTGTGATGCTTTATATTTAACATTTGGTTTTTCTTTAAGGTCCCCTATTATGTCACTAGGTGCACAGCCAATTAGTTATTACAAGCCATTTCAAAATCTTTCCCCTCTTGACATCACATGGGGAAGTAACCAACCAGAGGCAAGAAGAGCTGATCAACTTCAGCCAAGCAGTCAATCAGATTTCATTATTCTGGGTGGTCACTCCCCCTTGTGATGTCAGGAAGGAGAGCATTTGAACTGGCTCATAATGGCTAATTAGCTGTGCACGTGGTGGCATAATAGGGGACCTTTAAAGTCCGTTGTTTTTGAAGAATCAGAACAATGGTGCACCTACATAAGGGAAGGCCATTCCTGGTCGCTAAGAAATGCAGGGTCTGCCAGTCAGCATTAACGGGTTTTTCCTCCGTAGCTCACTGTCTGTTAGAACACCCAGCATAGCACAGTTGTGTGGTCAGGGTTTGACAAGGGACCATAGGAGTCATCCTCACCACAGATTCTGGTGCCTGTGGCATGAAATAGAATTGCTCAAAAAGTTGGAAGACAGGAATAGGATAAATCAGGAACCCTCTCAAATTAGGAGCATGAACTGAAGTAAAGAGCTGATTGGGGTAATGGCTCTGTGCAGTCATCTGGCTAAGTGGGTAATCCATTCTCAGCGTGCATTTGCAAGATGAGTATTTTAGCTCAAATTTTCTCCTTTTTGCACCTCAGATATAGCCAGAGGAGAAATCAGAGAACCTGATGTACATTTCCTATTGTGATACTCACAAAATGGTTGGTCAGTTGTTCAGTATTTTCCTTGTTGTTCTCTTCCACACAGCTCCAGTTTGATTCCTTAATAACTTCTGATAGATGTTAGTTAGGGAAACCGGATGTAGTGGTTTGGTCCTTACACATGGCATCTGATGCATGACTGTTTGGCGGGATCTGTTGTAGGTCGGACAGTCCCAAGGGGCGGCAGGATGAGGCTGCCTTCCTGTCTCGTCTAGACCTTCTGTGGACGGGCTGCGTCAACATGCCCTCTGTGGCTAAATTTTTCACGAAGATGTATCCTGTTTCGGGCGTCCTGGACCACCTCACAGAAGTAAGACATGCACGTAACAGAAAAAACTGAATCATTTACACAGTGAAATCTTCTGAGTTTTAAAAGTCTGACAGTGTAATATGTGCTGCTTAGTTCATGTGCTATGGATGTTGAACTTGAATCCAAATATGCAAGTCATAATCCTTTATGCAGCTTTGTAAATCTCACTGCTTAGTCAATGTTCATGTCGCAAGTATGGCCTAAGTTGGGCATTTACAGCTTCATTGCTCTGTCTCCGCTAGGATCTGCCGAACAGCATTCAAGTTGGGGGGAGGATCTCTCCGCAAACCGTCTGGGATTATGTGGAGAAGATCCGTGCCTCTGGGACCAAGGTGAGTCTGGATCCAGACTAGCGAGTCAAGTTCCCGACTGAACGAATCCTAGTCTCGTTTGAGCCGCGTAACCAATTGGAATCTTTTGAGCTGCGGTATATTGAATATTGCTTCATCTGAATCCACAGTAGCGTTGCTCGACAAAGTGGCTTTCCTTTAGTTCCTGTGTGCTTTCCCTTTCATAGGAGGTGTGTTTGATTCGGTTTTCCCCTGCGACTGAGGAGGATGAGATTTCCTACACCCTGCTGTACGCCTATTTTAGCAGCCGCAGACGGTATGGTGTCGTTGCAAACAACACCAAGCAGGTGAAGGACTCCTACCTCATCCCTTTGGGAACCACTGACAAGATCCCTCACCAGCTGGTTCCCTTTGATGGCCCAGGTAATGACTCCTCTGGCCATCTCACTCGTTTGAAACCAGTTTTGAGCCAGGGCTGGTGAAATCCTTGCAATTATCTTTGGGGCAGATGGCCAACAGAACTTTGAATTTTTGGATTTAGCAAAGGATTTTAAAGTAAATCGAAACAACATGACTTTGACATAAGTGCTTGAGAGTTTATATGGTAATGAAATTGGTCTTAGGATCAGAAGCAGAACTTTTCTGTAAAATTGTGGTGGTTGAGCATTTTAATCCTGGAGTGCTTTATTTTTTTTAATCATGCCTTATTTTGTTCTTCCTTGTGAATATGCCTGTTTTAATGATTCTGGTTCTTTATACATTAATGAGACTGGGAATTTAAGACCTGGGAATCTATGGGAAAAGTGTGCTGATATTACCTTTGTGTTTTAGTTTTGAGTGCTGAATTTGTTGTCCTGTAATTTCCTCAGGATTAGAGGCCAACCGTTCCAATCTGCTTTTGGGATTAATCATTCGACAGAGGGTCAGAAGGGACTTCAGCACAATTCTGCCAGTGGACGTTCCAGAAGTTTCCGTCCCAAGGCTTGTTCCTGAGGGCAGGGCCAAGGCAGAGTCAGCTTTTGTTGACAGCGAGAGCAGGGAGGGCGAGCAGGTAGACCCCCTGAGTGAGGGTCATCTGGCGGAATCTGTCAAGCAGCAGCCTACTTCAGTGGACGCTGGAGATGAGGTTGGCAAAGAGGCGGACTCCTTGATCTCAGAAGGTGTCCTCCAGGAATCAGTAAAAGCACCTCGGTTTCTTCCAGGGGTTCTGGTTGGGGGGCAGAGCGGTGCATCAGCACCCTCTCAAAACCCTGCGGGAAAAAATTCACTAAGTGAAGCTGAGCAGGATGTAGACAAGCAAGCACCAGCCCCTGCTGCAACTTCTGATGGTGCTCGCAAGGAGCCCACCCTAAACAAGAACCCCGCACCTAATGGTCCCCGGCTGGACCGCTTCGTCATAAAGAAGAAGGAGTCGAAAGCAGTAGTTGCTGACGTAAAATCGGCAGTTCACTCTACCTTGGCAGCTGCTGACTTGAAAACATCAGTTGCTGAAACGAGACCACCAGTCGCTGACTCCAAACTGCCAGTCGCTGACTCCAAACTGCCAGTCGCTGACTCCAAACTGCCAGTCGCTGACTCCAAACTGCCAGTAGCTGACTCCAAACTGCCAGTAGCTGACTCGCAACTGCCAGTAGCTGACTCGAAACCGCCAGTAGCTGACTCGAAACCGCCAATAGCTGAATTGAACCTGCCAGTAGTTGACTTGAAACCGCCAGTCGTTGATTCAAAACCTGTGGTAGTTGACACGAAACCAATTGCAGCCGACTCAAAAATGGTGGCCGTTGACTCAGAACCGCCAACAGCCAAGTCAAAACCAGCAGCAACTGACTCTGGACCGGCAGCAGCAGTTGCTGACTCGAGACCGGCAGCAGCCACGGACTTAAAACCGGCGGTAGCCGACTCTAAATCGGTTGCAGCCCTGGACTCGAAACCGGTTACAGTCCCTGACTCGAAACCTGGAGCAGCCTGCAACTTGAAACTGGCAGCAGCCACTGAATCAAAACTGGTGGCAGTCGCTGACGGCAAACTGACAACAGGTGGCGAGTTGAAACCGCCTGCAGCAGAGTTGAAAATGGAGGAAGCTGAACCAAATCTGGCCATAACGGAGCCAAAAATTGCTGCAGCTGTATCGAATATGGTGGTAGCAGAGTTGAAAAGGGTGGTAGCTGAGGAGTTGTCCGGCATAGACGAGAAGCTGAACTCCAGCGCCCTCCCAGCTACACAGGCCAGTACTGCCGGAAGTGTCACAACTACAGCAGTCTCTTTGAAAGACAAGCCTCCGGATGTTTCTACTGAGGCCTTCCTTGCCAGCCTTTCCCCAGCTGTACCTACCAAAGAGCAGGCTGACGTCCACACCCTGCCGCTGCCTTTGGTGGAAGAAGAGGCGAAATCCAACCCTGTAGATCTTGGACAAGAGGCTGCTGCAGAAATGCCTAGCACCCCTCCTAAAGATTGTGCTCTTGCCCCAGCAATTCGTAGTCCCATTATGCACCCCAAAACAGTGCCTGGGGCAATCCTGAAAAACAGCACTCATTTCCATGGGAAGGAAAAGTCAAGGAAGTTCAGTTGATGGTGCTCCAGCTGATATTAGTTCAGTTGATGGAACTCAGGCACAGGAAGAAAAGGAAATCGAAAAGCCGCTTTCAGATGCTCAGGAGCGATCAGAGGCTTTGAGCTCTCCTGTCTCAAATGAGGAAAAGCCAAGTGTTCCCCCACTTGTGGTTGCCTCACCTAAGCAGGAGTTCCGTCCGCTGGAGGACATACAAAGCATTACCACCGTGTCCTCGGACCGGCGGAGCTGTGCAGTTTCTGGCATACCTTCGCTTCTCTCGCCCTTGCCCGCAGCGTACTCCCAGGGAGGTCTCCGACTGTCAGCACCCAAATTCCCCGTGCCCCATACCACATCTGCCCCGTTCAAATACCACCCACCCCCCTCACCAGGATTCCGCCCGCAGACTGGGAGCGTGCCCCCTTTCAAGCCCCTGCACCAGCCTGCGCCACCCAGCCTAGTGTACCCTGCTGCCCCTCCTCTCAGGTTCCCTCAGTCAGAGCCACATGTACAGAATCATGCCATGTCCTGGCCCCACCCCGCCCCCCACCTGGCCGGCTTTCCCCCTCCAGGCCCGCCACCCCCCCTTACAAGCTTTCAGCCTCCTGTGTCAGCGGTTCCATTTGAGGCATCCCATTTTGTCGAGTCGTCAGCAAAGGACGAAAGGGGACCAGAACGGCGCCACAGTGACCCCTGGGACAGGCGGCACCGCCTCTCTGAAGATGACCACCAGAGGTCAAGCAGCGAGGAGCGTCACAGGCACCGACACCTCAGTGAGTCTCACAGGGAGAAGAAGAGCCGGCACCGTAAGGATCGGGACCACGACCGAGACCGCAGGAAGCACCGACGGCGAAGTCGGAGTCGGTCCCGTACCCGGAGTCGAACTCGGAGTAGGAGCTGGAGCAGGAGTCGAAGCAGAAGCCGGGCTAGGAGCCGAAGCAGGAAAAGGAGCCGAGAGAAGAGCAGTCGCCGACACAGCAGGAGCCATCATCGCTCCCGCAAAGACAGCCACCATAGGCACCGACACAGGAAAGACTCTCATCATGACCGCGGGAGGAACCGGTCCAAAGATCGGCGGTCCTGATCATGAACCCCCAACCAAACCCCTTCTTTCCTTTCTTCCATTACGGGGTACAGAACAGTTGAACAAACATTTTTAGTCGCATTAACAGCAGCAACTGGCTTTAAGCAGACTTTTTCTTTCTGTATAAAAAACATGGAACTTTCTGTACTTCTTTGCTGTGTTTTAGTTTTTATTTTAATGTCAAGATGTTGTACCACTGCATTTTTGAGCTGAATTTCAGGCATTTGTTCGAAAATACCACATCTAAAGGTAGTGAAGGCATTTTGCCAACTTGAACAATTTCATCTTAATATAACTGAAAACTGGAGAGAGGGCACTCTTCTCATTAGAGGAGCCATTTGTTGACTTTGTATATCCTTTTTAACCTTTTATGTTACCCAAGTCTTCTAAACTTTTTTTTTTCTTTTTTTAAATCCCTGAGCTTTGTCTCTGTACATTTTGGCCTGTCATGTACAGAAGAGAGTGTGCTATCTGCACCGTGTTTATGTACAGTTCATAATAAATCTAATCTTTTTATTGTTGTTCACCAGACATATCACTTCTTACAATTAGGTTGGGAGGTAACCCACTTGGTGTGGGGTAAGATGTGAATTTTTGAATCGGAGGAAATATTCTCTAAAAAATTATGGAATGGAGGTAAAAGTGATTATAACCTTCCAATGTTTTCATAGTACACTGTCTGTCCAAAAAAAGGTCGCCATTTGGATAAAAAAAAATTTAAAATAATATGACTGGATCAATATTGCAGCAATTAAAGCATTTTAGCTAGCAATAATTTTTTTTTACCTTACCTGATGTAGCGCGTAGCTTCTTATTTCTTAAAAAAATCTTACTTATCCCTTGGTGCCGGAAAAGATGTTACAGTATTTCAGAAGGGATGAATTATTGGCCCGCATCTGGCAAAGAAAACGATGAATGAGGAAAACAAGCATGTGGAATCATTTTCTCTAACGAATTTGTCACCACGAAGTCCTGACCTTAACCACATTGAAAGTTACTGGGATGTGCTGGAGAAGACCACAGAGTGGTTCTTCTATCTTGTTGTCAAGACGAGATCTCAAGCTAAAAATGAATGTTCTGATGTTGCGTACAGTTGTTAAAACAAAGATACTACGAATTGGCACTGTAATCAACTAAATACTTGAGTGCAACTTTTTTTTTTTTTTTTTTTTGGCCAGGCAGTGTGTGTCATTTCTGATTAATTTCAGCTAAAATTCCAGAAAAAGTTTTTGGGCCATGTCTTTGGGGTTTTTGAGTCCTGGAGTGGTAAATTTCAAATGATTTGTGGGGAAACTCATTTCTTTGCATAAAATCATTTCCTTCCTTTCTTTTTATTGTTTTCATAGCAGTTGGGTCATTTTTGGTCAAAATCCCAGAAACTTTTTTTTTGGTTCATTATTTGGGTTTCTGGGCCCTGGAGGGGTCGATTTTTGCATGATTTCTGGGTACACATGCTTATTGGCATAGAATCATTTTTCTGCCCTTAAATATTTCCATGATAGTTATGTAATTTCTGAATAATTTCAGCTAACTTCCCAGGCAACTTTGATTGGTTTTTTTTTTTTTTTATAGGGTTTCTATGCCCAAGAGTGGTCGATTTCGCATGATTTCTGGGGAATCTTGTTTCTTTGACTAATATCATTTCTCTGCCCTTTTATTAATTTTTTATTATAGTTAGGCCATTTTTGATTATTTTGAGCCAGAGTCCTAGAAACTTTTGTTAATTGGGTTTCTAAGCCCCAGAATGGTTGATTTCACATAATTTCTGTGGAAACTTGTTTCTTGGCATTAGCTTTTCCTGCCATTTTTGTCCAAAAATCATGTATGGAAAATGAATGGACTCTATTGGAAGTGGGATGATGGGTTTGAGTGCACAGAAAGACCCTAGGGCCTCCAAAAATGGCACAGGCTGAAGCTCTACCACTTTTCTAGAGTCTCCAGAAACCATATATTAAACACTGGGCATATATTGAAAACGATCCTCAGGGATTTGGGGGTGCAGAAACATCCTGCGGTCACAAAACCTTGCACCAGACATCTTTGTGAGGTGCACAGCAAGCACAAATTTGAGACTGTAGGGAATCTGGAAAATTTTTCCCAAATTTGAATTTGGGCCTCTGAGGTTCTTGGGGACATAGAGCATTAGTAAATCACTATAGAACTCCTGTCTTTAAATTTTTTTTTTTTTAAAGTCTAACAAGGCTGATCTTTGATTTGTGGCAGCTGTCGTCCAAACATGGTACCAGCTAAATCCCAGCTGTCTAACATATCTCTAATATGCCCAAAACCATATAAATTTGAGGAATATTAGTATATTGAAGTTACATGATGGGTCTGAGGGTACAGAAAGGTGTTGGGGCCTCTAGAAGTGGCACAGGAAATGTACGAGTAGAAAAAAAATGTGGCCGAAAGGTTGGAGCTCTCGGTCTTGTCTAACTGGGGTCCATAACCCATATAGTCATATATAACAAATGGACAGAGGCCTTTCTGGTTTGCTGTTTGCATTTTTGTCAAAAATACTGTGAGCTACCGAGAAAATCATACATGATGGCTATTACAAGATGCCAAACTAGTAGAGCTCCGTCATCTGGAGGTGTTAGAAAAACATCCCTGAAAGTCATCGAAATTCCTCCGATATGGGTGCACTATTTTGGGCATAGCAGTGTGGGAAAGTCACCTATTTGGGGTCTAGAGGCCAAAAAGCTTAATAAATTAATTTTATGGTCCAGACACACAACAGGGTCACAAAAATAGGTGGGTAAGTCCAAATATTTTGTAATACATGGCTATAAATGCTTAAGGTTGGGAAACAAACATGGGCTTGTGATTAAGTTAAATGTTTTGTTTATTTAATACAGTGCTACAAGGTCCAGAAGTATGTGACGGTCACCGAACAAGGTACACTTCATCTATCTTCAGTGCAGAATGTGTTTAATTTTGCAGATCTCTTGCACTTTTCGAAAGGGGATTCAAAAGTTCTGAAAAATGCATGGGGCTATTTTGGGGGTGGGATGTTGGGTTTGAGGTGAAGGAAAGGTTGCAGGAGACAATACATGCATCTGTACCTGATCAGCCAGAAAATTAAAACCACCTGCCTTGTATAGTGAACGTACCCCTTGTGCAGCCAAAATGGCTTCAACAAATTGACGTCACTCGAGAAACACTAGGTTTCTCAATAGATCATTTCCCAGTGTGTCATATTCCCTCCACTAGTTTTTCATCCCAAAGTACGTACATCCCGATGCGATCGCTTTCCAGGTAAGTGGCGCACACGTACCCAAAGCACAAGATGTCAAAGAAAATGGGAATTTCTTGATCAAGCGACGTTGACCTGCTCCAAGGTCCAGCTCTGAAGCTCAGGTGCCTATGGGGGTGTGCTGCTAGAGGTGGACCAGGATTTGAGTGGGCGTTTTGACTGGTCTGCAAGCTAGAAAGTGCAATACGCTGCAGAGCTGGAATCTAAGAAGAAGACAACCACTTGTAAGGTTAAGAGGTCTTGTATCATCCACTAATCACTGGGAAAACTGTCACAAAGACATGATTTCCATCTTCCTCTGAGCCATGTGAGAACTGTGTTCAATTCTCGGCTGATTTTCGCACCTATGATTCTAAAGACATAGTGTGCATAATCCTGATTTCAGGCTCTAATAAGGCTGCTGATAGAAGTAACTGCAAACATGATCCAGATGTTTTCTGCTACATCTGTGGGTGTTTCACTACACCCAAACAGTGACAGAATAACGGACTGAGAAAATCTATACAGTATATTATATGATAAGGAACATCTCCATTCTTATTTAGTGGAAAAAAAACTTCATGTGATGGAAACTTTTTACTTGCATTTTTTAACTCTGCATCCTCAACTAATATGAGGCCTTTCTGGGAATTCAGCAGAATTTTTTTTCAGCATGCAGGGTGGTGTTACTCAGCGACTTGTGCCACAGTCACCCTTCTGTCGATTTGGACCAGACGGGATAGCCTCCATTGCCCATGTTTATTGATGAACCTTGGGCGCCAAAACACTGTAGCTGGTTCATGGTTTGTCCCTCCTTGGGCCTCACTGGTGCTTGCAGCAACAACTTATTTAACCCAAACTGATGCAGTAAGTAGTTTCTCATTTCTAAAACGACTACACTACTGGCCAAAAGTTTGGGGCCACCCTCAGATTTTTAAAAAAGATTTTTTTAGAATTTTTCAAAGTATTATTTGTGCATTGTCAGTCCGGGGTGTCAGTAATTTTGAAGACGTATCTTGTGGTCTTGGAAAAGATGTTACTCTGTTTCAGAAGGGTCAAATTTTTTACCTGCACTAAGCAAAGAAACCAATTGAGATTGCTGATACCACTAAAATTGGGTTAAGAACTGTCCAGCGCATTTCAACAAACCTGGAAGGTTAGTGGTGAGCGGTCATCTTTGAGGAGCAGTGATCACGATTGGTTATCAGTTAAACGTTTGGTAAAATCAAATCTTAAAAAATCAACAGTAGAACTCACTGCTGTTTAATAGTGAAAGTGAGAGCATTTCCACATGTGCGATACGAAGAGAACTCGAGGAATTGAGACTAAACAGCTGTGTAGCCTTAAGAAAACCATTCATCAGTGAGGCTAATTGAAAAAATGGCATCAATTTGCTAGGGTGCATAAAGATTGGACTCTGGAGCAATGAAAAAAAGGTCATGTGGTCTGATGAGTCCAGATTTACCCTGTTCCACAGTGATGAGCACATCACTGTGAAAAGAGAGGCTGATGAATCTTAACGACCATCATGCCTAGTGGCTACCGTACAAACCTGTGAAGGCAGTGCTATGATGTGGGGTTGCATCACATGGTCAGGTCTTGGTTCAGCAATGGTATGCATTCAAAAATTAGGTCAGCTGACAACCTGAATATACTGAATGACCAGCTGTTTCCATGCATGGATTTTTTTCTTCCTTGATGGCACGGGCACGTTCCAACATGGCAATGCCAGGATTAATCAGGCTTAAATCACGAAAGAGTGTTTCAGGGAGTATGAGGCATCATATTCTCACATGGATTGGATACCGCAGAGGCTAGACACTAACCCCATTTAGAAAATTTGGGATTTGCTAGAGAAGACTTTATGCAGTGGTTCGACTCCCCCATCATCAAGACAAGATCTTGGCAAAAAATTAATGCGACTCGGGACAGAAAAAATGTTGCAACATTGCATATGTTTTCTGAAACTATGCCACATCGAATGTTTTTGGCCAAGCAGTGTATGTTGGTGCTATGGACCAACAGTACTTGCCTGCCAAATCCCAGGTTCTTAGCCCCTATCTAACAAAAAAAAAATATATATGTGTGTGTGTGTGTGTGTGTGTGTGTGTGTGTGTGTGTGTGTGTGTGTGTTTTCATAATACTGGAGAAATTTTCGGGACAGTTATTGTCCATTGCTTTATTATCAGTAGGTAATGATTGATGCATTTAATTCATGATTATTTTGTTAAGGGCATGTTTGAGATATAGTGAGGATGAAATTACCATTTGAACCCAAGTAAAAAATTTTTATTAAGTTAATTGAAATGTTTTTTTTTTTTGGCTCAAAGAGGACACCAAAATGTGACAAAAAAAATCAGTTTTTAACTGAAAGGATATGGGAAATTAAAATTTGACTGTATCATGTAGATTTGCCCGAATGTTATTCACTCACAGTCCAGTGAGTAAATTCCAATTTGCTCCAAAACTTTTCTAGTCAGAATATAAGACGAAATCAGACTGAAATTATCGGGTAAGGGTCGTTTCTTGTCTGCTGTGCTCACGACCGTTACTAAGGTTGGCAGGTCTTCAGCGAGGGCGCTGCTCAAATGTTCTGGTACTCCGGAGAAAAACTGACATTCCTTACGCCGATGAACCAACACCCCCCCCCCCCACACCCCCTTTTATTTCCGTCGTCTTTAAGAATAATTAACTTAAACACCAAGAAATCATTTTGTGTCCACTAAATCACGACCGTTACCGAAGACATATGTTGTTTTGTGCTCTATGATTATTTGCATCAATTTATTGATTGTTCACGTTTCCTGGAATGACTCCGTAAACATCTTTGATCGGCAAGGAAAGTTTTCCTGCGCGTTGCTGCGAGTCGGCTATTTCTGCTGCTATAAGTAGGCTATTGTGTCCACAATTTTGTATGCTGTCACTGAAAAGGGAATTATGACGAAAATCGTCTGAATCCATCCTTATTCTTGACCATCGTTCAGCAACTGGCCGTCCATCTGCAAGGTAAGACATTTCTGACTGCTATTTTCGTGATTTTTCCGAATAATTTTTGTAATTGATTTTATGTTTTAGGATTATAATGCAATATCATATCATGCAAGGGTTCATTTGTACCAGTGATGTGCCGTCGGAGGTCAGTTAGGGGAGGCATAATCCTTACCGTCAAACAAACGATTAATCCCTATTGCTTTGCTTGATTAGCAATCAGAGGATTGATTTACTAATTTACTAAGACTAAACGGCAGAATGGCGTTCCAATTTCATCCACGACATTATTGCTCAGTGCATGGAACTCAAAATGCTGACAAGACAGCAAATTTGGCCATATTTGCTTTCAGGAAGCTAACGCAATGCCATTAACAAATATTAAAACCAGTGGCGGGTGGTGGACAGAGAGCAAGGAGGGCGATAAACATGTCTTTAAACTGCTTATTAGTCTTGATCTGTTTTCAGTCAATTTCCCTGGTAAAAGACACTTGAACTCTCCCATCTCAGGTGTAGCTAATTGTCTTCGTCAAGACGAGAAATCAAACGCACCAGTTGAACGCAAAAAAAGAGCGCATTTAAATCTTTTTCAATTAAACAATCATTACGCACAGGTTTGACGACTTGCTTAGGCTGTGACAAAATTTAACGGGGAAAATCCACAATGGTTTTTTTCGTTAAGAGTTGCCTATTTGCATGTGAATTAAACATTTTATAGAATTTATTATTCACTCGCCTTAACATTTCATTATAAGGGAAACAAACATGTTGACCAAGAACAATGATTGAAATCGGGTCACTAATCTCATCCGTTTCAAGGGATGTTTTCCGCCGCCCCAGTTTTCCGTCCACCGCCCGCCACTGATTAAAACCTTTCTTATGCCGTGTTCAATAGGTGGTCAATATGTTTACGATAATGTTTTCCCCCTTAAATACATTCTTTTTAATGCCATTCAAAAAATATATATATAATGAATAAATGAATATATGGAGTTTATTTTCAGTCTTCTTTCATAATCCCATAAACAGAAGGTCAAAACAATACACAGAATTACAGCCAGAGTTCAGATTTTTACTAATTAATTCTTAAAATTTCCATCCTTGCAGTCTCGAATCAAAGCATGAACGTAAATGAATTTTTTTTTTTTTGTCACAATCACTTCTTAATCATTACAGGCTACATAGTAGCCTATAGCCTAGGTCTTAATTGTTCGGTTAAAAAAAAAAAGTTAAAAGTGATTGATTGTCAACCATGCAGGCATTGTGGCCTACGTGAAAACAGGTTGAAAATTTTAGCGATAAAAAGGTGAAGTCACTGCCTCCCCTGACCGCACGTCTCTGATTCATACCCATTTCTTCTCCACCTTGATGGACATTATGCTTCAGTAAATTATTTTTGTAAACTGTCCTCTAAAAATATCACGTTGGGGATCGCGCATGCGAAGCGCAGAAGCTCTGCTGTCTATTTATATTTTGGACCACAAATCGCTGCAATAACGATCCAGTCGTAGTATTTGTTTATTGGAATCCAAACGGTAACTACTTTTTGACAGGCAGCGTAGAACTCAATGATCCGCTATACAAGCTGAATTACCGCACGAGAGAATGAAACTAATCTCGCTGCTTAAGTTACCGCAGAAATCCAAACCATTAAATGTCATTAAAAAAGACTGAAAAATCGCGATTTTAAAAATGCACGCTTTTAAATGAAAAGAAAACCGAGCAACACTGCTAACTTCACAAAACACACCAATTTCGTTCAGAGATTTACTAACAGCCACACAGACGTGGTATATAGAATGAGTCTGCGCAGGTTCCATACCAATTGTGTTATGTATAAAACGGTTATATAAATATAATATAGCCTATAAAACCTATAAAACGACAGTATGAAAAGTCGAATTTGGGCTTTGAAATGAACACGTTTTATAACCCGTTTTGTAAATATCAAAGAATTTTCCTTTGGAATACTTCGACAGGATTTTGTATTCTGTATGTAGGCTATTCTGTATACTGTATTCTGATGCCATTTTCTCATACATGCTGTGGACAGACTATCTTCTTGCTGTTATATGCCAGTCCTATACCAGTGAAGAATCAAATAAAGTTGGTTTTCTGTTCCTTGAATGATTTTGACATTTTCATGTTTGTGCCACACTTTTGTTACCCAATATTGTGAAAAGACACACACACACACACACACACACACACACACACACACACACACACACACACACATATATATATATATATATATGATTCTAAAAAAAACTTCTGGTTTGGACTCTAATCAAGATGGTTGCGTAATTCAGACAAGCGCATCTTTTTGCAGAATTTTACCTATATTTTCTGCATTGCATGTTAAACGCGGGCTTTCACCGAGGTTTTGCTGGAAATTAGTGCAACGGAGAAACAAACTGCAAGCAGAGTAGTTCCCAAAGCTCCCTGTCTTTTGACAAACCCCTCTGGCCTAAAAACACTTCAGCATGACCTCTGATTTTCCAACATAAGCTTTTAGCATGGGTCATACTTTGTATGATAATCCAACCCCCTGTGTTCAAATGGGGTCAGTCATATCTCCCAAATTTCCACTTGAAAGAGGTACTTGGCAGGGCTGCCCCCTGTCTCCTCTTTTATTTGCTCTTTCACCAAAACTCCTGGCACAGGCTATTCTGCAAAGCTCTGAAATGTCCCCCAACTGTATGAAAGACACGGTCCACCATATTCCTTTATATGCAGACTACATTCTAGTGTATCTTTCTGACATATCCAATTCATTTCCACGAGTACTTGATATGGTTAACAATTTTGGGTCTCTATTATGCTGTAAGATAAATGGAAGTAAATCGATTCTAATGCCTCTCAATTCTGCTTCTAAGCATTCAGTTCTTCCCATCTCTATCCCAGATCAGTGAAATTTCATATATTTAGGAATCAAAATATACCCTTACCTCCAGATGATTCTGAAACAAAGCTTTTCATCCATTCCAAGTAAAATTAAAGCTGACCTTGAACTTGCAAGACGGTTTCCAAAACAATTAACTTTGTTTTTATTATTTATTTATTTTATTTTTAACTGAAGTAAAAGGCATGGACGTGACTTTATACAAAGAAATGTGTCCTCGGAAATAATGCAAAATCGACCACTTCGGGGCTTACAAACCCAAAAATGGTGGCAAAAATTAGTCACAAATGACCTGTCATGATAGTATTAGTAAAAGGAAAGGGGGTGATTTTATGCCGTGAAACGTTTCCCCAGAAATCACACTAAATCGACTTCCACAGCGCTTAGAAACCCAAAAAATGGACCTAAAAAACTGCCTGGGCGACTGGCTGAAAATAATCCACCTAAATTTCAATAAATAAATTAGAGTCAAACTTGAAATAATGACTTGGAATGAAGTTGATCGAAAGATTTCGCACATCTGGTGATAATGCTTTATGAACACTGGGAAAAAAAAAAAAAAAAAAAAAAACCTGGCCAATTTTAGCCGGAAACACCAAGTTAGGAAACAAAGAATGAACACAATAAAAAGGTTAAAGCATTCGTTTTAATAAAATTCAATACTTAAAAATACAAATTCAACTGTTTTAATGCAAAACACTGTATTTCGCAGGAATGCTATGGACACAACATAAGTAGCATATTGCACTGCGGCAATAAACTAATATGCCAAAACTGCAGCGTTGAACGCCGCATCGCAAGTCTGATTGACTACACACACGGTTCACTCGAAAAATAAAGAAATAAATACACTACACATTCAATGACTTGTTTATAAAAAAATGCCATAAAAATTGCGTACCGAGCTTAAGCAATTCATCACACGAAATCTTGACATAAGTCCACGTTCCTACTGGTGATATTAGTAAAAGGAGGGAATGGGGAAAACTCTGGATTGATCCAGGGTAAAGTGCGAGAGAGACATTCCTGCCACGGCGTTCCAATCATAATTTGGGTGGCACTGGGGAAAGCCTTCCGTCGTATGTCCCATTGCATTTTGGGGGGACGACGCACACGCGGCTGCTTCCCGGTCGGAAGAGCATATACTTTCTGGACTACCAAATTCCAACATACAGGTTCCTCTTGCTTCGAAATACGCCCTCGCTTCCTGGTGGGTCTGAATAGGAGTCAAGTGGTCAGCCATGCTCAGGGTTTCGGTTAAAGCCCAGATGTAATTGTGCGCAAATCTAAGGGTTTCAATTTTGGTCAGTTTTGCGTCGTCGGGAAATGACGGCAGAACGCTTCTTAGGGCATCCATGGCGGAATTAAGGTTGTGCATTCTATTCCTCTCTCTATCATTGGCCTTTGTCCTTCGATTTACTTTTTGTTTGGTTAACAGAAAACCCAGTTTGGCCCTGGTTAATTTCTGTTTTTGTTTGCGCCTTTTACTGTGGGACGCCAGGTTAAGTGTCATAGCATTTCCTCCCTTCTCAAGTTCATCTCCTGAACTTCCTCGTTCGCTATGAAAGGAGGTCATTGCGTGGGTGGGAGGAGGGTAGGTTGGAGAGGTCAAGCGCGATGCTCTCTCATTTTTGGACGCACGTGTCATCCGCCTTGAGCCGGAGCAGTAATTGCCCGCGGGTGGCATCCTGCAGCACGAAAGAAATTTAAATCAATGAAATGTGAGCTAAAAAGTTACAGTAAATAACTCCATAAAGTGTGCTGCTGAGATCAATAAGACAGGTTTCTTTGCACAGATTGGAGCGTAATTCAAAATTAATTGTTCTCGTAAAAATTTCACAATAGTAGTACATTGTGCAAGCAAAAAGTGTTATCTAAACTCAGTGCATATATGGGCCACGGGTTGTATTTTGGTCGGCACTTTTTGGTGTCTTGTTTAGTGAGACTGCTGGGAAATTAACTTAAAAAGCTATGTTTTAGTTGATTTCAAGAAATCTATGGCAAAATACTATCCAAATCTGTCACCGACGTCCTCCTTTCTGTACCCATAAACTCTTGAAAACAGAGGAGCATATGGAAACTTACCTCCGATTGATGCACTTGTGAAGTCTTTTTTTATTATTAAAGGAGCCTCCTTTGGTTTTATTACCGTAATTTATGGACTATGCTATCGGAACCGGCCACGCGTCTGGCACGCGACTCTCCGCATCAAGTTGTGGGGGAAATTGGCAGCGTCGAATTAATGTGCAGTTACTATTTATTCCTTTTTATCTTATCAGCTTGCAGAGCGTGCCGAGATCATCCATCAGCACCTGAGAAGTGACCAATCAGCAACGAAGTTTTGGCAACGGAGGAGATTCCTCTCGTGCTAATTACCCCATCCGCCAAGTTCAACAAAAGAGCGGCGGTTCAACAATTGCAAGGGGCCTTAAGGACTGATAAACACACACACACACACACACACACACACACACACACACACACACACACACACACACACACGCAAACACACACACACACACACACACACACACACACACACGCACACAATGGCTCTTAACAAAACTTTTGCAGTATGGCAGGTGGGTTTGTTCTTGACGAAAACAATGACAATGTAGCATCACACGAACATATTACTATTTACAACATACAAACTGACCAGATGCATCATAGGACTTATAATATAAAACACTTCCAGTTCAAGTTGTATTCCTGTTGATCTTATCATACAAATTTTATGAACAAATACATGTGTTACAATAAATTTATTGCCCTGCTTTGATTTATATTTTTGATAAATAAATTAATTCATTTTAATTTCCGCTAAATATATTTAAAAAAAAACTTAGAAAGGTACTCAGTTTAGTTGCACCTTGCACAAATGCACTCCATATAATTGGTATTCAACCTTTCTTCAAAGTTCTTCAGCAAAAATCCATGCCTATCAACCCAATGAAATAGCAACATAGCAACAGAAAGTCGATAGCAATGCTACATTTTTTAATGTTACAAAGTGAACAAAATCGCTGAATCAATTGGTAAGTACCTACCCTGCCTTTAATAGTGTTTCCTTGTTTCTGGAAATATTGGTTCTCTTGTTCTCATATGTTCACAAATTTATTTAAAACAGGCTTGAGATTTGGACCATGCAGAGATACCTTTCCATTTTTCTGAGTCCTGCCGCATACCTTCAGTTTTCTAACACGGAGTTACCTGTTTCAACCCTGCATTGTCTCTGAAATTGGTGACACCACCATTGTTAAACTAATTATCTCTCATGAGTGGAAGGGGAAACCAGAGGCCAAAGTGGTCTCATTCATGTGGGGTGAGCAGTTAAGAGACTGAAGGACAGTGTGGATGGTCTCTCATGGCATCCGTCCACTATGATCACTTTAAATGTTTGGCAAATAAAACAATTGCACTTTTGCCTTGGATAGAAGAATCATTGACTCTGGGGGCAATTTATGAATCTTCAGTTTGGAGAGTCACTGACTAAAGCCTCTGGTTGCCTTCTTGACTAGTTTATAGGTTTAAACAGTGTTTGAATTATTTGAATTACCCAGCATAATAAGTTCAGGCAGGCATACAGTACCGAGATGCAAAATCACAAAGGTAGAAAAAGGACGGCTACTATTCGTTCCTTATTTCTCTGACACATCAGCACCCATCCATGAGAGTGAGGGGATGGGGAACCCAGCTTGGGGGTAATTGGCTCACTGGATTTCACAGTGGTAGAAGCATGAACACACAAACAAACACAAAGGTAATTTACCAATTTGATGAATCAGTTTTGGAAGTTCATCCTATTCAATTTTTTTTTTCTCTGCTGAGATATCACAGAACACTGATTGGCTGAGTGTGAGATTAAATATTTCATAAGAAACTTGATGTGATGAAATAGTAGTACAAATTTGAGACCAGAAATAAATGAACAGTTGAAGACCCCAATGCAAAAAGTACTTAAGTCACAAAATGTCCATCTTGTGAAAATTTAAAAAAATCAACTAAGATAACAATTAAAGATGTTTCCCCGTCCTTTCTTCATGGTGAGTGAAAATTTAAGTAACTTTTTAGCACCAGACTCTTCAATTTTTCATTATGTGAGCAATCAATCATTCCAGAAAAAGCAGAAACGTCTTTTGCTGTTTGCACTTTTTAACCTCAATTGCTCAAGCGTGAGATTTAACTGACAAAAGGCTGCTTTTTACTGAGACAGCAGTAGAAGCAGCAGTCAATTTTGGATTATTATGAATTTGGGGAGCACGCAATCCGTACTGCAGCCTCAAAAGTTTCAATAACATAACAGTGCTTATTGCTTGCTTTTGCAAATGTGGATACTATGGTGAATACATGCTCCATATTGCAGTTTCACGAGAATGAATAATCTTTTTGTAATGTGCCGTTTACGATATTATTTTAGAAGGAGGTAACATCCCTAATGATTCAATTACAGCCAAACGAAATCATTTGTGTCATAATTGGTCGTGGACTCTTTGCGAATTGGGCCATTTGTGAAAAAGATTTTATTTATTTTTTTTAATGACGAGAGAAAAAATTAAATGAGGTCCGTTTCAGGATATATTTTATCGAGTTTGGTGCGAGAGGGTAACAAAAGCCAGCATAAACGAAGACCACCCGAAAAGATCTGCAAGAAGTTACTTCCTGAGAGAGATGTCGTTGCCGATTAACTTGAAAGTACGATTGGTCCTCATCAAATATATAAGCCTAGCATGTCCTCAGCATTTCTAAAAACAAAATGTAATATTTTGGGAGGGACACATATTTAATGATTTTAATTCAGCCAAATAATATAGTGAAGGCATTTCAAACTGAATTGCAAACATTTTCTACTACAGCTCATATGTTCCAAAATTTATTTTGTGGATTACAATGTTAATTGTTCCTTTATTGAAGTGTGAAATACGAAACGTTTTAATTTTTGTTTTCAGCTGCAATCTGAGGAGTGATATTAGTTGGAAATATCCAGTATCCCTGTAATGTAATCACATCAATACAATTGTCCCTTCAAGATGAATTTTAAATGAAGATATATAGTTTATACTATAACATTTTTATGAACTTACTTCTTTATTTTTCAATCACAGAGAATTACCTGGTTATATATTATTTGACTAATCTGAGATGTATGGCGTTAAAGAATACAAAATAGCCCATATGGCACAAATTCGTTTACTGGCCTATTGCATTTCATAAATTCAATGAACAAAGATTTCGTCAGTTATTTCATTCACTGATCATAAAATACAGATTTAACACTCAACTGCGTCACCCATTTTTAAAAAGAAATGATTCCGACATTGGGTCGGGCGAATCATCCATCCGCGTAAAATGAACGAATGCATGAACATTGGATCAAATGCAATCAAAATGAGAAACGTGGTGCAAACCATGTGTTTACGTTTTTTCCGCAGACTAAGTTCCTGCGAAAGGCAAGCGCTTTCATCTACTCCAAAGATTCAAAGGTGAAATTGAACACCAATACCTTAATTAAGTAGTATGACGAACAGCAATAACATTATTAATATGCGTGACCCGGCGAGCACAATGAAAACACACTTTTGGCTTGAGTCCGTCATTTTATTCAGTTGTAATTGGTGTTCACTGCCGTGAAAAGCAAATGTGCAGGGGAACAATGCATGGTCAATAAAGAGAAGCTCTATAGCACATTAAAAAGGAATTAGTCCTTCCTTGAAGTGTGTCTAGGGTCACCCTGGTCACTATGCGCACACCTCTCCAAGAGCGCACAAGTCTCCAAGAGCGCACATTCTGTTTCTTCAGAAAGAACACATTGTTTAGGGTTTTACAAGTGGAGTACATATGGCATCTGGGTTGCAATTAAATGTTTTTTAAAGTTGCTTTCTTCTTTCTGAGGGAAGTTTCTCCCTTTCTTCTTCGGGTGCTGCTTTTTACGTGTCTGAACAAGGGGACAAACTCAATAGATTGCTTGCCAGTTTGGAACAAATGGATGGTAACAATCTGGTCAGCGAGTTTTCAGAGCTAGATTGGCCACTTCAACATGTCCTTCAAACAAAAGCTGGAGGCTAAAATAAAGCCCCACCTGGTACTTCTATTTGCTAAAATCATAATAAATAGAGTTCGTTTAATAAATAATTGCAACAGACTGCGAAGTGAAGTGGACCAGGACGTATTAATCATGAGGCTCGAGGGCAGGTATCACCTGCTCTTGAGTCGGACACGTTTATTGTTAAATATTGTTAAATCACTTTCAGACGAACTCTTTTCCGATATCTACGATTTCCACAGCAACTGTTCTCCTATGTTTGCCCACACTTTGCATAACAAGCAGGATATTACACATGACACTGATAAAAATCAAGGGCCAATGGTGACCGGTTCAAACTCACACCTGCCCTGGGTTCCCGAGTATAGATTTAGTATCAACTGGCTATTTGTAAAGCGGTACTATTCCGTTTACTTTGGATTATTTTGTGCCTTTTATAGCAGCAAGGCAACATGTCCTATCTCACTGGCATATTTGTCCATTTTATTGAAAGCATATGGTTATCAGATGCCTCCCAGAATACATATTTAGTTTGAGTCCATACGATAGGTCTTGCAATCATAGACATAGTTCTATTGTGATGTTTTACAGTCACTTTCTTTAATCAGAGATAAGGCTAGTAGAACTTGACGATGATAACTGTGAAGCGAGCTATCATTCGTAATTAAAATATCATGCGCCCCTGGCTTTTGGCAACGTTAGATTGGAGAAAACCTTGGGCAGTCTGTTTGCCAATTTCAAGGCGCACGGGGCATCTGAACAATCAGAATATACAGAACTCTTATTAATGAACATGGGGGAAAAAATCGATCTTTTGTTTGAGACACACAAACGACACTTAGCCCTTCTTAAACTAGGTTGTGGCTCTCTGCGTCAAAAGCACCTTGCGCATCACCACAGAACACCTGTTTTTTCCCATTGGGCCTCAGAACAAGCAACCATTTTCCGTTTAAAGCGATTCTAGGTTTTCTATTGAAAAAATACTGTGATTTCTCACGACATACGCTCAGCGAAATGCTGGATACTCCTCCCAAGGGACAGCTGCACGTCCCAATATACCGATCCAATCATAAAATATCTGCCGAGCTAGCCGCGCGGCAGGAGCGCGCACCACTCCAGACCTTGAAAACAAACCGGCCTCTCCAACATATGTCGCGCTTTGTATTTTATTGCTGCCTCAACCAGATGCCCAACGTCAAAATAGGAAACAAGTATAGGCTACACACAAAAAAAAAAAAAAAAAAAAAAAAAAAAAAAAGTCTGGACGTTGCAAGACATTGACAAAGTCTCATCCACCAGATTCACCGCGTCAGCATGTGACAATTACACAGCCAAATCACTGAGGGCTCACTCTTAAAACACGTTTTTTCCCATATCATATTTAGAACAATATTATACCTGATATGAATATCCAGATCAATTAATTCATGCAGTTCTAGAGTAATGCCATGGACATATCCATGCACGTGTGTTGTGACTACAACTACAATCATGAGGACAACGACTGAAACTAGGATGGAGACAAAACTGCAGCTATAGTACACTGCTGAGTACCGACAAAGTTTAACCGAACCAGGCAATGACCCAATGACCCAATGTAACATTGCTACCTCTCCAGACCTGAAATAGCATGGATATATCTGAATGCAGATAATTTTGACAAAAGTTTAATTTTTTAATTTAGGGCGACCCAATAAATTTACGTGGGCTGAAAGCAGAAAGGGTTACGGGTAATTAAAGTGCCATAGCAAGGAGAGGACGGACCTAAGAGTCGCACAGAATGTGGCTGCACATCCATCCCAAATGTGAAGAAACACCATCGGAGTGTTCCCTGGGTGTGAGTGTACAATTGACAGTTAATCAGAAACATCTGTAAATATCCATTTATTTATTTATCTATTTATTTTTTGTGCACAGCATATTCACAATACCTGATAATAATATAATAATAATAATCCCTTTAAAATGATAGCGTACCCACTACTGAGAGCACCGTCTCAACTCTCATCATGAAAGGTGGGTCTGTGGCAGCTACGGTACTTGCCACCTTGTCAAATTAGAGGCTGATTTTAACTTATAACAACAAATATTTATCTCCGTTTGATTGCGATGGCAAGCGTTTAAGCACCATGGACAGCGACCAGTTCACCTGAGTAGCAACACCTTTGAGGGCCCCAAAAACACTATTGCCTCTCTGCAGTGAATTTCCCTCTGGCTGTGATTTACTGCAGCTCTGCAGGCTACATCAGGAACAGCGTATCTCAGGTGTGAAGTGCTGGAAGTGTGTCAGTTTGTTCACTCTAAGCTTGAGCAGAATGATGATTGGTTGTCTGCAAGAGGCTGAATAATACATTTTGTTGTTAAATCTCAAACACAAAACAGTATCATTTATATCTAAAACCAACTCTGAATTAGTGCTGCCAAATGAGGTAGTTCTTGATTTTAAACAAACATGTAAATACAACCCCAATTCCGAAATAGTTGGGATGAAGTGTAAATTGTGAATAAAATCAAAATGCGATGACTTTCAGATCACGAGCCAATATGTTATTTACAATAAAACATAGATAGCATTTCAAATGTTGAAACTGAGACATTTTACTTTTTAACCACAAAATGAGCTTATTTCAAATTTTCTGGCTGCAACAGGTCTCAAAAAAGTTGGGACATTGGCAAAAAAGGGCTGAAAAAGCAATTAATAAATAAGAGAATCAGCTGAAAGAACATTTAGCAAGTAATTAAGTGAACTGGCATCAGGTGTGTAACATGATTGGCTATAAAAGGGATGTCTTAGAGAGGCTGAGTCTCTCAGAAGTAAAGATGGCCAGAGGCTCTCCAACCTGTGAAGGCTTGCGTAAAAAAATTGTGGAATACTTTAAAAACAATGTTCCTCAACGTCAAATTGCAAAGGCTTTGAAGGTCTCATCATCGACAGTGCATAACATCATCAAAAGATTCAGAGAAACTGGAAAAATCTCCGTGCGTAAGGGACAAGGCCGAAGACCTTTACTGGATGCCCATGATCTTCGGGCCCTCAAACACCACTGCATCACTCACCGGCATGATTCTGTCATTGACATTACTAAATGGGCCCAGGAATACTTCAAGAAACCACTGTCTGTAAACACAGTCTGCCGTGCCATCCACAGATGCCACCTAAAACTCTATCATGCAAAAAGGAAGCCATTGTTGAGCATGATCCAGAAGCGCCGCCGTGTTCTGTGGGCCAAGGCTCATTTAAAATGGACTGTAGCAAAGTGGCAAAGTGTCCTGTGGTCAGACGAGTCCAAATTTGACATTCTTGTTGGAAATCATGGGTGTCGTGTCCTCCGGGCTAAAGAGGAGAAAGACCACCCCTCCTGTTATCAGCATTCAGTTCAAAAGCCAGCATCTCTGATGGTATGGGGATGCATTAGTGCATATGGTGTGGGACACTTGCATGTTTTAAAAAGCACCATGAATGTTAAAAGGTATATAAAGGTTTTAGAGCAACATATGCTCCCCTCCAGACGACATCTATTCCAGGGAAGGCCTTGTATATTTCAGGAGGACAATGCAAAACCACATACTGCAGCTTCGTAGTAGAAGAGTCCATGTGCTGAACTGGTCTGCCTGCAGTCCTGTCTTTCACCGATTGAGAACATTTGGCGCATAATTAAACAAAAAGTCTGTCAAAGGAGACCCAAAACTCTCCAGCAGCTGGAAGCCTGTATTAAACAAGAGTGGGATCAAATTCCAATGGCTGAACTCAAGAAACTCCTCAATGCCCATACGCATCTGCTCTGTGTTAAAAAGAAGAGGGGATGCTACACCATGGTAAACAGGCCCCTGTTCCAACTTTTTTGAGACCTGTAGCAGCCATCAAATTTGAAATGACCTCATTTTGTGGGTAAAATTGTAAAATTTCACAGTTTCAACATTTGCTGTTATCTCTGTTCTATTGTGAATAAAATACTGGCTGGTGTGATTCGAAAGTCATTGGCCCTCATTTATCAAACGTGCGTACACCAAAAAAATGGGTGTACACCAAATCTCCCGCAAAGATCGGCATTTATCAATCTGAACGTGAGCGAACGGTCCACAAAAATCTCACGCCAGGTCTGACCAGGTATACGCTCATCGTGCAACATGCAGGAACGAGTGCAGCTGTCAAAATTATTAATTAACCATATGCAACGATTTGGACGTCACGCTGTTGTTGCTTTTATTAGTAAAATGAATAAATAGGCTCAATAAATAAATAAATAAATAAGACACCTGTGTTGAGAAATTAATTAAACTTATATTTTGAGACAACCTGCTTGTCAGGCCAGACGGCTGACAATTACGATCAATTTGATTAAGCGCAATGCACGGCTTGACATATATGCAGTGTGGTATGTCAGATGCTCATCCAGTCAGATATATACTGAACAACAAAAGAAACGCAACTTAATTAAAGGCAGACTGGAAAATAAGTTTGTGCGTAATTATTTTAGAAAATCAAATTTATTACTAGCGCATGCACATTTACACTCGTTTCATCAAACTTTTCTTTATTTTGCCGTCACTTTGACTGAGTAACCATAAGAGTACATTAACTAACTAGCTAACTACCGTGATCACATTTTGACAATGGCAGATCTTCTATTGTTAGAGGAATAAACTTCTGTCCGATGTGAGAGGAACTTTCGGCACAGAGAGGATCTCCTCCAGGAAAGTGACGAGTGGCTGCTCGTTTTGTGTGGCACCCAATAAAATGTCATGGAGTAATGCTAATAAAAGTACAATGAAGAGTGATCTCTGCAGACTGTATTTTAACAATTACCCTCATGCAGCTCTGATCGAGGCGGTGGGGACTCATCCGTGTGCCCACCACCTCGTACTCCCACGATGGAGGGGGAGCCCTGCTGCCACGCGCTCCTCGAATGGTGACAGCTGGAGGTTCGAGTCTGGTTGGCTTCCACCGGTCTGTGCGCTGCGGCGATCTTAAAATCGGACCACTTTTTTAACCTACTTGTAAAGCATTTGGATTGTCAATTATATAGGCTATATAACATGAAATATCATGGATTTATAAATTGAATTTATTAATGGCCAACAACTAGAAGGAAAAACCCCACAGTTTGAGTTCTGAATGAGGTAAGAACTTGCTTTTTGGTGTGTGGCAGCTTGGGGTAAGTGGCTACACATAACCGATTTCAAAATTGTGATACAACGTATTTATCATATCATATTTAGGGGTCAAACTTTGATTTTTGGAAAAAACTCAAAATAACACAAAAATAAGTTCAACAGTCATTTGACAGGTTATGTATCAGATGTACACTAAAGTGTTATAAATGTACTTATAGCACAACTTCTCCTGAATCCAACGATACCAAGCACTTGATTCAACTCTGTACAGATCCTGAGATACAGCCCTTTAAGTTAAGGTACTATTTTTAGTTGTTGGTCAAATATGATAGCGGATTTTTTCAAATTTCCTATAAAATGCCTTGGAAATATAAGTTCCGGTTTGACATGGTCAAAAGATTTAAGGCATTTTTGTTCCACCCAGAGACAAGTAAGAATCAACTGGGAAAAGGTTTGATTTGCTGTTTTGGGGTGTGGCATGATGCGAGAGATGTCTCCATGACCATTGATTTCAATGCATTTCACTGAGGTTTACAAACAAATGCATTCAAGTGAACTAATGACCTATCTCTCTCTCTCTCCCTCTCTCTCCCTCTCCCTCCCTCTCTCTCTCCCTCTTTCCCTCTCCCTCCCCCTCTCCCTCCCTCCCTCTCTAAGAAATGAGCCGCCTTCATGGTACAGAAAACCCAGGGTTTGACTGCCATTAGTAGTTCTCAATCATTTTCTTTAATTGACGCGTTTTCCAATTATCTTAATTGGCAACTGAAGACACGGTTTCTCTCCATATGCAATCTAACAGCGATGAAATCAAGGGCTAAATTCAGTACAGAAAAATAATTTAGCTACTTAATAGGCCAGTGCTTCGCGATGATTGAACTGGTCCGCGTTCCAATGAAAGGCGGACTTTCATTCTCGGTATTGTGTGGGTTAGGAAAAAAAAAGTGGCATTCGGCAGTTAAATAGGCTATAAAAAGCCTGCAGCTCAAACTATTTGTGTGAGAGTCGACAGGAATGCAGTTTTGAATGACGTTGATTTAAATAAAACAAATACGTGTCCAGATGAATGATTGTCCTCTTACCTAATCGGGGAGAACAAGCAGCACCTGTTCACTGTGGAGTGCTCTCGGAGTGAACCTTCTGTTAATTATGAAAATGACTGAGAACAGGTCAGGACTAATAATTGTTTTGAACGGAAGTTTTGTGCAACCCAATTCTCTGTTCTTGTTCCGCAACTGTAGTGAATTTAGCCCATGATTTAATCGCTGTTAGATCACATATGGAGAGAAACCGTGTCTTTGGTTGCCAATTACGATAATTGGAAAACGCGTCAACAAAGGAAAATGATTGAGAACTACTAATTGCAGTCAAAAAGGGACGTGTCTAGCACCCCCGCTGGCTACGCCTCTGCGTGACACCTGGAGAACGCTGATATTTACACCAGAATCTACACCAGGGGCCTGCACCATAAAACTGAATTTGGCTTTATTGCGGTAACTTCAGGTTTAACCCTGGGTTTTCTGTACCATGAAGGCGGCTCATTTCTTACCGAGGTATATCACCGCGGCAACATATACTGAACGGCTAACCTGCTCCGGAGCAAGTTTAGTTCTAGATTCAGATCACAGCGTGCAAAAGCACCGCCTACTGACCAATCAGTTCTCTGAGAAAATAGCATCACCGTCCATAGAGGTTTCAGCGGAGTTCGGTGCGCGGATGAACACCAATATGTACGATACAGGTTCTAACCTGAGGGTTTGACATGTGGCCAACGCACCGGAGTCGTGCGCATATAGTTTCAGATCTTGAGTGCATCACAATGCTGTATTTTTCCACGGGCAAAAGCATTAAAGCCTTGTACTTGATGCACTTATGAAAGTAAGCCTACTGACCGCTTTGAATTATGTTTTTGTAGTAATTCATTATTTGTTCTCCGGCTCTTTTGACACCGCCGGGGTTGCAGCTGGAAAAAAAACATCCATGCACGCCATAAGAATACATCCTCGCATCACGTCAATTTAATGAAATACGCAACTGTAATTTTACTGATGGGACAGTGACATTATAAACGATAAAACACGCACAGCCCTATACCCAATAGGCTTCGTGCTGGATCAAACATATCCTGTAAAGCAGAAAAGGAGAGAGATGCGCTCACTAGCCTACATAGCGCCTGTTGTCATGATTTATTGCAGCAGAAGTAAAATTAAATCATCACTTTCGCAGCAATAGCCCACATACAATCATGAATACGGGAGTTATTGCAGTGAGATTATAATTATAATTGACTTACGCATTTACACGGTCGGTGATTTTTTGCAAGCTGTCCTTTCTGTATTTGGCAGCTACAACGGTGTTAATTTTTGCCAGGATGATATGTTTATTCTCTTCATATTTTTATTAAGAGCACTTGCTCCGCATTTGAAAAGTACGCAGCTTTGCTTCCAGTTGGCTTGTCCATGTTTGCAATTGGTCATTTGCTTCAAACACCGCCCCTTTTATGTGAACGCGCACATGAACCCTGAGTTCAGTTACCGAGTTGATAACTGGCTTTGTGGTACCGCTTATCAGGAATGCGGAAGTCTGGTTAAGTGCAGCCAGATAACTAAGAGAAACCCCGGGTATGTTAATCCAGCTTTATGGTACAGGCCCCAGATCCTACGCAAATTTGATAAATGAGGGCCATTGTGTTTTGATTTTATTCACAATTTACACTTTGTCCCTACTATTTCGAAATTGAGGTTGTATAATTTTATTAAAAATTCTCAATGTAATGGAATGGTTTTTGGATATCAGGTTATTCAGCTGTGCTTGATTTTTATTATATTTTTAATGTATCTGTTTACTACACATCGTAACCATGTCATCTTTCTCGAGCTTTGCGCATCGGCCTTCCGCATGAATTGCAACCAAGGTGAAATCAGATCTAATGAAGCAGACGATGTTACGCGTTCACGACCACAGACCCATACAATGGCAAACGGAGGTGTAGTGAGGCACTAACAGAGGCACTTAAAGTCCTCAGTCGCCTAAGCAGTGGGACAGGCCAAGATTTGATCGACTTAATTTGGTTTTGGTAGAAAGTACAGGAAAAAAGACATATCCTTTGGCTCCTTCTAGTGGGTAAACTCGGTTATTACATATATATACACATACATACATATACAGTCGCGCCCAAAATTATTCATACCCCTACCAATTTTTGTTTTTTTTTCAAGATATTTTTTGACAAATAAAATTTATTCTTGCACAAATGACACAGTAAGTTGACATAAGGCTGGAAGAAGTACAGTAAACATTTTTCAAGAAATGCAATACTTTTTGGTATTTTATTTGACAGATTTACAAAAAATGCCATGTCCAGAATTATTCATACCCTTTTCTCAGTAATTGATGGCAAAGCCTTTATTCACGATTACAGCCTCCAAACGCTCCCTGTGGTTGATCACAAGGTTTCTACACGTTTCCACGGAGATTTTGGCCCACTCCTCTTTAGCGAACTTCTCCAGATCTGTAAGGTTTGAGGGTTGCCTTTGCCATGACCTTGGTCTTCAGTTCCCTCCACAGATTTTGGATAGGATTGAGGTCGATGCTCTGGCTTGGCCACTCCAAAACGTTCACTTTGTTGTCCACTAACCATTTCTTGACAGATTTGGCTATGTGTTTGGATCATTATCCTGTTGGAAGATCCATTCCTGCCCAAGACCAAGTTTTTCGGCAGATTGCTTTATGTTTTCACTGAGGATCTGGATATACTGGTCCTGTTTCATGATTCCATTCACTTTAAAATGGTTTCTGGGCCCATTCGCTGAAAAGCAACCCCAGAGCATGATACTCCTGCCGCCGTATTTGACTGTTGGGATCGTGTTTTTCAGGTTGAACACTTCACCTTTCTTACGCCACTTAGACTTCTCCAACCCAGACACACAAGAACTAGTCTAGCCTTGGCAAAAGCTCACCTGGATGAAGATAAAAGCTTCTGGCTGTCAATGTTATGGACAGATGAAACAAATATGGAGCTGTTTAGGCACAGAGATGGGGCTTTTGTTTGGCATAAGAAAGGTGAAGCGTTCAACCTGAGAAAAACTGTCCCAACGGTCAAATAAGGCGGTGGGAGTATCATGCTCTGGGGTTGCTTTTCAGCGAATGGGCCCGGAAAACTTGTTAAAGTGAATGGCATCATGAAACAGGACCAGTATATCCAGATCCTCAGTGAAAACATTGAGCAATCCGCCGCAAAAACTTGGTCTTGGGCAGGAATGGATCTTTCAACAGGATAATGATCCTAAACACACGGCCAAATCTGTCAAGAAATGGTTAGTGGACAACAAAGTGAACATTTTGGAGTGGCCAAGCCAGAGCATCGACCTCAATCCTATCCAAAATCTGTGGAGGGAACTGAAGACCAAGGTCATGGCAAGGAAACCCTCAAACCTTAAGGACCTGGAGAAGTTTGCCAAAAAGAGTGGGGCAAAAATCCCCGTGGAGACGTAGAAACCTTGTGATCAACCACAGGACGGTTTGGAGGCTGTAATCGTGAATAAAGGCTTTGCCATCAATTACTGAGAAAAGGGTATGAATAATTCTGGACATGGCATTTTTTGTAAATCTGTCACATAAAATACCAAAAAGTATTGCATTTCTTGAAAAATTGTTTACTGCACTTCTTCCAGCCTTATGTCTACTTACTGTGTCGACAGCAGGAATAAATTTGATTTGTCAAAAAAACATCTCTAAAAAAAAAAATAAAAAAAGGTAGGGGTATGAATAACACTGTATATACATATATATATATATATATATATATATATATATACATACACACACACACACATTGGTTATTACACACACACATGCACACACACACACACATATATATATATATATATATATATATATATATATATATATATATATATATATATATGCCTGTTGATCTCCTGGCCGCGCAGGTCAATGCAGCACCTGAGTTATGAGATCAGTCAGCCTTTATTTTGGTTAATTATCTACATTGAGATTAAAATTTCTTCTGCGGGAGAGTACGGTTAAGGCAAACAACAGTACAGGTTGTGCAGTACAAAGCATTTTAAATACAATGAAGGCAATTAAATGAAAAAAATTAATAACAAATCCCAGAAACACAAGACCTCACCCCCTCACAAAAAAAGGCATGAAAAAAAAGAACAAACAAATAAGTAAATAAATAAATAATCTGAGAGATGTGGAACTTTATCCTTCCAAGAACAAACCCTAAACTCTTTTCAGCGAGGTATTTCAGTCACTTCGACCTGTATTGATTGGCATCTTATAGATATCAGACGGTTTTGGAGTAATTTTTAAAAATTTTTTTAATCGAGCTCTCTGATCTGTGCAATGGAACTGTTATAGAATAATTTATTTTACTTTCAGGATGGAAGTCTCAGTTGTTTAGTTAATGCTCAGATTGAAATTGAATTTGCACGCAGGCCACATTCATATGTTCATTTAATTCTTAGATCATTTATATTTGTTACCCCCACTCCCCAACTGAGTGTTAGATTAACATTTTTTGCTTTTAACCCACAGACCCGTGCTGAATTTCCATCGAAAAAATTAGATCATCTTCAGGAACATCATCGTTATAGAACCCCAGGAAATGTGTAGCCCACCCCTCAAAATGATCTTACAGTTTAACTACACGCAGCGAATAAATTCAAATATGGATATCATATATGTAAACATATTGAAACAGTGGCAATATCCCATACAAAAACATGCAGAACATCACACTCCCCATGTTTCTGAACAATTCATTTTGTTCACATCGAAATTGTACTCCCTCTATTGCACATATCTTTGCATCGATGCTTATCCGTGCCCCCACACAACATGGCAGCTTATTTTCGCAACGTGACAGACTCTATGTCACGTGATTAACCTTTTCTGTGTCCATGTGACGAATAGAAACGAGTTGATCTTCCAGTTGTTAGCCTACTTCCTGGAGCAAGGTCGAGTCAGTTGATGGTATCTGTATGCTAGCTGGTGACAGGGTAAATCAGACTGAGATTGCAAGTGGCAATCTGCAGATTACATAAACATAAGAAGAACGTGACGGAAGACATTTGTATCGACTTTCTCCAGAACCAGTAACATGGAATATTCGGTAAGTGAAGTAGCTGCATATCAAATGTAGTCGCGACATTTTCCTTTTTTTCGAAAGCCCGTGGCTTGTTAGCATTTTGCTGGCTGACTCTATAGACAAAGACTTTCCAGACAGCTTGAAAATGCGCCGTTACGCCTTGTGTGTTATGTTGTTTCCCGGTCAACTCTACGCTGCTACTTCGTTAGTCCAACGGTTTGAGCGGCTGTATGCGCACGCGTACTCCAAGCCAAATCATGACGAAAACCCCGCATGCAGCTGATCGAATAATGCGATTAAGAATGGCATGCCTCTTGTAAAGCCATGTGTTTCCACAAATGCGACATGGAAACGGTACGATATGATCATCACCGGCGTCTTGTGCAGGTCTCAGATATTCGCAGAAAAAAAAAGAAGAAGAAGAAGAAAAAAACTTGCATAAATACGGAAATGAAATTGGTTACCAATGGAATATTAAATTGTGTGAGCAGCGTTCATTATTATTATTTAACAATAAATATGCAAGCCAATGCATATCATAGTTAACTCACACTAGTGTTATTGTGATACATTTACGGAGTGAAGTGATTGCTCTCTTGTATAAATCAGGCGATTGCATTTGTATTATCTTGCGGGTGCATGACTCCGGATAAGAACAGCTGTGAAAAGGAGACAACAAGTAGGCCTTTACAGTCTACGCGTTTCTGTCCTGCACTTTCTTGATTAAGTTTTTGGCTGGACAGTATTTACTTATAAAAAATGCTGTAATCGATCCCAATGCACAATTAGTTGTCTACAGTTATTCAGATTGGTTGGCTAAATACCTGGTTTGAGTTGAATCCATGCGCTTTCAAACAGTATTATGTTCATTTATCGATTGACATGTCTTGGTGTAACACCTATCTGTTATCCTTTATAGCCTGATAACATGTGATGACAGGCCAGTGTCTTTTAGGTGAAAGGGGACAATATTTACCGTATGATGTACGCGACAATGTGTTGCTTCAGTCTGCCCATTTACCTCTCAGCTCGTAACCGTGGTAATTCAACGACCTCCCACCTCCACTAAAAAAAAGAAATGTATTTCCAAATAGCTGCACCTCTCAAAAGCGTCTTGGAAAGCTTTTTATTTCTGTTTTAGGGACTAAATTTTGACTTTTAATTGGGTGAATCAAAAGTCAGAAAAAAAGACACTGCGTCATTTGAGAAAAATAAACTTTTTTTGAAGTGGGATCTGTCTTTGCTCAGCATAATTATGGGCAGCTTAAATGTAGGGGCATCTGGTGACCACATTGTGTATCGTAGGGCTATTTGCTGACAAGAACAAGCAAGCCATTTTAGGGTTAAATGTGCTTCCAGGTGTAAAGGAAGTGTTGAGTTAACTCTCACTCTTCTTGTTCAACAGGCCTTGGTTGACAATAATCTGTATATTATGGACCTACTGCTACAGCGCAGTTGGATCTAGACCTGAATTTGAGGGTGCTATTCTGACAACATCCCAACTTAAGTTGGTCTTCTTTAGAAAATACTTGTTTTTTTAATCTATATTTTTGTGATTGACAACACTTCATATTTGGAGCATTTGTGGGGGAGACATTGACACATCTTTGGGCCTTCTATGGTTTATAATGGGTCATTTTGCCCACTTTGATCCAGATGTTGACCACGGCGCTGGGCAAGTCTGAAGTGATGAGTGCTGGCACTAACTCATAATGACACATCAGTGTTTCAGTGTTATTTTAAAAATGTCTGATTTATCATTTATGTGTTTCATTCAATAATTTCTTCTGTCTAAACCACAGGAAATGAACAAATTATGCAAGCATCATGTGTGTATTGAGTCCTTTTATGGTCCCTTATAACTCTCCCCCCACCCCCAGAGGGGGAGGGCAAGCGTATTGTAATCAAGTAGGTTTCTTAGTTTGTTACTTGCCGAAATCATAGATTTCGGCAAGTATGTTAGTCGTTTGCATTAGTCGTTTGTTTGCCTGTCTGTTTGTTAGTAACAGGCTTTTTTTTACCCTTTCCATGTCGTTTATGCTCATGAAACTTCACCATATGATAGAAGGGGTTCGTCGCCATAAACCTATACTTTTTTAGTCCATTGGTCAAAGGTCAAGGTCAAAGTCAGGGTCACATAACTTTGCTACTATTACAGCTATGGTCTTGAAACCAACTCCATTCTGTTCTTTGTTTC
This sequence comes from Gymnothorax javanicus, assembly GCA_029692085.1. NCBI lineage: Eukaryota > Metazoa > Chordata > Actinopteri > Anguilliformes > Muraenidae > Gymnothorax > Gymnothorax javanicus. Next base: position 25,831,517 of record CM056208.1, on the reverse strand, counting down.
AGAGATCTGTGCACGATTTTGGCAAGTCGTCATTCTATGAATGACCTTTAATTTGTTTGTTTGTTGGTTAACATGATTGTGTAAAAACCATTGCCTCGATTTACACCTAATTCGGGAACAAGTTGGGCACTGACCCAGAATAGATCTCATTTAATTTTGAAATAAATTGGGTCAAGGTTGAAGTGATCGAAAAGGTCAGAATCATTTTTTGGACATAACTCCGTCAAATGTGGTCCGATTTACTTCAGACCAACCCCAAAACTTTCCTTTTTCAGTTTGTAAAATATAACCCGCCCATTGCCATAGTGGAAAGGGCATAGTTTCACAGATCAGTAGGGGTCAAAGTTCAGGGGGTCCAGGTCAGTGATCAGAAACCCCAATTTTCCAATATCTCAAAAACCACTGCAGATAGGCATTTGGTTACTATTTACCTCAAATAAGAAGTCATAAGATAGAAATGACACTATGATCTTCAACCTTGAGTGACCTTGAAAGGTCAATCCCATGATCTCATATCAAATCAGTGTTAATGAACAGTTAAAATATTTGCAGGGAGCGGGGTTTGCAGTACATGGCACTGCTTGCTCTGCATTTGCTGGAGTTTTGAGGTACCCAAGTTTTTTTTTTTTTTTTTTTTTTTAACTGTTGTGCATAGAATGTAAGAATCAGAAGGCTGTACATAGACTTAATTATGCAATATTATAGATTGTATTGGGAAAAGTAAGGTTGTTCTGGTTGCGCAGCCTCTGAAGAACATTTGCTTGACTGTATTCTGCTGTCTCTACTCTCTAGGCTGTTGTGCTCGGTCTCAGATCAGAAGAAGTTGGGATGATCTGTTTATTTAAAATCACTGCCTGCAAGTTTAATTTTAACTTTGACCTGTATTACATTGAAAGCGATAAAATGGCACATTATTTGATGTTTTACCTCATGAATTGTATAGATTTTTTCAAAATCAACTCTAATCTCAATGTTGATCATTGCAACATATTAAAAAAGTGGTTAAGTATTTACTGTTGTAAAATTGATTTTTTTTTTTTTTAATTTTGCACATTTGTGAGCAAATTGGAGATTCTTGGCCCATATCTTGTCATCATGCTGTCTGCTAAGGAATACAAATCAAAGTAAATTTAGTTATCTCTGCTTTCAGTTTTTGTGAGCATTTTTCATGCTGTCTCAACCTTTTCTGAACTGGGGTTGTAATGGTTTGGTTGTTATATTGCATCTTGGACCTTCGCTGGGACTCCACAGGGCCTATTAAAGAGTGTAGTCTGATTTGCTTATCATAGTAGGCTGATGTTGACCCTCTTGTATTTCTGTAATCTTGCTTATGAGGCATTCTTGCGTGAGAACAGTGCGTGGGCTTGTAACGTCAGTTCTGGGTCGGTGAGAATGGAGATCAGATGATGTTTGGAGAAACAATTGAGACTTGTGTGTGTGGTGGTGGGGGGGCTGGCGGAGATATGAAAACTTGGGGTGCCTGTTGTGCACCTGTGAGAACGGTCCCCCCCGTTCCTCTTTTATCAGGCTATTGTTCTGCCAGCTTCTCTCGTAGTCAGTCCTCCCACTCAGCGAATTTCCGTGAGCAGGCACCCCCCACCCCCCAAGGGATGAAGTGCAGTCCATGTGATACACACTTCTTTTGGGCATCTGCCCTGCCATTGTTGTGAGAAGAAAGTAAGATAACCTCGCCTTGGAAACTGTTTTCATGTCCCTGCCTCTCCCCTCTCCTCCCTTAGCAACCTGTCGCTTGAGTGGAGCCTCGAAGTAGCAATTTAACTGACTTTACTCAGTACTGCCAGCCACATACTTTTCTTGTGTGTGTGTGTTTCTTGCCCCCGTCCTTGCTATGCTTTCCTGGCAAGGGAATGGCTATATGATGTACGACAGAATATTCTGTCTGGCACTTTTTATTTCTCTTTCCATTGTCTTCATTTTAATGTTGCCGAGATGTTTTCTGATGGGCACAGAAGTTTGTTATTATTCTTTATACCATGGTCTGGGTGAATACTCTTTCCTGGGGTGCGTTTCCCGAAATCACAGATGCTAACTTACATAGTTGGGTCCATGGACTGTGAATGAACGAACCATGTAAGTTGCTTGCTTCGTTAGCAACTACGCTTTTGGGAAACGCGCCCCTGATCGGCTGGCAGGTATGCGTTAAAACCGTGGAATGCACAGGTAGTTCGGCTACGGTAGTTTGAGCCGTTCAAAATTAATCCGCTAGCCAACCTGTAACCATAGCAACGGTAGAGAGCGTCACTGTCAAACTGTCAACTGTCGAGAGCAGAGCACAACAAAACACAAGTGGATGATTTTAACATTTCTGTGGGTCAGATCTCTGATGCACGTCTAGGTAGTTGATGAATTAACGAATGAACGTTTTGTTATCTGCTGTTCTTTATTTCAAATACAAAAAATGACCATCGCTCTCCTCACCCTGTCCAACTGTGGCTAAGTGATGTGGTTGTAAAAGGGACTAGTATCGTTCCTTGCCATGACGGCGGTAAGCTTCATAAGCTTTAGATTTTAAGTGCAAAAATTTCTGAATGCTTTGATTTGATATTGCTGGGCAATGACCATGATATAAGCGGGATAATCAACTCGTAGGTGTGCATCACACGGTTTTAAGGCATGGAGGCAACCACCCGACGCAATTCGCCTCCACGTCGTGCCTTAAAACAGTGTGATGCACACCTACGAGTTGATTATCCCTTATGTGTCAGGGTCTGAATTGTGCTTGTCGGTATGAGAGTTGTTCTGGTCAGTATGTGGTTTGAACTGGTCAGTATGAGAGTTGCAATGGTCTGGTCAATATGTGGTTTGTATTGGTCAGTATGAGAATTGTACTGATTAGCTTGCGAGTTGTGCTGGTCAGTATGAGAGTTGTACTGGCCAATATATGGTTTGAACTGGTCAGTATGAGAATTGTGCTGGTAGTTGGTGAGTTGTGCTGGTCAGTATGAAAGTTGTACTGGTCTCTATGTGGTTTGTGATTGTTGGTGTGAGAATTGTGCTGGTTAGTTTGTGAGTTGTGTTGATCAGTATGAGAGTTCCACTGGTCCATCTGTGGTTTGTGCTGAGCAAAATCCATGACGATATTTTACTTTGCATCACAATATCGATATAATATCGATATATTGCCTAGCCCTACCGCTCAGGGTGCTGGCAGGTAGTGCATAGACCGTCACATTTCACTTCCATTCTCCGCAACCTGCCTGAATTACTTTCAGTGGGACTAGTATCATGCACACAACTTGGTGCTGATTTGTTACTTAAGAGAAGTGTGCATAAAGACATGTCTGTTGCCTTCTGCCCCTTGGCCCCTGTGGAGAGATAACGTCTGAAGCGTTTATGGCCAATGAGTAATTAAACATGGCGCTGATCTTTCCACCGGGGTCACAGGGTACTGATGGTGGGAGTGAAAATGTCCCCATAAACCTCACCTCAGCCTGCAGTTTTACTTAACGCAGATGTGGTCAGGAGATAGCAGCTGTTGTTTGGGCTCAGCCCCCCCTCACCCCACCTACCACACCTCATATGTCCCAAAGGAGTTGTGGGGGGGGGCGGAGTTTTTCACAAGCCAAGGAGGGAGATTCAGTGTGTGTGTGTGTGTGTGTGTGTGTGTGTGGGGGGGGTAATGTGTTAGGTGCCAGAGCTCCAAACCCAGTTCTTCCTTGCTGACCCTGTCAAACCAGTCGCAGAGGCCTACCCATGGAGGCACCCAGTGCTTAATAAAAGTAGGAGGGGCGGGAACAGTTTGTCGATGGGAAAGCGGTGACTGCAGTGTCTCAGATGTCCTAGAGTTATGGGGGTGACCAAGTGAAGAAGGTGATTCCAAGATTGTGTACAAAGCGGAGTTGGGAGGGAGAGTGGGGCTGTTTAGAATGTAGTATTAGCATTAGCATTAGCTGTGGGGTGGGATGCAGCAGTTCTCGGCAAGAGATGCTAATGACTATCATGCATCACGGGTGCGGTAATTGTGTTTTTGTTGAAGATTTTTTTTTTTTTTTCCCCCCCCCATCAAGGGTTTATGTAAAATGCTCCCAGATAACTGAAAGTCCAAAAGTGAGATGTCCTGGATTCTGTTCTCTCTGGATCCATCAAAGATTAGGCACTGATGATGACCTCATTGTTTTTGCATAAGTGTAGCAAGAGCGTCATCTGGTTGCCTTAGTCTGGCAGTCTGGAATTTGGTGCTGCCCTTGGGCTTTATTTGGGAATTTTTCTCTACAGATTTTCACAATCTGGCTACCCGAAGGCACTGATTTACAGTTCTGCGCCAAGAGAGATGAAGGAAACAGTTAAGCTGATAATACTTTTTTTTTTTTTTCATGTAAACCACAGGTATTTCTTAAGTCTACATTGTCTGCTTGCTGTAATAGCCTCCTTTTCATGCATCGGATTATCATTCGAGATGGCATTGTGTAACCTATTATACTCCTTTCTAACTGATTACAACACCTGCCTTGCCTTAATTTTAATGTAAGTACCTTTCATTATGCAATATTAAAATACCATTCACCCTTTGTGACTTATAAAAACATGTTATTTAATATGCTAACAGATTGACCTTCAGCATGTATTTACTGGTTATCTTAGGGTTACGAAGATCAGTTCATCCCCATTATCAAACTTTATGCTCTGTAGAGGTTGTAAAGGCGTGAATAAAGATGTTAGGGATAGGGTAGACCAATTTGTTTTACAGCTTCACTTATGAAGAGAATGAGCTGTTTGCAGTGTGTGCTGGCTGAGGGCATAACCCTGATTGTGGACTTTATATGAGTGCTTATGGCAAGTGGACTCTCTTTCTGGGACGTATTTTCTGTTTTGGGCACATTTCGGCATCTATGACCCTGCTAAAATGTTAGATGTGTTGCTGAATGTCGTATCTGTTAATTGATCAGTATCATACACGGAGTCCTGAGTCAGGTTCAGTCAAGTAAATGAGCGTGAACTGAGCGTAAACAGAAAACAATTTTTTTGGCCCCTCAAAAATGGGGAAAATCTGTCTGTCATTGGAGAGCAAGCAGGTATGACTTAAGCCAAGGGTGGGCATTTCCGGTCCTGGTGGGCCAGTGTGTATGCAGGTTCTGATTTCCATCAATTACCCAGACTAATTGAGCTAATTGGTTGTATACAAAAACACAGATTTGAGCGTATTTTAGCTCTAAGAAAAATGTATTATATAGGGAGACAAGAAGTCTTTGGTGGTCATTAATGATAATTTAAAGAAATACGGCAGAAAAGTCAGTTTTCATAAATAGTTTGGTTAAGATAATCATCTAATTAAAGGCCAGGAGTTTGAGTGAAAAGCAGGGACAGATATGGCTCTCGTTGCCCACCCCTGGCCTAAGGCAAAGGGTTTGATCAACCTAGTGGCTGAAATGGCCTGGACTCCAGTCAACTGGTTTAAAATTAGCATTGTGTTCCAGTAGTATAGTGTGTAGGAAATATAGGGCTTCCATTGGCACAATTTCAGAAATAAAAATGGATGGATTGATCTGATCATTCTATTTTTGGGCAGTCCTTAGCACCATTAACTGGTAGGGCACTTGAAGAGATTTCCTCTCTCTCTATTTCCTCTCTTAAGCAGATAAACTATTTGTCCACTTTTCTGTAATGTTGGTATTCCTTAAGGTTTGAGACTAGTAGGGGTGTTTAATCCATCAGGGCAAAGACAGGCAGTCAGGCCGTACGTTGCTTATAGATACCAGATGTGGGCTCCCATTGGCTAGAGGGTACTCATCTTAATAAAGAAAATTATATTGACGGTTTAAAGAAGAGTCTCTTTACATGAATTGCTAGACCTTTTCTCTATTTACGTGCCAATGCCTGAAACGCACCTCTCTGATGTTAGTTGGCTTCATTGCTTGCTGGGTACCTTTTGATATTCTGAAATGCCTGCATGATATAGTTGGTATCTTCCCAATGCTTTGCAGTGGTTTCCTTGATTGAAATTGGGAAGCTGATCTTAGTGGTGATTTAGTTCTTTTTTATCATTTTTGGGCGGCTTACATTGCTACTGTCTTGCTCCAGACCTCTCCAATGGCAAGGCTTGAGGTTTATAGGAATCTTTCCATGATGTTTCCTCAAGAGTCACCTGTAGGGCAATTCCAGCCACAGAGTAACATGAGCACAGAAAATTCAAACATGAAATGGCAATCTAATTTGTATATGGGCACAGGTTTTGTATATCCTGGTGTGAGGATCAAAAGGATTGGAAGATCTGTGACTGATTAGCCTATATTTCTTTGGCACACTTGCGAAATTTGCTTCTGTAAAGTTTCCACCTGAAATCAATGTTTTCAAACTTGGGCTATGAAAAAGTGTATTACTTGATTCAATGAAGCATTTTCATTCAATGATTGTGTACATTTCGAAGTGTTGGAAACTCCATTAGTAGTTCATCTTAAGCTTGTTATTTACCTAGCAGATTTTGGTAGATGATTTGAATCCGTAACATGAGTGAGCAACCAAAAAGGTTACTTTTTTCATTCTGCAATGCTGCTGAATATTGATGACAGAATCCAGGCACCATCTCTTCTATGTCTACTGCAGACAATGTAAGATATTAAATCAAGGTAGCTGTCAATCATTTCTGATATAAATTGTATCAAACTTTGTAACGTGAGTAACAATGTGAGTAACATCCAGTGAAGAGGGGTAACGTGAACACAACTTTTTTTTTTATTTGAAGGCCTCGTGTGCGAGGTTGCTCTCATGTTTTGTTAAAGGCTTGGTTGTGTTATAAAGTTTATAATGTTTCAGACATGTATAATCCATTTAATTCCGCAGTGAATCATTTAACAAGGATATGTAACTAAAGTTGGGTGCAAAAAAAAAAAAAAAAAAGCTGTGTTACTTTTGCGCAACATGAGTAATGCTCAAAAAATCTGGACTGCCTGCAAAACTGGGTATTCATTTCAAGTTTTCACTTCGATACTTTGATGGTGATAGATTGCCTCAATGCAGAAGTGAGTAAGTTTTGTCTATTTATAGAATAGTTTGCAACTTCATGTTATGGCTAAATGGAGTAAATGTAGCGCAAGTAATGTTGGAATTACCCTATAACATAGCCATGCTTAAATGTCAATGCATGGAAAGAAGGGAGATTTTGTACCTACATATTGCAATGAATTATACGAAAATTGCGTTGTAGCCAGCTATTGTGACTAAACTGCGCTATTGTGTGGTTAACTGGTTACTAAGGAAATTGAACAGATTGGATCCTTCAGAATCTGCTGCTGACATACCAATTTGCATGAGCAACCGGGATCAGACAATGTAGACATTAAAGACTCAGCTGTTCACAGTAGCGATGTGTTGCAATTTCAGTTCTGCAAACTTATCAGACTTGCGACTGAACAAAAATTTCTGGCTGTTGGTTTTCTTGGTTCTGTTTTTTTTTTTTTTTTTGTACAAGTAATGTGCCATTTTGACTTGCTTCCTTTGCAAAACATTGTAATTTTAGAATTTGTAACGTACTTTTCAAATAAAACAATTACAAGGCACTTGCTCCGATGGTTTTACTAGATTTTTCACGGAAAGAAAATGAGCGGTGTCCTTAACAATCCTTGGATTCAGTTGAATCTCTGCCGACTGCTGGAGTGTTAGCTCACGTGAAAATGGAAAGCTGACGTCATGCGGCGAGGGCCAGCTGCTCGGAATAGGTGAAAGTTCAGGACAAAAGAACTTTTTTTTTTTTTTTTTTCCCCTCACAGGAAACTGAGTTGGCACTAATGGGACTTGTCTGGATGCTTATAAGTTCCTGTTTGTCTGAGATCTATAACTCATGAGTAGATTTGTGCACTTTCTTGACTCATGTTTGTCTTTTTTTTGCGCAGAAAGCCCTGGAGTTGTATGGAGAGATGCTGAAGATGTACCTGGAGCGCACTCGACAGCTGGTGAACTCCAGCTGCCAGGACCTGGAGGCTTGGCAGATCATCGCCGGCACGCTGGTCTCCACCCTGCTGGCTGTGTGGATTAAAGAACAGCTCTTTCAGAGGGAGAGTAAGTGCGCATGAGATACTCCCGAGGGGTCGTGCATGTGCCGGTGTTTTGACGCTTATCATTAGATTTGATGGTGCCGGGGGGTAAATATGGTGTTGAAGATTAAGGCCTAAATTTTCTTTTTTAGCAAAATATGCTTTTATTAAGAAAAATTACAGTGAAGTGCTTTAAAGTCAGCAAAGAATGTGTTTGTGTGTCTGTGTGACGTATTGTGCAGACTGTCTTTTGTACAGGTTCAGACTCCGTTACAGAGACTGAAATCTGAGCACCCAAATGAAGCTCCTTCTGTGCTGTGCTTGGGGTTGTTCTGTCATATAGCGTGGGTAGAGGATTGGGTGATGGATAAAGGGTGTGTTGTGTATGAACTGAAAGAAATATTTCATCTTGTGTGCCGTTTGTGGCATTTAACCCCTTTGTGCATTATAGAAGTAATGCCAATTTTCTCCTGTTATGCATGAGCCTATTTAAGGCTTTAGAACTCAGTATTTGTGTCACAGAGGCTGGGAAATATTATTCCAGTGAAGCAAGACATTTGGAAATTCAATTACAGAAGTATTTAGCAATTAAATTTCAGAATTTACAGTCATCGGCGTCTATATTGGCGCAATGGGGGTAAGAAATTTTGTAGCATATTACAGTGTTGCATTTTTAAGACTCTGTGAAAGTGTATGTATGCGTGATCCCTTAAAGAGACACAGGCCACCCTATCAGAGTCTAAAATGTCTGGATTCCTGCTTTATATCTGTGCTTCAGGTCTGACGTCGAGGATAAAGAAGCAGTGCTTTCGATTGCTAAGAAAAATCCCTTTTGTCGGCGCCTCGGTGAGTAACAGCTGGTTTGGGTTTTTTGCCCAAAAACCCGTCATCTGTCGCTTTGGTGAGTCATTCGAGGATGAGTTGACTGGGGCTGATTTCACATGTCTGGCCTTTGAGGTGGCCTGGGGTTACTGGAGGTCATCGCCTCAGAGTACCCTTCACTCTTTGCCTCTTTACAAGCTGTCTCTCTGTCTTCCTTTCTCTCTCTCTCTCTCTCTCTCTCTCTCTCTCCTGCTCTCTTTCTCTCTCTCTCAGCTCTGAAATTCGAATCTTGAATAGTTTCCACAAACAGAAAATGGTCCAGTAATGGAAACTGTCAGGCGCGATTGACTCGCAGCAGCCAAGCAAAATTATGGAAAATGACAGCCTGTCTTTAAATAAAGCAGACGATTTGTCCTAAACTGTGAAACCAGTTCTAAGTCTGACAAGTCTGGACTAGTGATTGCTAATTTTATCTAACTATGCGAGGTGAATTATTTGGTTTATTTTTCATGAGAAGAATGAAAATGGTTGTACCCGGACTTAAATTTTTTAAATGGATATATTCTATAATGGTAAAATAATTGGTAAAATAATGTAGGGAATCTGATGAACTCGCAGGAGTGTTCAGCACTTTGTGTTCTGGTGCTGTGCTGTTCATGTGTTGTGTTCGTGTGTGCAGATCCAGGCTCAGCTGAACAAGGCTTTAGATGACATGTCGGTGAGCCTGTGCACACTGAAGGATGGCATGTCCTACATCAAATCGCTGCCCGCACAAGGCCTGACGCAGACACAGGTGCTGGATGCCATCAAGCAGTACGATGCCCTGGGTAAGTGTGGCCAATGAACCCTCGTGCGTACTCCAAATTTCCTTGCGCGCACGCAGACACACACACACACACACACACACACACAAACACATTCTTGAACTTATATTTTTGTGAGGACATTACATTGATTTTCATTCATTCTTTCTGTGTCTCTAGAGGCTTCTCCTAATCTTAACAATAAGCAATTTATGCCTAAACCCAAACCCTTACCCAAACCCTGACCTTCAAGTATCCTTAATTCTAACCTTAGCCTTAACCCTAACTAGTAAGTCACATTTCAATGTAATCTTAACGGTTGGCTGAACATGTATGAGAATACCCTGAAGTTAATGCTCACTGTTTGCACTTCCGTCTGCACATGGAGAGAACAGTGTAGGAATTTCAGCCCTTTAAAATTCGGTCAATCCTGACATACTCCCAGGCCTCTCTGTATATTCTGTTGAACATTACTCTCTACAGAGAACTAGGGGATTCCTTCTTAGCAGCTGTAATAAGCTCACTTGGAATATTCAGTGAACATGACTTGAGGCAAAAATTACTCAGATTTGTGGGTCCAAAAAAGAAAATTTTCTTTGATTGACAGGTCATTATATTACCATGGTTACTGACAGGTTATTATATTACCATGGTTACTGACAAGTTGGGCAAGTGACCTATATTTTGAAAGCTTTCCAGGATTTTTTTTTTTTTAAATACATTTTAAACTCAACCCAGTAGTGTTCAGTTCACTTATTTGTCAATGAGGGAAAAAAGTTTATTGGGAATAACTCGAGAAGGAAAGGTTTAATCTAAGTTTTCTGTAAGATGAGCTGTTAATTTAGAGTTTCTCCTCCGGTTTTTACTTTTTTTTTTTTAACTATTCTGTTGGTTAGACTTAGGCCTTCAGGCCAAATTCTGAAGCAGTGTTATTTTACACAGCATGTATTGTTTGATATATCCAAAACAGACTGTGCCTTTTTGTATTTTTGCACAAGTCAGATACTGTGTTTCAAAATGCAGAAAATGCTGACTTGGGATGATGGCAGTTTAAATGTCAGTTGGATTCCGTTCACACCTGCCCTATTGTTTCGCAGTTGTTGTTGCTGTGTATGTCTGTTGTTGCCTGTGGAGACCTAGTCAAGCTTGGCTCTTCCTTTTAGGTGAGGTCCAGTGGGAGAAAGGAAAGGTGTCAGGGGCTGTGTACAGTGGAGACCCAAAGTTGACCAACCTGCTGGTGAAGGTAGTATTTCTGAAAACTCTCAGTACACCATCTGAAAGAGATCAAGCAGAACCCTCAAGTGAGAACAGTGCAATACAAATGATCCTGTTAACAGAGTAAATGTGTATTTTGAATGTGATTTATTTATTTATTTATTTTATATATGGCCTGTGAGTGCTCACCTGAGAAAGGTTGCCTACTTGGTACAAGCTGATACATGTGGTCCAGGGATTACAGGCTCAGGTGTGGGCCTGTCTTTACCAGGGTTTACGGTGATCTTAATGGTTCAGAAGCCTGCATCTGGAAGCTGGATTAAGATGGATTGGTTTACTGAGTGAAACCTGGAACAGCTCTATTTACCCCTCAGCTCAGATGAAGGGGCAGATGGGTATTTTCGTCACGTGCAACGTCCGTCCGTCTGTCTGTCCCCTAAACTTTTGTATTCCGCACGATAACTTGAAATAACCTACGTCAATCAACGCCACTTTTACTGTGTTACTTGATCTTGTGTATCTACAGAAGCCTATTGAATTTGACGGCACTCGGATGTCCGGTATGGCCGCCACAGCGGTCATCTTGAATTTTGTATTCCATAGGATAATTTGAAAACGCCTTCTTCAATTTGTATTCATTCCAAATAATCCAGGGGCTGAGGGGTAACGCCCGCTTTGTGGGGCTGTTTTTTTCTTCAGTCCATGCTTCAGATTTGGGTGTGAATCAGTGGTCCTGTTAGTTCAGCCATCCTGGTTTAAAATACAGGCCTCAAGTTTTGCTCACCTTCAGATTCATAAAACATTCAAAGAGGTACGAGAGGCTCCCGTTTTCGTTTTCCTGTTGGTGCCTTCTCTCCTGTAGCGCTCTGTGGCCTGTGATATGAAAACTAGTCACAGGGTTGTTCGCAGAGAACATGTAGGAACTGTGCAGGAGAATGCATTTGTGGTGGTTGGATGTTTACTTAACTTTCCTTGGCTTTGTTTCAGGTGTACGGCGACTTCGCCTGGAGCAATCCGCTGCACCCGGACATTTTCCCCGGCGTTCGGAAGATGGAGGCAGAGGTGGTGCGGATGACTTGCACCCTTTTCCACGGAGGACCACGTTCATGCGGAACGGTCAGTTCCCTCCTCATGAACAGACTCGCTGAACCCCTGCTGATGTGCTCCTGGCCTAGTTTCTAAGGATACCACCCTGCTGTCTCATATTCATGCCTGTGTGTCATACTGCTGGAGGGCAGTTTAATTATTGTAGTAATATTATGACATCAGCTGGGTGGAGCCTTTAGTGAGGTGGAGTAAAAGTACACACAGTTTGGTTGTGTGAATTACAGTCCAGGTGTTAAAGCGTGTACCCTGCCCCTCTGCTATGAATGACAGCAAGTGTCTTTGTTGAGGCTTTTAGTTGTTCATTAAAACACGACTGGAAAGTGGATGGGTAGCAATATGTTGCTCTGTTTAGCTTTCGTAACTCTTCTTTACTTATTGTTTTTGCCTGGGACCCATGATGGAAGGGGGAGAGACTTGTGCTGTTTGTTTTCAGTTGGTTTGGGTGAACACCCTCGTTCTATATGCGGTAGCTAAGGTGAAAAGCTGGAGCTGTGTGTCTCTTTCCCAAAAGTATCCCATGGTGTGTCACTGCTGGAACTGTTCTGTTGGTTTTGGCAGAACATTTGTATAGTTTACTCTCAGAATAACCATAATGATTGTTATAATCTTCTATTTATGCATGAATATTTCTAAAGCATTTTCACTGACAAAGTATTGTTGTATATACTGTATGTTACTTATTTTTGAACATATTTTATTGGACAATGTTGGTATGGAGATTCTCCGAAACTGAAAAAATAAGGTGGCATTCTCTATGCATTTTTCTCATTTTTGGAAAGGAAAATACCATGCCAATTGTGGAGATTAATTGAAAAAAAAAAAACTTATGAAATTATTAAAAATGATTGTTGGGATCAACTCCTAATTGAGCAGAAACAGTGGCACATGTCACTGCAATTTTTGAGTGAGTTGAAGTGCTGTGAATAACGCCCAATCTATAGGAATTCCAGATTTTGGATCTCTTGCAAATCTTCTTGTTGGCACTAGTAGAAGACCTAATAGATCTCTTCATCCAGGAAGCACAAATAGTTTAGCATTCTGAATGTTTTGGGCTTTTGAATGTAGAATGAAAGTGTATGTTCCACTGTGCAGGTTACGTCAGGAGGAACAGAGAGCATTCTGATGGCCTGCAAGGCGTACCGCGACATGGCGTACGAGCGAGGCGTCAAACACCCGGAAATGTGAGTATCACGAGTCTGCCCAACATTCTTGCATGCGCTGAGCAATGGCTATTCAGTTAGCTTGCATAATTGTTGTGTATTTGGGTTCGGGAGATGTTTATGTAGCTATATTATTTGATTCTGGACTTTATACAGAGCTGCTGTTGCTGGAGCGTACTTATTTTGAATGTTTTCTCATGTTAAAGTGTTGAGTTGTATTGTGTTTCTGCTCAGAGGCAATTGATGAATATTCTGTTGTTTCCCCCCCATGTTAGCCTCGCACCTGTTAGCGTTCATGCAGCATTCGACAAGGCGGCTCACTACTTTGGCATGAAACTCGTCCACATACCCTTGTTCAAGGAAACTATGAAGGTGGATGTCAAGGTCTGTATACCAATGTGTCAGTCACCTTCCAGTCAGACTCTGATGATTCGCCCACCTTTGCGGTTAATCAATTTGTCTGTCTGACTTTGGAGGCAATTCAATTGGTCTGACATGAGATCTTTGTCTGGCTCCTCTGTGTCTGCTGTCTGTTTGAGGATTGTTTAGGTTGTTTTCATTTTGAATTGTATTTGGGTGGAATGTCATGATGTCCCTCAGGAAATGTTATGTGGTCGTAAGGGCCCTGGGGTGACAGGCGTGGGTCAGTGTGGTGCGGTCAAAGGGAGGCAATTCAGGTTCACAAAGTAAAAGTTTGCTCCAAGTCTATTGTTTCAACCACCTGGATTGGGTAATTTGAACAGGCTAAGAGGTTGAACTCATTTGTTAACTCTACTGAAGAAGCTCATGAGTAGGCATAAAACAAGGCAGGACTTATACCCTCTGAGCACTGGAATGACCATCTCTGGGTGTGGGACTGTCTGGGAACTACACAACTGCACCTTACAGATGGGGCTAATACCTGTCCTGGGAATGGGAAACATGCAGACATGATATGCATTTTGCTGATAATGGCACCATGGTTCTCTTTCATCTATGGGTGCATTAGGGTAATACTGTAAATCATCTGACAGTCATCAGATTGCTTACCCATCAGAAATGGTCCCATGACTGGCTCTCAATTTGCTGAGCACTGCTCAAGAAAGCCACAACAACTCTCCAAAGTGCCGACAGATTGACCAGGGAGAGTTTTTGGACAGACAGCAAAAACGGGCAGCAAAAAAGCCTATGTTGTGATTATGTAAAGATAAACTGTGAACATAAATTTTCCAATCAATGAAGTTTTAGATTTGTCACAATCTGCTGTGTATCAGCCTTCAATACCCTCACGTACTATTGCTACTAAAACTACTGATGCTAATGCTAATGCCGAGATGGCTAACCTAAAACTTATGATGTTAAAACCTCCATTTGTCCATTCAGCATGTAGGCATGTGAAAGCAAATTTCAGATCAACGTCGTTTAAATATCACGCATCACACACCAAGGCAGGGATTGTCAAGTCACAGCACTCGAGGTCCGAGCACTGCTGGTTTTCCTCCCTCTCTTCACCTGAAATTCAGATGCATTGACAGTCTGGCCAATCAGATTTACTGAGAATTAATTCAGTTCATTGACTAAGTACCTGAGAAGAAAGAAAACCAGGGCTGGATTAGGAATTGAGGTCCAGATTTGATGACCCTTGCCCTGAGGTACCCACAGATATGACATAGCAGCACAGCTCTCTTCATCCATTGCACCAATGTAAAATTAATGCAGTCTTGATGCTAGTTAAATTATTGATCAGAGATGCCATTTAAAGCCTATATAGGCCCGATTGAACGCTCGAGATTTGTCTTCTGGGAGAATTGATTTAAGATTGATTTAAGGAGCAGAATTACAGCCATTTCTTCCCATTTACAGAATCTTATTTTAAAAGCATTCAAACTGAATTTGAATTTACTATAAGGTGTGGAATGAGCACAATCCACAAAAAAACAAGTTTCAATAGATGCTGGAACCTTCCTTGCTTTTTCCCGTTATCCTCTGAGTTAGTTAAGGCTTGAACCTTGTGGCTACCAAATTGGGCTATCCCTAGTCTGTTTCTTATAGTCCAAATTATGATGATTGTAGTAGCCCAAAAGGCTCGGTGTCAATTTGCTTGCATATTTTAAAAAGAACAACACACCTGGTTGATTTACTGCACAGTAGCAGGGACCACTAAGAACAAGAACAGTCATGAAAACAAAAGGCTGGTCTTTCTTTGCTGCAGTGGCCTGTGAACTGCCCTGGGGTTAATGTGTCTTTAGGGATTAAGTCCGATACTTTAAACCAGGTCATACACAATGATCTCATCGTTGACATGGTGACACCTTATAGGGAAGGGAAATGACTTCATTTCAGACGCCTCATTTACTTTCCCTCTGCGGTTCTGTTGGTTTCAGACGTTTATTTTAGATTTATTTTTTGCCTTTAGGTTTAGATTTGTTCAGATGCCGAAGCATTTGATTGGGCTGTTCAGTTTGAATGTGCTCTTTTGAACGCACTCACATTTTATTGAGTTACTTCCTGTCACATCCAGTCCTGTCCAGCTGCGCTTGTTCTCCATTTCGGCCCATTGAGTTCCATTACATCTTTTATTGACAGACTTTTGATGTTATAACATGATTTAGTTGCCTTGCGCGAGGTCTTGTCTCCTCCAATCAGCTATGAGTCTTAGAGCCAGACCAATAATTGGCAGTTCCTGACCCATGGCAGTAGTTGGGGGGGTAAAAGAGGATGGGGTGGGAGGGTGGTCTGCGTTCAGCCACTGTAGGAGTTGAAGTGGAAGCTCCTGAGCTCAGAACATGGAAGTCCTACCTCTCATTAGCTCCATACATGCTCTCGGCGCACTGATCTCACAAATTAGCCCTGCCTTTTAGCTGACGAGTCGTGCTAATTAGCTAATACTGGTGGCTGGAGCAAAACAATGGGGACGACTCGTCTTTCTGGGCCTGGAGTTCACACTTCTGCATGAGGAATGGTTGTAGACTATCAGAAGTACTGAAGGGTGCTAGATATAAGGGGAGCAGTCACCTGGAACAAGGCAATGTCCCTTCCACAATCACAAAAAATATGATGAAATATCAGTGTGTCTGTACCAGGGGTGGGGAACCTCATCCAGAAAGGGGCGGCGTGGATGCAGACTTTTGTTCCAACCTAGCAATGACGCACCTGATTCCACTAATCAAGGTCCTTAGCAAAGACTGCAGTTTCCTGATTGGTGGAATTAAGTGTGTAACTGCTTGGTTGGAACAAAAGCTTGACCCACGCCGGCCCTTTCTGGATAAGGGCCCTCACCTGTGGCCTATACCTTTAAAATATGACTTAAATATGAATGTATTAGGACTAAAGCCTTGACTGCTTTAATATGAACGTGGACTATTGCAGGGTGGTGTGTTAAGCTGCAGAACGTGCTTGTATAGATTTTATAGCCCTCGCTCTTTTTCGTGCAGGCCATGCGGAGGGCGATCTCCAAGAACACGGCCATGTTGGTGTGCTCTGCTCCACAGTTCCCCCATGGAGTCATCGATCCCATACAGGAAGTGGCAAAGGTAACAAATGATGACAAACTCTTTCATAAACAAGAAAAACTTGAATTCAACAGCATTTTATTGTACGTAGATTAAGCAGTTGATATTATTCATTGTGGTTGTGGATGTGTTACTCGTTCGGCAGGTACACTTGTCCCTCCAGTCTAGCTTGTTGGAAGACTGTGTGCTCAGAGAGCAAAGTACAGTTTATCTGCCAGTTTTACATGCTTTTTACCTAGAGGGAGTGCGACGGATTGTGTAATTTTCTGACTGTAAAAAAACGAACTAGGAATTCTTAGAAAGTACTACCGTGAACTGTGAGTCCATAGCTACCCTAAGTGCAGTTCAGACGACAAGTATTTTAACTGTCGCATAGTAACATCTTATTTATGCTATTACTCTTCAATTAATTGCAGAATGTTGTATTTTATATGTATGTGGTGAACCACGTCAGACTCGCAATCCATTAGAATTATGTCTCTGTCCAAAGACATAAAAAGACTTGACCATGTAAGAGTTAATTAAACTCTGGACATTTCTTGCAGTAAAATGTTTGGTGTTGAATGACTTTTACATCCATTTGGTTTTCTGTGAGTAAATGGATTGGGATTGTGTTTGAGGCAGCAGAGTTTTCAGAATGCTTGACCTCTGACCCCTATCTCTGCCCACCCCCATGTCATGGTGTTTGCCCTCCCAGCTGGCAGTGAAGTACAACATTCCTCTCCATGTGGATGCCTGTCTAGGAGGCTTCCTCATCGTCTTCATGGAAAAGGCTGGTTTCCCGCTCGCCCCTTTTGACTTCCGGGTCAAAGGCGTGACCAGTATCTCCGCCGACACACATAAGGTCCGTCTCTTTGGAGGGCAGATTAAGGAGTTTGGCTACGTGGCTTAAAAAAAAAAATCCAAGTTTAGGAATTGCTGCTTTTGCGTGATGACTGATGCTTGAATTCTTAGAGTAGATATTCTGCCATAGGAATGCATGTAATGAAGGTTGTGTAAGCTGTGCTTTCGTGCAGTGCAGTTCAACTCCTCGGTTTTGCTGCACAGACTGATTTGTTGGCACTTATTGACTGTTTTTTGCTTTGACTGCTGATATGACCATGTACTGCACGATTTTGGCTGACTGCTGCTCAGGCATGTTTCAGTTACTTGCTGAAATATGCATTTAAAAACTGATGTTCCACATTATTTGGCTGCTGTTTCTTGTCAACTGACGTCTGTTCAAAATTGATTGATGGTTTCTCATTAACTGCTGTTTCACATTAACTTTTACTTTTACTTCACACTGTCTGACTTGTCTTTCTCACCAACTAACTGACTTTTTCACACTGACTCAGCCGTCTTTTGCACCGACTCTCCTTTCTCACTAACTCGCCGCTCTTTTTCACTCACTGTTTAGTCACTTTCAAACTGACTGACTGTTCCTTTACACTGAGCTCTCTTTCATTCTGGCGGTTATTTCACTCTGACTCTTTCACACTACCGCACTGTTCTTTTGCACTGTTTGACTGTTCTTTCACAATGACTTACTTCCATTTTACACTGTGAGACTGCTCTTTCACACTAACTAACTGTGCTTTTTCTCTGTCTGTTCTTTCACAGTGACTTACTGCTATTTTACACTGTGAGACTGCTCTTTCACACTAACGGACTGTGCTTTTGCTCTATCTGACTGTTTTCACTATGACTTACTGCCATTTTACACTGTGAGACTGTTCCTTTACACTAACTGACTGCTTCACCTGCGCTTGAATCCCCCCTGACTGGTTGTTATATTTCTGTCTCCCCTCCCAGTATGGATTTGCCCCGAAGGGCTCCTCAGTGATCCTGTATGCGGATCAGAAGTACCGTCACTACCAGTACTTTGTGGCCCCAGACTGGCAGGGGGGCATCTATGCCTCTCCCTCAGTGGCAGGGTCTCGCCCTGGAGGCATCATTGCTGCTTGCTGGGCCACCATGATGCACATGGGAGAACATGGCTACGTGGAGTCCACCAGGAGGATCATCGAGACTGCGCGGTCCATCGAGGCAGAGTACGCTAATCCAGACTTTTCCTGCCTTTCCTCTTTACGACAGGAGAGCTGGGCAGGTCTTTCACCAACTCACCCCCACTATAGTCCATCTGTTTACATGCTGAGGGGTGTTATGGGAATTGCAGTTCACTCACTCCTGACTGTGGTACAGGGTCAGAAATGTAACTATTTTTGGTTGCGACCATTTTGAGTACAGTTAATTGTTTATCTTGTATATTTTGGTTCAGTTTCACAGACACAGATTAAATCTTGTCCTACAAAAATGTAATTTTGAATGGAAATTCTGGAAAAACAATTCATTTCAGCATTTTAGGACTGAGCTTTTTTTTTCCCCACGGTAAACCTGCAGGCTAATTTGTAAAGTACTATAATCTCAGCGCTTAGATGTCGAAATGGCGACATCATCCCGTCTTTAAGGTCTTCCTTAGATATGATGCAAGACAAATATACTCCCCTATTGTGATGGGAATAAGCAGTTTTATAAATTCCAATGCTCTTTTTAAGGGCAACTATTTTGGTTTTAAAACCTTCAAAACGTAGCTTTTAAGAATGGATTTTTTTTCCTCCATGACTTTTGTACTCCTTGCACTTTCATTTACCTGCAGGGATTGATGCACAAGCATCACTTTCAAACTGACTGACTGTTCTGTGGGGAATATTCTCTTCATATATTTGTGTCATCTTATCTTTAAATCATTCATTTAGAACTCTGTACTGATCAGACTGGTGAAGACTCTTCTTTATAATTAGCATTTCTTGCTCACACTCAGGTGCCGTAAAGTGGACGGGCTGTTTGTCTTCGGGCAGCCCGAGGTCTGTGTGGTGGCCCTGGGTTCGGACATCTTTGACATCTTCAGGCTATCTAATGCTCTCACTGCTAGAGGCTGGAATCTGAACACATTGCAGTTCCCTTCCAGGTGAGAATTGTACAAACGTATTGTTGTACAGACTAATTTACCAGTGTTTATTGCTTTTTTTTTTTTTTGATGTTGTTGCTTTACAATACGGTCTGAAGAAGTGTGGCGTGGTTTTTCATGATCATGATATTACCTATGAAATTTTAATGGAACATTTGTGATTAGCATAATATTTATCATGAATATTGTGTCATGGCTACCCTAATTTCTGAAACATAAAATGACATTGAATGCTGGGATAGGTTTGTGTACAATATTTAATACTTTTTTAGAGGTGACTTCACTTTTTGTTTAGTCTAGTAACTTTAGCGTGGGTTAGCAGATGGCAGCTCTGTGCTTCAAGGACATAGCTATCTCAGGTGGCCACAGGGGGTCGCTGTTGAGCTCAGCTCTTTATCTCCATTCAGCATACACATCTGCGTTACCCTGCTGCACACGCAGCCTGGTGTGGCCGAGCAGTTTGTGAAGGATGTCACCGAACAGGTGGCCATCATTATGAAGAACCCACAGGAGAAAACCACTGGCATGGTGAGTGACATCACATCCTGTTTCCCATCTTCTCCCTCTCTTCTCATGCACACACTCAAATGAGTATCTGGGTCCAGCCCCTGCCAAAATGGTACACTCGCTTTATCCATCCTAGTGTCTGTGGTCTTTGCCTGCCTAGAAAATGTCCAAAACCCTCCATTTTTGAGGTCAATCCAATCCAGTTCATATTACTGGCCTGGTTATAATATTATAATGTATGTTTCATGCCTCACCTGGCAAATTCACCCAGCAACACTGACTGAGAGAGAGCATTTGGAGTTCTCCCAGAGTCAGTGACCATATCTTTGGTTTTATGGATTTACAGTTTTCTACTTTCTCTGAGAAATCCGGACATGAGTACATCAGAGCCTACAATGGTCAGTGGCATCCCATAATGCATTTCTCCTTCTCAGGGTGCCATCTACGGCATGGCCCAGTCCATCCCGGACCGCTCTATGGTGACGGAGATCTCCTGTGGCTTTCTGGACTGCCTGTACAGCACTGAAGCTCCCGCTGCTGCTGCTGCTGTGGAGAAGAACCACATGAATGGGACCTCCAAACACCACTGAGGCCTCCAGAGACGAGAGGCCTGGACCTCCAGTGTCAGTTTTCCTGTTCTGATGCCTTATCTTATCCTTTTTTAATCCTGGCCCTGTTTTCTAATTTCCTGTCAAAAGCACAAATCACTGTCCTTTGTCTGGTTAGAGGTTAGTGTCCTGCTTCTCAGCGGAGATGGACACTAAGATTGTTAATGACTTTACAAGGATGGAAGAAACCATCCTCAAACTTGGGGGGGGATGGGTTTGGTTCAGTTTATTTCATTCACGGGGTATTTTATCTGTGGAAGAAAGTTGGGATTAGCTGAACTGGACCCTTGCACCCCTCCTTGTTCATTTAAAGTTTTGTTTAAACCTGAGCAAGCAGCCCTGGATGTGATTGGCTCTCATGGGTTTCAGCTTGCCCAGAATTGATTGTCTACGCCAAAAAATTGCGGTGCATTTTAAACTAAAAGGTACTATCCTGTGACAAGCAAGTCACAGTCATTTTGGGTGATGATATATCAATGCAATGCTCTGCGGACTGACCACTACAGAGCCTAAAACCTGCTTTCGAGATCCAGGCACTGCTGGCTATAGCCTTCAGTCCTGACCGGTCTGAACATTTACCTTCTATCCGTATTGTTTCCACTGCATTTTATTATTAACCTGTAGTCTTGATCATCCAAACCAGCCTGGCCTCTGAGAATCCATCACTTGAGTAACTCAGTAACACGTCTTTGAATATGAAGCCATTTTGCTTGCCGCTCTCAGGCTACGGTTTATGGTAGAAGCACAGTAGTGGTGAACTGGTGGCTCAGCTTCATCAAACCATAAGAAAAACTAACCGAAACCCTGACACTACTGCAGATGTAAAGCACTTTAAACCGGGAGAGAAGCAGCTAGAGTGGTGTTTTTCCTTTTACTCTGAATGAGCTTGTTGGGAATGATAAAATACTGATATTAATGTTATAATGGTAAGTTCTTAGATGATAAACGGATCTTGAAGAGATGACATGTTTCTCAATACGAAGTAGATTTTCTACAAAGACGATCCAAAAAAATGTAGGGAATTAGACGGTGCTTTAAAAAGCAGAAATCTTGCTAAACTGTAGGAAAAGGAAGTAAAATTGAAGAATGAGAAAGTTGGTTCAGATTTTAAATCTACTGCTGTGCAGCAACACATCAAATCTTACAAGACTACATTAATATGGGGTCACCAACAATGGGCCACATCACTAAATCATGAAAACGAGTCCACATTCAGCTAAAAATCAGGGCATCAAGCATATTAGTTTTTTTACTCCTAATTTTGCGGAAATGCGGTCTTATAGTTTGACTTCTTTTCCTGGTCTTAATAATTGATAATCAGTGGAAATACTGACTTTTTCTAAAGAAAAGTGCCTTTTTAGATTCTGCCTCATGGCAAATATGATATAGCCGTACTGTACAAAATATAACCTATTATTGGCCAGAAAAGGAGGTGCTGCACAAGAAGGTTATTTTTGATCAGAAGTCATTTTGAAAAATAATGATGATAACCAAATTGTATTTACTAGATGCACTAGGTTAGCTCAAAGCTTTGACATAATGTTGAAGGTATCCTAAGTGAATGAACTTTGCTTTACTAATTTATACCCTTTATTTTTCTTGGTTATAAAAGTCTAGTTTCACTTGATTTTTCACGAGGAAGGATAGTCAAGTTGTGATTAAAAAGGAAAATTGATTTTTTTGTGCAGACATGAAGAATGGGCAAAGATATTTGATCTAACAGATTCACAGAGGTTAATTTTAGGCAGAAATTTCAAGGAATATCATTGTCCACATGCTCTGAAAAGGTCCATGATTGTTAGTGGAATACACAGAGTGCTTTTCAGGGAAGCAACCTGTGCGCACAGCTATCTCCATGTATGTAAGGGAACATGGTCCACTGTACCTGATACCCACTTTAAACCCTGTTTACTCTGCCAGGGATCCAAAAGCTGGCGGAATTTGTAGCTCTGTTGTTCTTCTCATGTAGGCATTTAACCCGTCATTGACCCAGATGTTGGTCTGGCCACAACTGTATACACCAACAAAAAATACACATTTGAGCAGTTCGGCTGAAAGTCAGTGCACAAGATCAAATGAATACTCTCTGTTGGCCGGGTCCCCCCCCCATGCCCCAACGGTTATGGTTTTTTTTTTTTAATCTGAATCTTCATAATATTTTTTTTTTTTTGCTTATTTGCTACTCCTATCTACCTCACTTTATGTCCATATTGCAATGCAATGATATTTCACGTGGAAGGCACAACATGGTCGAATAAGCAGTGATTTGAAAGCGGCGTCACGAACAGTTTGCCGAGTGATACAAAGAAACTGCAGGTTGTGTTTTCCCTCTGTTCTGAATCATGACCATTCTCACTATTGTAATCATTTCCATAACTATTTCATAGAATGTCTTTTCCAGGTTAATCATTGTTTGATGTCAGATGACCACCCACACTCTGTTTCGGTTTTATGTTGCATCTGGTTTGTGATTGGCTAGAGAGGAAACCCAGTAGACTAAAGCCATGCTGTGGGCATGGTAATATTACAGCTTAAATATGACGGACAGCTCTGGAGTCCCAAACGTGCTAATGCAGTTTGTCTCCCGTTTACGAATTTTGTTTTTAATCACTAACTGTGTCGAATATTTCAATGAGTTCCCTGTCTTTTCATTTTGTGTTTTTTGTTTGTTTTATTCAGTGGTTGTGATATGGGATTTAAGCACGTTGTGGTCAGTGTGAAATGTTTGTCTTTTCTTTTACTTTTAATGTCACTCGGATTTCATTCCATGGCCCCTGTGTGCAGCATGTGACTGTACGGTTCACTAAAAAAGCTACAAGTCCTGTCATTCATGTTTGACCATTCAGTGTTAAACTCAGGTGGCATAAATGGGACTTATCCTGTAATAGCATGCCAAGGTTTTATTCATTAATGTATGCATCCGTGTCCTGATTTTCTCAATGTCATTTGTATTAATTCATCACTGTCTGCAGAAAATGTTTCTTTAGATGTGATTTGGTTTGTCAGCAAGTTCTCTGTAATGGATCAGTCATTTAGAGTTGGGGCTGCATTCACCTGTATGCCTTTTGTGAAAATCCCTGCCCCCTTAACACACACACACACACACACACACACGCACAGAGACCGACAGACACTCATACACACGCGCACGCTCACATAATGTAGCCCTGTCTCAGGAAACTCATTGCAAAAAATGAAATGCCATTTTGAGTATGGTAGGTTGAGCGTACGTAGACTACCCTGTTTTGTATGTTATTCCTGGAAAGAAAATAAAAATAATTTTAATTAAAATCTTGCTTTTCTGCTCATGCACTATCTGTATGCGATTGTATGAGCTGTATGATTGTGTTGAGTCAACTTGCCCTGGCCTGGAGTTGGTTGAATGGGGGCATTGTTTTATGTTTTTAAAAATAACTTTTTTGGTCATCTGATTGAAGTCATGAGTATCGCGTCCAGAAATGATGTCCAATGCAGGAAGCAGAGCTCAGCCTCACTGGCAGAATTGTGCATGTGGTCATGTAGCCATTGTTTCTGTTTGAATGATGGTCAGAGTTTAATAGAGCCATGCTGGACTGCGAAGTGCAGTGATTTCGGGGAGTTCATTACCGGAGGTCAGTTGGGAATCCTGGAGGAAGCACCAGTTTCAGGCACACTGCTGACTGGGGAATATTAGTTATTTTTGCCATTGAATAGGGCAGTTTTGTGGGGAATGGAAAACATGGAAAGAATGATGTTTTCATATTTTTGGATTATGCATTGTGTGCTGAATGTTGTGGAAAGATACTATGGCAAGCTTGTGCACCATTCTCATGGCCAAACACTTAACAGATTTTTATAACCTTAGAACTAACTGGCTTGGGATTTGACTGCAGGAGAACATAACAATGTAAATAGAACAGGGATCAATATTTACAGTGCTCTAAAAAGTGTTTGCCTCTCCCCAATTTCTTCTATTTTTCCTTATTTGTCATATTAAAGTGTTTTAGATCTTCCTACTAATTTTAATATGACAATGTGCATAAACGCAAAATGCAGCTTTTATGTGAAAATGACCCATGTGAAAACATAACTGCACCCCCAAACCTAATAACTGCTTGTACCACCCTTGGCGGTGTGATGGCCGCCCTGCAGCCCCACAGTGTACATCCCCACACCACACTGCCTGCTCTCCTCTTGCTGCCTCTTCGGATCCTTGCAGGATCTTTAATAATGAACCAGGATTCCGGCAGGTTCCTGAAAAAAAATTCTTGAAGGATGCAAAGGTCCTTGCTGCAGTATCTTTCCTGGTGAGAGTCCTTGCAAGGATGGATCCTGGCAAAATCCTTTTGGATCTTCTAGGATCTTGTGAAAATTCCTAGGGATTCTCGAAATGATAATTAAAAAAAATTTAAAAAATAACCAATAGCTTAACACAATGAACTTAGTAGGATAACGTGGAATAAACATAGGACTAAAAAAACGATGATCAATTATCGGGTTTTTTTTTTTGCCACCAGTTATCTATTTGGAGGTTAGGCCTATTCATTTACACCCCTAATTGATGTCTGCTTCAAATTATTACTTGGCATGTTTAGAATGTGAGCTCTTCATCAGTGCTGCAGTTTGTGAGTGCAGGCTTTTTAGTCAGATCTTTAAACTTTGTGAGGATCCCCTTGTCTGCAACCATCTGCGTGATCTGCTCCATCTGCGTGGCTGAAGCTAAGCAGGCGTGGGTTTGGTTAGTACTTGGATAGACCACCTGGGAAAACTAAGTTGCTGCTGGAAGAGGTGCTGGTGGGCCAGTAGGTGGCAATCTTGCCTCTGGTGGATGAGTTGATATATTGAGATCCTGACTCTCTGTGGTCATTTAAGGACCTATGACATGCTTTGAGATGAGTAGGTGGTTCCCCATGTCATGGCTAAAATTCCCAACCTGGCTCTTTCACCCTGCCACCAAATCTTCCCCTGACCTAATGAGCTATACAATTTGTCCCCTCCCTCTCCACCTCAAGCCCCTTGAAAAAGAGATGTTGATCTCAACGGGACTTGCCGGGTTAAATAAAGCATAAATAAATAGTAGGATCCCTAAGGATTTTCTCAGAATCCTTGAGGATCCCCCAGGATTTTCCTGGGATCCTTGAGGATCTTCAAGGATTTTGCTCAGGTCCTCAAGGATTCTGTCACAGGATTTTTTGGGGGGATCTTTGAGGATCTTGAAGGATCTCATCACAGGATCCTTTGGGATCCTTAAGGATCTTTGCAAGGATCCTGTCAGAATCCCTCACAGGATCCAGATAGGATCCTTGCAGCATCTTTGCAAGGATTCTCACCAGGGAAAACAGAAGTCAAGGGCAGCTCTAGATTTTACCCAGTGGAGTTATCCAGCTGACTCTATAATCCTGCTTTGAGAAAGAGTCTTCTGGTGAGCTTGGTAAATAAGGCATATAGCTGGCAAGACCAGACTTCCACAGCTTTTAACTTGACCTGCATCCACTTAACAGGGAAAAAAATCAAGGAAGAATTTATTTTTTATTGTTTTAATACAGCTGAATTTCAGGCACTGACACCAAATCTACTGTACTCATTTATCTTGATGAAAAGTCAAGCGTCGTAAAGGACAAGGAAAGGCACATGTGCACAGGAAAAATGAAATCCTTGTGTTTCATGCGAATAAAAAGGAAAAGAAAATGACCTGATCCAACCAAGATGTAATTGGGTGGGTAAATGCATATGGTCGGTGAATGGCCGGCCATCATCAGTGTGCAGTGACTGGTCCAAGGCCGGAGGAAAGCTTGAGATCTCATGTTGTCTCTGTGTTTTAGCCTTAGCAAAACTAAACACATTATATTTAATCATTCGTTCATTTCACGTGAGAAATTTTGCAATTCATGAAAAGTTTAACTTAATAAATGCTCCAAAAAACTAGGAATCATTCACAGCCTTGAGAATGGCTAATACTTTGATGGACACATGTACAATTATATTTGAAACCTTAAACTTTTTCATGGCTGAATAAATGCTACCACATGGTTTCTGGAGCATTAAGCTAGTGTGCGATTGTTTTCTTTTTTTATCCAAATGTTCCTGCTACATTTGCTTTTTCAAGCTTGGTCTTGTTGGAGAAAACACTGGCCTCAACAATGAAGTCAATAAATACAACTTTGGTACTTTTGTAAGTAAAACAAACACTGAGTTGCCTAATCCATCTTGTTCAGCCTGGTAGCTAGTGCTTATTCCTTATCTGAGGACTCTGAACATAGACACTCTTGTACAAATGAGCACATTGATACAACAACATCATATGCAGGGCCCTTGGCCACAGGGGTCAGTTTCAGAGCACTGAGGCCTGGTCGATGAAGGTTGCCAAAGTGATATCCCGCTGGGACAGCCCCCCACAGTCATGCGTGCTCAAAGTGATCTGTACCTAGTGGCAACCACAAGATGACACTGGTGAGAAAAACTAAACACTCTGAAAATCTTGACCATGAATCACTAATCAGGTTAACATTATTTGCTAGATAATTGCCCTGAGCCTCCCAAATCTGGGATATGGACTGATGTTGAAAAGACCATTTCAGGTTTCTTTGAGAACAATTAACCAAATAAGCCCAAGATCCTGCTTTATGAAATGGTCCAGGTATGGGACTGGCAGCCAATGACAGGGCTCCCAACTCTCCTGCATTCCGCTTGAGATTTAGTGGCATATTCATGTTCGCGTGCCGCCGTCAGCAATTATTCAATCAACGCAATGCATGTGTTTCACGATCGTTCAAATTGCTTAAATGAAATAAGACCATTTGAAACATTTTTATGCAATTCCGTTGCTTTCAACCCCTGAGTAAAGAAAAGCGTGAGAAGTCTGGAGTCATAATTGATTTCCATGTTACTAGTGGTGAAATCCACCGTGACACGTGAAACTGATAAACCTCCGTGCACAAGGACTTCAATTCTGCCTGAGAATCTCTTACAAACACGCTGATTGAATTATTGCTGACATACAGCACAGGAACGTGAATGTGCCACTAAATCTCACGCCGAATGTGGGACAGTTGGGAGCCCTGCAATGACATAAAATGAGCATGCTGAGTTTAGCATAAGCTCGATTAACATAGTGCTTCTGCTAACTGAGTTCATGTTGAGGGTGTTGGATCATCTTAATACATTGTATTGCAAAACTGTGTTCAGAACTGTACTACGGATACTGAACAGCATTAGGGTATTGTTCAACCTCAATTCATTCAGGTCTAAAAAGACACATTGAGGGAGCAAGCCCTCATTTGCATTAGTGTCAAGATTATAACAACATAAAACTCAAGCTTAATACTTAAATCATGTTACCTTGTTATACACATTAAACCACTCTGGGTGATGGTCCATCTTCTCTGCTTGTAAGGCCACCCTGGACATGAAGCCGAAGGCCTGGAAGAGATTACAGCCACTCAAATCACTTTAAAATTTAGGAAGTTAAATACATCAACTGCCCTCTCTGCCAAGCCACGTGACGACTGCATCCTCATTAATCAGTTACAGAGCCTCGAATTAGGAGCTATAGTTTGGTTCAGAAGAATTCAGGAAGTGAAACAAATGTTGCTTTTACCTCTGTGCTCGAGCATGTTAGATATGGAAACTACAGGGAAGATTTGCAATTTCATCACTTCTGCTCTAACGTAATGTCACATAGTAACAACAGCCATTGGATGGGTCAAAACAAAAACGCTAAATAGCGCCTGTTAGCTTGTTCGACATATTGTTATTCTTTTCAGAAGAACCAAGGCTCATTCACCGAGATGAAAATTCAGTCAGATCTAGACACATTATGAAGATACAACACCACTGAGAACTCTCAGCACTGAAATCTTTCTCTCACAGCTAGATGTCCCAAACAAATACAGAATTGTTGTGAGAAGTGATTTCTCAATGACTACTTTCAACATTCAACATAGCAACATAGCATAGCAAGTTTGCTTATGGCCAATTTGGTGCATCTCTGTGGTGATAATCAGGTCATGACGTCACACTTATTTTCCCCATAAATTCGAGGCCATAATAGACACTGTCAGACTTCATTTTCAGTATTTTCACTCATACAGGAATTTTAGCCTTTCTACACAGTGGCAATGTCCATTATGCCCATGGCCTGTGTGGTACATTGACTGTATAAAAAGATGGACGAAGCTACCGTGACGTCACCCATTGGCTTCAGCATACCATAAAGGAAGCCTCGATTTTGGCAATTTGAGTTGCGCCATGTTGTCATTTTGAAACCGGATGTGATTTCTATTGGACGAGAGCGTGTATTGCAGATCCGGGGAGGACCGTGCCTCTGGATCTGACCACATCGGGCGAGGACCAGAGGATAGCCACGCCCCTAAAGCATATTCTGGCTTTATCCTTTATTCTAGTCTATATAGGACCATAATTTACAAAAATGAACATCATGATATATCGAAGGAGACTTGAAACTTGCCATAGCTACCATAAAATAATGTGAAAAATCATTATTTAAATTAGGGTTTCTCAACCCCTGGGGGGCGTTCGGACAACTTCGGGGGGCGCTGGGAACGTGAGGGCTGAAAGGGGTGCGTCAACAATCACCACAACTTAGCTTGTGCAGCGTTCATTATTTGAATTTCACTTTTGTTAAAAATCGTATTTTTTAAACGTTTCAAGTGCAAATAACTTAAGAGCCTATATACATAGTTTCCCAACTCCTCTACGGAGCAACCGTCATGATCCCCACAGTAACGCCAATCCGCCTCGTCGCAGCAGTGCGGCTCATTCCGAAATTACTTCGTTCTCCCATTATATCCTTTCATTGGTTTGCGGGTTTCTATGCAAAGCAAGGGGAGGCTAGTAAGGGTAGGGCGAAGCAACTACAGCAGGGAAGCCCCAGAGCGGCTTTTTCCGGCTCGCATCTCGAACCTGCATACCGCAGATTCAGTAAGGTCATTGGCATTGTAATCATTCATTTTCGGACATTCTTTAACGTCATTCGGCACACAAGAGAGAAAAATTACATTTGCGTTGATATGAAAGGCATTAACACCGTCTTAAAAGTCTTTGCGACAATCAACGAACATTAAAGTCCATTTAACATTTTTATCAAACCGTTTGACTTTTCAGTAACATTTCTGGACCGCGTTAGCGCTCGGAATTAAAATATTCACGCGATTGTACAAAAGAATTGAACGTTCTTAACATTCGATCCACAAAAATCTTTTTTTTTTTTTTCATTTGAACAATAGCCTACATTTTGCTCATGATTGCATTGTCAGTGTGATGTAAGATTTGGTATGCCCTCTCAATTTGATAATTACTGTGCAACAATGAGCAAAATGTAGGCTACTGTTCAATTGGAAAAAGATTTTTGTGGATTGATTAAGAACTCTTCAATTTTTTGTACAATCGAGTGAATATTGTGTTATCCGCACTAACGCGACCAGAAATGTTATTGAAAGTCAAACGGTGTGATAAAAATGTTAAATGCACTTTAATGTTCGTTGATTGTCGCAAATGACTTTAAAGACAGTGTTAATGTCTTTCATATTAACGCAAATGAAAGTATTTTTTCTCTGTTGTGTGCCGAATGACGCTAAAGATTGTCCAAAAATGAATGATACAAATGCCAATAACATTACTGAATCTGCGGTACGCGCAAATGTTCAATTTTTGGCACTGATGAATGTTTCTTGGTGAAATTGGTCGCCATTTCACACAAATGAATGTGTATTTTCTCGTAGTGAACAGCAAAAGGTGTAGTCTACTACTAATATTACAATTACATAGTCTACTATTATAAAATATATAGGCCTTCTTTATTATTACAAATATACACTACTGTTATTACTATTAGGCCTATTCATTATCACAACCAATTTTAATTTATTAGTTTTTTTTCTTAGCCACCACGTCTCCGGTGCCTATAAAAAATCTGCTTAATAGGAACATGGAATTTCAGAAATTGGCCCACTTTACCCATATTCACCCTAAACAAGGACATGGGCAATCATGTTATTTCAAAAGGTGTCAGCTGCCTCTGGTTGCCATAATATGGCGCAGAATGTTTCTAATGGACATATTTTTACATATTATATTAAAATTGTTGACATAAAAAGAAGGAAAAAAGTGAACCATTATCACTTGGTGTGTGCGTGTGCGTGCGTTTGGGGGGGGGCACTAAAGGATCATGGTAAGGTCACGGGGGCATTTGCTCAAAAAAGGTTGAGGCCATTAAATAGAATGTCATTTTACGGTACTTCCGCATGGCCTTCATTTTTCAGACCAGGGTCCCGCGTCCATTTTTTTATACAGTCTATGGTGTGGTATTTACTCCCTGTATGTAGGATATATGGTATACATCCACCCCCTCCCCCACCCTACCTGGTTGAAGTCTTTGAAGATGAACTCCTTGTAGATGGCGTCTCTTCCCACCACCTCCACCCACTGGGCGCTGCGCAGGAGGGGAAGGAGGTGCTCCCTCTCCTGCTCACTCAATGCTTGGATTTTAGCAGCCTGGGAGGAGGAGAAAGCAGGGAGGACAGGGAGAGAGAGACGGCCTCCTCTCAGTCTGACAGGACAACATTACATGCAGCCTACTGACAATACTACTACTAATACTAATAATTCTCATCATATAAATAACAGTGCAACAAGTGCAGCTACTACTGAAGCTCATAGAACTACTACTGCTGCCCCTATTACTAGGAATACTAACAGTGCTAATATTGTATCACTCCTGGTAGTACATAGTATTTGTGGTACTACCCATATTAATGCTTCTGCCATTACTATCACGACTGCCACAATACTACTACAACTATATAATTGTATATGTACTACAATAATAATCAGCTTGCGTCACGTTATTATATTGTACAAAAATTACCCTTTTTGTAACATTATGCAATGACTTTTAGAAATTAATCTTTTTATTTTCTGCAAAGCAAAGCAGATTTAGCAGCTCTGTTTAAAAAAAAAAAAGAAGGAAAAAAACAGTAAAGAAGCCTACTATCCACTGAAATAAATATGGTTGTGGATAGGTGGTATCCTTAAAGATGATGATTGGTTTGTTTGTGGGACGACCCTAGAGCCTTCCCATATCATCAAGCTCAGCAGTTTTCTGCAGGCTGACATGTTGCACATCTGAAAGGGGTAGTATCTAAAATGAGCGATGTGATTGGCTGGAGGAGGGCAAATCTGGAGCCAATTACACAGTGCATTCCTGATTTTACTGGAGTCTCCAGTATCAGGAACCTCAATGAAACTCCAAAAAAAAATCTCCACCCCTAAGCTCCTCAAATCCTGAATTTACACAAGTCAGGCTCAGAACTCAAGAACAGACAATAATCTAGTCATGTCACCCGCGAGTCAGCAGGGCGAAGTATTGTAATCATTGCGGCTTGTTTGCCTGTTTGTATATCTGTGTGTTCACAATCTAGTATCTAGACGGTTGCACTAATTGGCTTCACACTTTCAGAGTAGGTTTGCAATGGTCCGTAGATTACCTGATTAAATGTTGTGGTTGATCGGTTGAGGTCACACTTGTAAAATTGAGTCAGTATCAAAAGTGAGCCCAGTCTTGTCTCAATGCATCAAAAAGTGACACTACCTGACCAAGTGTTGATATATGACGCAAAAGGAGGCTTTTGGCATCCTTATTTGACGCCAGTTTAAAACGAACCTAACCCCCTATCCCGTAATCCTTAATCCATACCCTAACTATAAGTGTCAAATAAAGATGCCAAAAGCCACTTTTGCATCGTACATCAACGCTTGGTCAGGTGGCGTCACTATATGACGATTCAAGATGAGAATGTGCTGCAAAAGCACAAAAATAAGTGCTGGTGGGCGAGGTTTGTTCTGCCTGGCAACACTTCTTCAGTGGTTTCATTCAAAATTGTTGTCAGACAGTCCAGACCAAACAAAAGCAGTGGTAATGCAGTAGGGGAGGGTAAATCCTCAATTGTAATCAGTACACAGAAAAATGGCCAAAAACCAGGAAGGATGAATGGCAAAGCCAAAATGAAAGACAGGTTGGTTATCCAAAAAGCCAAACAGGAAATAAAACAAGGGTAATCAATCCGACACTTGGGACAAGACAGATTCGTAAATCGAGCAGGCAAACCAAACTGGAATCAAGGAATGCTCACATTGTAGATAAAGATAAACTGGCTGATAAACATGCAACTACAGTAGAAGACTGAATAAAGGGGTATACATAGGGAGCTGAAGAGACTAATCACAATGGGCTGCAGGTGAGCTGTGCTGGAAAGGTGCAGGGAGGTGTGACTACAACTGAGAAACAATCAAACAATGGACAATAGGCGGAGCCCGTGAGGGAGTGAAAACAGAAAACACATGGCAAGTGACAGATGAGTGGAATCACCGACTAAAACAAAGAGCTGCTAAAACAAACAATGAACATGAAAAATAATAAAGACAGATACAAAAGATATAGTGAACATAATCATAAAGGCTCAGATACTGACACTAACATTGCATGAGTGGCAAAGCTGCCTTGCAGCTTAGTAAAGGCAGCTTTTCATATCATCCTTATTCAAATAACTTATTTCAATTTGAATAGGCTATTAGCAATGCATTACAGGGGACTGCAAAGGCATAAAGTAGCAGATAGGCTAAATTTTTGAGTCATATGTGTGCCTTTACGCTTTATTTTAAGAAAAAAGGCTCATCCACTAAAGATGTAGAAAACATCAGTCCGCACCTTAGTCCTTTCCATCTGCCACTAAACATTAACACAAAGCTAACATCTGTGAGAGAAAGGCCCAATCTCCTTCCAATATGCTCTGCTGATAAAGGGCAATGACACACGTATCATAGCAACAGGCTGGTCTCCTTAATGCCAGGTCATGCACGAGTGATTTAATAAAATTGCTCCGGAGAGCCTGATTGGAGGCCTGCAGCTCTGAGCAAACGCATGGTGTTTGTAGCCTCCATGACGTAGAGCAGTGGGGAAAAAAAGAATATGCACATGGTACTGACAAGTATAATTGTATATTTGTAGTAAAATATTTGATGGACTCATCGGTCAACAGCCTTGAGCATAAAAAGACAGAATAACAGTGAAAGGATATGTGTCCAGGAAATAGCTTCCAAATGCAATGTGGGCTAAAGAAATGTCCAAGCATTTAAAGTGAAGTGGTCATGTCACAATACCTCTATTCCATAATACCATAATACCATAATAAAACTATAGCGATCTGACACAAACCTTTGTGAAGTAACTGAACAGTTCTCACTAGTTAAGGTGCCAGAGGCAACAGGTATTAGAAACTTCATACAGATATGCAGACAGTTAAATTTCTACCAAAATACAACAGTGGGAGGGGAGCACTTGTGTGAGTTAATGCTAATCTTAATAAAAAAATAAAGAAGTGTTGCTCTTACCATGCTGTGTGGATATTCACCAACCGTAATCTCTACAGCGCTGTCTCCGCTGCAGCCAGAATGAATTAGCACTGGTTGGCTGGGCTCAGGCAGTTTGTTCAGATTACAAGGACCCTGATAGCTGACCTCTCAGAAGCCTTACCAAAATACTCTCAGGCAAAAGAGGCATTTGCAGCCACTCCAGCCAACAGCCTTAGCTACATAACCACCTGCAGGCTATGTGTGGATGTCTTATTTGTCTCATAACAACCAATTCCCCATGGCCGGAATAGAAACATGCATACAGCCTCTGTGTTGTCTGATGGAGGTATTAACAAACATGCTAACATCTGTTTTTTTTTTTTCATTGTTTTATGATCACGTTCAACAAAGCACTGCCACTGACAGTGCATTTCCCCCTGAAAGATTCTGCAACAAAAATCTTGCAGTCCTCCACAAAATCAACAATAAAATTTAAATTTCATTTTATGCCCCCTCCCCTCCTTCCTATCCCATCACCATGATGGCAACATGCTTGACCACCTCTGCAAAAAATCCTGCTGCCACTCTTCTTGTCATTAAAGTCTGAGGCTTAACTTGTTTTCTTTATGTCATGATTAACTCATATCCACTCAGCAGCTTTGTTTATCAGGAAATGAATTGGTTAATACAGCCCTAATGAAGGAAAGCAGCGACTGAAATCACCACAGCTGGAAGCACATAGGAAGCATTCCAGTGCATCACCCTGACCTCACAGTACAGAGGTCAGCATTCTGCATGGGCAAGTATGTCTCTCTTTCTCTCTCTCTCTCTCTCTCTCTCTCTCTCTCTCTCGCTCTCACACACACACACATATTCTGTTTCCAAATTTTGTGTTTTTTTTCAAAAATTTCTCACCCGTGATATTTAGACATGGCGATATTTATCCATTGAGGTTGTCGGGAGGACAGAGATGAGTTGGGAGGGAAGCATGTGACTAAGCACTCTTGTTAAATAAAAAAAAAAAAGTGTTGAGGAAAGAGTAAAATGAATTTTTGTAAGACTTTTTAATTGTTCGGTGTGTGGGACTTATTTAATCTTGACCTGTCGAAATTCTTTCGGCCAGCATGTTAGTCGGTTCGGTGAGTTAGTTTGTTTGTTTGTTTGTTAATTAGTCGCACCCTTATCTGCCCTTTATCTTACAGTGATTGTCTTCGTTTTTAAGTCATCGGGTCCAAAAGTGTTTCGGCTAGAAGCCTATACTTTTATGTGATCTTATCATCAAGGTCAAGGTCAAGGTCATCAACAAGGTCAAAAACACATTTTGGTCCATAACGTCGCCTCTATTCAAGCTAGAGACATAGTAACAAAGTAACGCCATTGTGCATCAAGTCAATGCGGTCCTAGTGCTTACGGGTCATGATCACGTCACTCTGACGTAAGTGGGTGGAATTTTTGGCAATTCATCATTAATGAACAATCTATCATTTATATTTTGTTGTGTGACTTGTCCTGTTTTATGTTTGATATTGGTCAGGAATGATTTATAAATCACTTTTTCAGATCTGTATTTTCCGTACCGTCCCAACATTTTTGGGATGTAGTTGTTCTTTTTTTGATCCAAATTCATGCAGCTGCCAACATTCAATTCTCAAATAATCTCAAATGAGAAAATTTCTTTCATTTTAATACAATGCATGAAATTCTGGGGGTTCTATACTTGTAGAGCATGCTGTTTACATTAATTTCCCCGAGCAGTATACTCTCATTTGGTAGAATAGACAGACACTGGACCGACATGAGGAAATTCCGGGCTTCACTCTCCCCTTTGACCTTCGAACACTTTTATATGTGCAGTAAACACTAACCGTACGCTGGTTGTTTTCATATGGGGAATGGAGTCAGTAGTTATCAAACAATTCCTGTTCCTTGTTATTTTTTCATGGGGGCTGGAAGGCAATGCATACACAGGCAAGTACTTAACTTTTTTATTGTCAAATGTATTTTTACAATGCAAAATTTCACATGTACTGTATATACATGTAACATAGTTACTTGGTTTACTTCGGAATAGAACATAATTATTGTATTTTACTGATTTATAGACAGGTCGATAAATTGGACAATGATAAAGCTCTTGCAATTCTCGTTGTCAACCAGAGCATATTTGAGTTGAAATTGATTATGAAACTGATCTCATAGTGTGCACTTTCAGCTTTCATTTGAGGTATTTACATCAAAATTGTATGAACAATGCAGGACCCACTGCATGCTTTACAAATGTACGCCCATTTATAAGGAAGAAAAAGTCATTTTTCAATTTGCTGTTCAGCTGTTCTATAGTCAGGTATGTTTTATTATTAGCCCCTCCATCAAAGCTGGATGGGGCAAATAAAATTGATCTTTTCTGTTTTTTTGGTTTTTGTCTATTTGTTTGTTTGTCTGTCTGTGGACAAAATGTATCAACAACTACTTTGCTGAATTGGACCCAATGTAACAGAGTGATAGGCATTATTATGTTCTGCAAGTGATTTAATTTTGGGGACTTAATGCCATACAATTATTACATAATGTCGTCAAAAACTTTTGTGATGATATCTTCGGAAGTAAACATCAACTTGTTAACATTAAATATCAATTCAATCCAAGATCTAAAACTTAATCATTTAAAGTAGCAATAGACTACATTTTTGCCATCACCCTCAACATTTCCAAGTTGCATCATTGTTTTTTTTTTTTTCCCACCGGCAAAAAACAATGGAGAGATTTCCATTTTGTTCAGTGCTTCGCTCTGAAACGATCAATATCACTTGAGTCGGTGAGAACCAGAGTCTACTAACCCACAAACTGAGTGTTCCGAGAAAAACAGGTAAAAACTGTTTCTGCTTTTTGTAAATGCAGATTTTTCCGGATTCTTGATATTTCTGGTTAAAACTAACTTGTAACTGCTGTTAAATATTTATGATTTCAGCGTAGTTAGAGGGCGCTACACTGCTTAACTCATTATTCACCGAATGCTAGACAGTAGCCTTTGGTTCTCACCCACTCAATTTGGAAATAGGTTAGAAGATGCATTTTTACTAAAAAGGTAAACTGAAATGTTTACGATTTTATATTGACTTTGGAAACAGGCTTAACTGAAATTGTTAGAATTTTATAATGAATTTGGAAAGAGAGAAAAGGTATTGTAATGATGTGTTTTGCATAATAATAATATAGTTTGAGTAATGCTACTGCTTTGCACAAATAACTAACTATAACAGGGGTTGGCATCAGGGTGGACGAAGGAATAATGTTTGAAATAAACGTTGGGAGAAAAAGCATTCGTTTGCTCATTTATTTAATCTATAATGGATAAAGCGGGTAGAAATTCTATAGTACGTGTTGAGAAAAGCGAACAGTGTTGGTAGCATGTTTATGTTCTAACAAAAATTCAAGAAAATGTGTTACAGAGATGATGATAATATATTCTCCGTCTTTTGATTTTCATATGACCAAGACCGAGTAGAACAAAACTATAACTTTCTTTTTCTTCTTTTCCAATATACACTTTGACTGTGGCATAGCGTGCTGTTTGTAGGGACCTTTCCGCCAGAATTATTGGCAAGGATCTATTCAAGTGATGTTTGGTTTCAACAGGACTAACAGTCAAGCTAAGGTGTATTGGGGTAATTTCCTTTTTCACTCAGGCAACCTGGGGTTGGATGACTTTAACTCCTCAGAAAAGTGTTCATACAAATACTGATCATGTCAAATAATTTTGATATTATCAGACATTATAACTTTCTCCTAAATGGTTGTTCATTCTGATTAATAAAACTGCATTCCAATAGTCTCTCATGAAGGTTATCATTTAAAAAATGTTACAATATGAAAGGTTTGGTAATAATTGATTGCTTTGTGAAAGAATGCCCCTATCTTTTAACAATTACTTAGAAAAGTAATCAATCAATGCAACTCAGTCATAGTTTCTCCACTGCTAACAGTTGTAACGCCGTATCGCAGTAATCCACCACAGGTAGGAGTGAAGTTTTACATGATTTATTGAAGTGATACTGAGTCAGACACTCTGGGTTGATAATCAGAGGTAGGATGGTGATACAAAATCACTGGGCAGAGAAAATGTTGCATAGCAGGTAGCAGATCAGGTACCAGTTGGGCAGAATGCAGCACAAGAACACTGAAAGAATCATAAGCAGTGATAAAACCAAAGTGTTTGCCGAAAAATAAACAGACACAAGGGAGATCTAAACATGTAAACGGTTAAACAAAGGAAGTTGACACATGGGAATCAAAACTCGGAACAAGGTTCGAAATCAGCAGGTAGAACTGAGGCAAACTCACCACAGAGTAAAACGGACTGGTCCAAGGTTAGTGGCTGGGGTGTCAAGCTGAATGAATCAGGACACGCAGGACATACGCACACCCTCGCACTTGGACGAAGAAGAAACTGGGAGAAGCGCCACTCGCCAAGATCACTGACACTGGGAACTGATTCCCTAATAAATAGATACTTTGCAGCTAGAGTTTAAACACAGAAGACAGAGGACAGCAGTCTAGCAAAGTGGAGAGGAAAACTGCAACTTAAATACACAAAAATGTCAATTAACAACATTGGAACAAATCTGCAGAGCACAGAGTGGGAACACAAGGGGAGGGGTGATGAACAAGACAATAGTTGAAAAATGAGAAACAATTAACAAAACGGAAGTAAAAGACAGCTAGACGGTGGGAAAAAACAATTAAGGAAAAATTCAGGACATGGCAGTATTTGAACACAAAACATTTTAAAAGCCAATCAACCAACAAGATTAAGCTCACTTACAAATTTTGTCCTTTGTATGGAATCAAATCTTGTTTAATTTCTGTTTCTTGGCAACGTAACCAGTGAATGGATAGCTTGATTTCGGCTAGCCCGTGTTTGACACTTATTTTAATCTACAAAGTTGCATTTAGAAATCCCAGAGCTGCTATTGGCAATGTTTTACATGTGCAATTGCCTACCTAATTAAACTATAGTCTAAGTTCATAACCTTAGCCACAAAATGCATAAAATCTTTTAATTTAAAATAATAATAACATTAATAATGTGGGCCTTGCTCTGATTTTTTTTTTCTTCTTCACAGCATGGGCTTTGCAAATGGACCAGGCTTTGCTCACAGTGAGGAACAATCTACGGTCTGGAATCAGAGTTTCCTATATCTCCGATCACTGCTATAAGGTAATAAAAATCAGCGAAGAGCTAGATGATGGGACAGACTGTTCCAAAGCACTGATCATGTGGCCTGCACAGTCTGACGTTCAAAGTATTATTTCATCTGTGAGAAAATGGGTCCTGTGTGTGCTGTTCATGTCAGATTGAATCAGGGAAAAATATATTTCCTGTCTCTAGTAGGGCCTTTGCCAATCCATTTTCTCTGAAAGGACAGACAAAGCTACTGGTGATACTGTGGGATCGACAGAAACTCTCCATGAGAGGGAAACCGTTCAAATCCAGTGAATGCGGAGGGGTATAAATTGATGAGCCAAAATATTATGACCGCTCATAGATGAAGTGAATAACATTGATTTATCTTGTAACAATGGGGCATATTAAGGTCTGGGATATATTAAATGGTAAGTGAACAATTAGTTTCAGAAGTTGATGCATTGGATGCAGCATAAATGGACAGGAGTAATGACCTGACTGACTTTGACAAAGGCAAAAATTGTTATGGACAGATGACTGGGTCAAGGCATCTCCAAGGCTTGTGGCCTGCTCCCAGTCAGCAGTGGTGAGTATGTACCAACAGTACCAAACTGGGAACCAGAGACAGCCTGTTGGGCACCCAAGGCTCATTGATGAATGAAGACATCGAAGGCTATCCTCTCTAGAATGAACTGACACTTTGTACGAAGCTGTGCAGTAGAATGTCTAAGCCAACAGCTGTGTCGACAATGAACACGCAAGCATCGTAACTGGTCCTTGGGGCAATGGAAGACAGGATGCCTGGTTTAATGAGTCCCATTTTTCTTTTCTTGTGGGAAGAAGAAAAGCTAGTGGAGGAGATGTGATGCTATGAGCCATGTTCTCCTGGGAAACTCCAGGTGTTCCTTTTGATGTCACTTTGACATGATCCACCAAACTGAGCATCATTGTGGATCAGGCATATGACAAAGAACTCAAGTTTTTGCCCATGACTCCAAATTCCCATTTCTCAATCTGATCAAGCAATGGTGGGATGTGTTGGAACAACAAGTCCAATGCACAGTGGATCTACAGGGCTTAAATGATATGCTACCAATGTCTTGGTGCCAGATCCCGCAGGGCACTTTCAAAGGTCATGTATAGTCTTATGCAAAATAATTGGATAAAGCAGGCTGGAGTGGGAAAAACCAAACAACAAAGGTTTTCAGGATTTTTATTACAATGAACAGTACTTTCATAGCATCTACATTCAGCACTCAGTACGAGATTTGTCCTCCTAGGTTCTTGATAAGCTGTTCCACCCGTTTTAGCATGGAGCTGACCAGGTATCTGCAGATTGCCTTGATTTCTTCATCATGATGCCACTGCTGGACAACTGAATCAATGACTTTGGCTTTTGTAGCAATCCGTTTGCTGCAGTCTTGATTTGATGGACCATAGGTTCTCAATGGGATTGAGGTCAGGTGAATTACCAGGCCAGTCCAACACAGTTACTGTATTGTGTTGATGATGCAATCACCTTAGTTTCATCATACAAGTCAAGGAACTTAATGAAATGTGGCCAAAAGGTACTATGCAGTGATCTTTGAGGTGGTTACGTAAAACGTCCATCACTTGGTACGTCTATTTGCACTCCATTCAACTCATCTGATTGACAAGCACCTTTATCCAATTGATTTGCACAAGACTGTAGAATCCATGCCTTGCTGGGTCTGAGCTGTTTTGGGGATACACAGAGGACCATCAACATATTAGGCAGGTGATCATTAGTGCAGTCATTAAACTATTTCTGTCAATGTATCCTGCACTGATACCATACATTAAAACAATATGTTGCAAACAGTCTGATATCATCCAGAAAGTGTCATTTCAGGATCAACAAGATAATGCACGTCAAGGAATAACATTATAGTCCACCAATGAACAGCAGCTCTGCTATGATGATGCTATCATGAAACCACAAAGGCATCAGAAACATGTATTGTGTGTGGTTGCGAAGACCATTGGGGAGCTGTTTGAACTAATGAAATCCCCTAAGGTGAGCAATTTAAGAATGAAAGCGATGAGTAAATTATGTAAAATTCATGAGGCAAAAACTATTTTGGATTTTCTTGATAGCATGCATCTCTACAAGTCTCTGTTAATCTGTATAAATGTTTGCTAACATTAGCCCATTAACTTCACAAAACTAAAATGTATCACATTTGTAAGCGCAGCATACAGACAGTAAAGCTGCTACTCAATGGTGGACTATAATGTTACTCCTGGACAAACTTTTTTTTTTTTTTGTTAATCCCGGAACAACACTTACACAGCAATATTAGATCATGCATATTGCACAGTAATTCAGACTGATATTGAAAGCATTTTCAAAGAAAATTGCTCCAAAATCCTGACAAATGTTTGCTTAATACAGAGGGGGAAATTAATATTGAACGCGTCAACATTTTTCTCAGTAAATATATTTCTAATGAGACTATTGACATGAAATTTTCACCAGATGTCGGTAACAACCGATGTAATCCATACACAAAGTAATCAAAACAAATAAGTCCATAAATTAAGTTATGCGTAATAAAGTGGAATGACACAGGGACTAAGTATTGAACACATAAAGAAAAGTAGGGGCAAAATGTTATGGAAAGCCAAGAAACCAGCTGAAATCTGTCAGTATTTAGAAAGTAATCCTGCCCCCCATCAGTGCAAATTAATATCAGCTGGTTTAGTCCTAATTGATGGCCTATAAAAAGGTTTCTCATTACCAAGGAGTCACACAAGAAGCATCTCATGATAGGTAAAAGCAAAGAGCTCTTTCAAGATCTTCGCTGCCTTATTGTGGCAAAACATACTGATGGCATTGGTTACAGAGGTATTTCTAAACTTCTGAATGTTCCAGTGAGTACCATTGGGACAATAATCCGGAAGTGGAAAGAACATCATTTCACCATAAACCAGCCGCGACCAGGCGCTCCTTGCAAGATTTCTGACAGAGGAGTCAAAAGAATAATCAGAAGAGTTGTTCAAGAGCCAAGGACCACTTGCGGAGAGCTTCAGAGAGACCTGGAATTAGCAGGTACAGTTGTTTCAAATAACCAAAAATAATGCACTCAACCTTCATGGCCTTTATGCATGCTCACTGCACAAGACTCCATTGTTGAAGAAAAAGCATGCTGAAGCTTGTTTAAAGTTTGCTGCACAACATTTGGACAAGCCTGTGAAATTCTGGGAGAATGTAGTCTGGTCAGATGAGATCAAAATTTAACTCTTTGGATGTCATAGCACACACCATGTTTGGAAGACAAACGGCACTGCACATCACCCCCAAAACACCATACCAACAGCGAAGTTTGGAGGTGGGAACATCATGGGGCTGTTTTTCAGCATATGATACTGGCAGACTTCATATAATTGAAGGACAGATGAATGGAGAAATGTACTGAGACATTCTTAATAAGAATCTGCTTCCATCTACCAGGATGCTGAAGATGAAACGAGGGTGGACATTTCAGCAAGACAATGATCCCAAAGACACAGCCAAGGAAACTCTCAATTGGTTTCAGAGAAAGAAAATAAAGCTGCTAGAATGGCCCAGTCAATCACTCGACTTCAATCTAATAGAAAATCTATGGAAAGAACTGAAGATCAGAGTTCATAGAAGAGGCGCTCAGAACTCTCAAGATTTTAAGACCGTTTGTGTAGAAGAATGGGCCAATATCACACCTGAGCAATGCATGCGACTAATTTCTCCATACAGGAGGCGTCTTGAAGGTGTCATTACTAACAAAGGCCTTTCTACTAAGTATTAAATAAAGTTCAGTAAGTGCATTCAATACTCTTTCCCAGTGTCAATCCACTTTATGACACACAACTTAATTTATGGACTCATTTGTTTAGATTTCTTTGTATGTGTGGATTACTTGGGTTGTTACCAACATCTGGTGAAAATTTCATGTCAATAGCTCCATTAAAAACATATTTACTGAGAAAAATGTTGACACATTCAATACTATTTCCCCCACTGAATGTACCTTGTCAAACAGTGCAGGGAAGACTTCATACTGTTGTCTTTGCCCGAGTTGGCTGCACTGAATATTAAACCAGGAGTTTCATTCATGGTGAGACCTTGATATGGAGAAAATGTATATTTAATTAAACAAAAAATAATTATTTTGGTTGGTAACATTGAAACCTTAAAGTACAACACAATCTATTATTTGCATTTTGAGTTTATCTCTAATGCTATTGTTCATTTATTAAATAGTAGTTTCAGGGCACTTTCAGTGAGGAGTGCTAGTTCTAGGGCTCAGTGTATATGAAGTACTGAAAGTACAGGATTTGGCATGACTGCAGTGCACTCCTGCTGGGCTGACCTGTTAGTGGTCTGGCTGAATCAAGCCAGTCTGCCAGGCCAACATGTCTGCTCAATGCACACTTTCCCCTTTATGCTGAGAAATGGACTCACTGCAGATATCATCTGTGACAAAGCAGGCCTTTTAACCACTCTGCTGAATTCTCCTGACACATACTTTTAAGTAATCCCAATCCACA
Organism: Gymnothorax javanicus; assembly: GCA_029692085.1. Lineage (NCBI taxonomy): Eukaryota > Metazoa > Chordata > Actinopteri > Anguilliformes > Muraenidae > Gymnothorax > Gymnothorax javanicus. The sequence goes on along the minus strand of CM056208.1, from coordinate 25,787,786 downwards.
ATGTGCCATTATGAAGGAAAGTCCAAATCTGGTCATGCCTCTCGTCTCTTCATTTGTGTCAGGATCACCAATCGGATGTCTGAAATAACAACATTTTGGAAGCTGTTATGCAAATAAGAGGGAAGATATTTGAATTCTCTGAACCATGTTTATAGTGTTCTCCAACGGATACAGTAAAAAGATTACACTGCCTAGCCAAAAAAAAAAAAAATTGACTCATATTTTGTTGGACTGCTCTTAGCTTTGATTATGGTGCGCATTGCCAGCTGAAACATATAAATCATTGAAAAAAATGATTCAATCGCAGGCTCTTTAGTATTTGCTTATTAAAATCCAACCATTTTTTCTTCTTTTTTTTTGGCAAAGTAGTGCATAATTGAATGGAGTTTTACTTTTGCAATATTCATAAATTATTTGACCTATATCTGTGGGTTGTGTGATGACTGTTCAGTGTACATGGATTACTATAATAGTAGAAATGAAAAGAAATCCTTATGATAATGCGTATACACATGAGACAGGCTGTATGCATATGTGAAGGGAGCCTGAGAGTGAGGAGCGGGAGAGGTGCTGAGAAATCAAGGTCAGGAAGTAGAAGTCCTTGCCAGTGTTTCGTTCCAATCACGAAGATTAGCTCATTAAACGGATTATTCAGCCAGAGGATACTTTATGATTCATTTATAAAATCAGCTGCTGAGTTTGAGTGTTGAAAAACACACGGCAGGAATTATACTGTCAGTCCCCTGGACTTACCACCTCATGGTGTTTGAGGAGATCACAGAATATTCCAGAAGCTGTTGTTCTTGTTTCTCAGTGTCTGTATCAGCCGCTGCTCATCCTCCCAGATGGCCTCAGCAATGCCTCAGTGACTGTTAGCACCCGTTTCACCCTGACTCTGAAGGTGGAGACTGACAGTGTGCACAGCGCCCCCTGCAGGTAAAGTGCAGACCACAGCTATTTTCATTTTATAATGTGCTGCATGTCAAAGGTCAAAGAGGAAAGTTTCTAATAATATATTGAATTACAGTCAAATGAATAATTGTAAAAACCTTTCTTTGCCACTGATAAATGAGTGCAATAATTGCTCATTTGTCTTGACATTATGAATTTTTCAAAAAAATGGTGGGCTGTACAGCTGACTGATTTTGAAAACTGTGTTGGATACCACTGTGATATTGCTTTAATACAGAATGGGAATTTTACACTTAATTTTGCATTTAGTTTATATGTTTTTATCTCGTTTATGGCTTCATTGTTCACAAAAAAATTGATGTAACAGGAAAAAGAAGAGGATTTTATGAAAATAATCAGCACTTTATGGGTCCCCTATTATGCAATTTTTTAGAGTTATAATATTTTTGAATCTCCAGAGGGGAGTTTTATAAACTTTTTAGCATTAAAAGAAATCAATGATTTCAAGGCCATTTGATTCCTGTCATTCCTAGCCCTCTAAAAAACAGACTGTTCTGAGTGGGCGTCCTCTTTATGAAATGAGCTTTGCTCTAATTGTCTACCAAACAGAGCCACTGGTCCCTTGTGTCAACACAGAGCGACCATGTCAAAATCCTCAGGCTACTAGCAGCAGTCTCTAAATATGTCTTATTTTATAGCTAGATAACTATTGAACTACACATTGAGCATGGAAACACGGCTTCTGCAGGCTTAGCAACTGTGAGGATGGCAGTTGCGCTCATAAACAAATGCAAAATGCAGTCTCCATAAAAGTTTAACTACACTTGGAATTCAGTCTCTAACATTTACAATGGTTCGTTGCTTCCATTTATAAAGAATCAACCATTAGCTAACATTCCAATTAATGCGAATGGCTGTGATATTCTTCCGCAACAGAATTCCATTAAATAGTCACTCATTCTAATTGATCCTACCAGCGTGTCTGGAACATTTCCTCTGGCAAAATAAGCAACAGTTTAAAGACACACATTTGATTTAGTGGTTAGCTAGCTAATAAACTACACAAAGATCATGGAAAGATAATGCACGCAGACTAAGCAAATTTGAGGGTGGTACATTGTTACGTATCCAGCCATACAAGTTTAACCTACATTACACATGAATTTCAGATTAAATATTGACAAAAATTGGAAATACCAGCTAGCTACAAATTCCCCTCAAAAATATATCTAAGCGCCACTGCTTCTTTGTATCATCCAGTGCTGGCAAAAAATACAGATGTTTAACATTATGTTGGTCCATATAGAGCACTTGGTGTTTTATTTATTTTGTTCATTCACTTTTTTTTTTTGTGCCAGGATAAAAGTCAACCTTTTTCAGTGACTTTATCAGTGACTCAGTGTATTCTTTTGTCCTGGAAGCTTACCTGGACAAGAGTCGGCACAAGAGGAGAAGGGGCGAGACTGAGCCATCATGGTGGTATTACAAACTAAATATTAGCTAGGTGTTCGGTGTCATTGTGAGTCTAATTTGCATCCCTACGTTAACCCTAGGTGTCAACTATGCAACTGTAAACATGCTCAATCGGCCTGCTGAGCACTAGAATGCGTACATGGGACAGTGGGTCAGGCTGAGAATAGGCTTATGCAAATGAGCATATAGTCTGACATCACATAGTTATGGCAGTGGTTAGCAGGGCACAGTTTCTGTATAAGGGCTGTGTACATTTCTCCGTGGACCGTGCATGTTGATACTTTCACAGTAATTATGTAGCACCTAAACCTGCTATATAATCAAATATAATCATTTTCCACAACATTGGACCTTTAAGCAGTGAATAAAGCCGTGTGAGTGAGGGGAATTTTGTGAGTGATATGCTCTATTTCTGAGGTAATGGATGGTAAATGCTGGGGAGATTTGAGGCAGTGGCAATAGCCAAAACTGAAAATTGGTTTGGCACAGAACATCCATTTATAGTAATTATTTGTTTTTAATTGTTCTCAATCACTTTCCTTTATTAACATTTTTCCAAACTATTAGAATGGCCTATTGGCAATTAAAGACATTGCCTCTTATTCAATGCAATCTGAGGCCGACTAAATAATAGGCTAAATTCAGTTCAGAAAAATAATTTACTCATGAGTAGGCCTACATTTCACACAAGATAAACTGCTCTGGAACTTCTGTCCTACCTTTTTTGGCACATCAGGAGATCAAACCTGACGATTTAAATTGCCCAAATTTAATTAATGACGATGATATGAAACACCTTTGCTCAATTTTTAATAACGCTGATTGAAATGCACCAAATTATGCGTCCAAATGAATGATTTTGTCTTACCTTAATGCGGAGAACAAGCAACACCTGATAGCGCAGGTGTTGGAATGAAGGTACTATTAATTAAGAAAAATTATTGAGAACAAATCAGGGCTATTAACTGTTTTAAAGTGGTGGTCTGTGCCTGCCCGAATTTCAGTTCTGGCTCCAACATTGATTTGAGGAGTCGCAGGCAGTGAGTGATGCCATGTAGAATTTCTCTGACTATTTATGGCAGGATAGGAGGGTGGGGGATGGGTGGTTGGGTGGGTGTCAGTTGGAGTGAGGGGGGTTATGGCGACCTGCTTTGTTCCTGAAAGATGGCCGACTGAGCAGGGATATCGATTTTATTTTCTTGCGGGGTTAATAAGAGCTGACACTCCAATAATGATAAAAAGGCCCATTAAGAGTTCATAGCAGCTGGCCTGCTGGCCTTTTGCTCTGTGATCTCTGGAGGAAGAATCCGTTTCAGTATTTATAAACAATCAGAGCGTGCGAGGCATTAGGACGTACAGATTTCATTTGGGGTCATCCTTAAACGAACGGGATGGCATCGGATTTCACGAGACAAGATCGTTCCCCTCGTCCGCAGATCGAGAATCTGGCTTCCTTTGATCAATGTACAGGTCCCTCACAGTACTGAGCACCCATTGATCCGAACTGCCCTCCCTCTCCCCCCTCTCTCTCCACCTTAAAAAAGACCCTCTAAGTGATAGCATTATATGTCTTTCACTGGCCGATCAATAAGGCCTCCTAATGTACCTTTTGGGGAGATGAAACATGAGATGAGATATGTGAGGATTTGTGGTGCACGTGTGGCTTTTTACCGCTAGATGTCGCTGCTGTGCTTTGAAGAATCCACAGGTCGTAACTCAAGCTTATGAGACTGTAGATGAGTGTGATGGTAAATGCCCTTGAGAGGAGGATGTAACATTCCTGAAACAGGAAGTCACTGCCAGGCATTACAGAGCTGTCCTTTTAGACCCACCCACCCCCCACCCCATGCCCTCTGGATTTCTGGTAGATTAATGAGCAGGGTTACAGACAGTGTCAGACTGTTGAGGACAGTTCGGTGGGTTCAAATTAAGGTGACTGTGAAACATGGACATGAGACCAAACACCTCAGGATGTAATGAGCGGATCTATGCAGGTCACTTTATTTTCTCCAGTATCTGCTGTGCTATTACAGGTGGAGTCAACTCTACGGCGAATCGGGACAGTATTCTGTACTGGTGCAGCCTTCAAGTTACCCTGACAACATCACCTGTGTCTGGACTGTAGACAATGAACCAATTAACAGCTACTTACGTGAGTTCAGTTTTTTTTTTTCCCCCTCCTGAAAAGACCTGACCATTTTAACAATATTAAGGCTTTTAATTCCCGACTTGGCTTCCTTTACACAGAGATTGCACCTGAACGTTTCTGTGTAACTCTCTTAATCATGTTGACAATATCAAATTAAAAGACAATAAAACACAATAAAAAAACGTCATCCTCAACACTGAAGTGTCCACATAAACAAGCACAAGAAGGAAATAAGCCCATTAAAATGTCAACAAGTACAACTCACCTTCTGATCACCAGAAATATACGTTACAAATGTAATAAATTCTTCATGCGTTAATATTCCGGAATGGAATCTTTCGCAGTAAATGGGGTGGTTATATTACATGCTTTGTACTTATAAACAACTGAATTCGGTAGTTCAATCAGTCAACTAGGGTGTTGGATTCAAACTTTTCAGATTTACTTTGTAAAGCCGTATATCCAGACTTCCCTCCTCCTTTGTGCATTTTTGGCTTAATACAAAAATGCATTTCCTTCAGTGACTGCTGCAAGTGCATATTGCAGAATTTTAAATATTCTTTATTTTGTTCTGTTCTGCTTTGTGAGGTACAACCAAAGAGTCACTAGTGGTGAAATTGGTCAGTGCACACAATAACTGTGTCTGTATACATACTATATGTGCATGTGTGTCAGTAAGATTGTGGTAAAAGTAGAGTGTGAGAGTGAGGAATTGTACTTGTTAGCATACTGAACTATAGGAAGCGATTTATCGCAGTGTCTCATGATGAGGGTTTGCAGCAGAGCAGTGGGGCTGACAGGAACAGGAAACTGTCCTAATTTAGGGGGAAATGGAAAGATCCAGGGCTTGACGGTACCAGATCCTTGACTCACTCATTGAGCGGAACAATTACACTCCGGTCCAATTCCATTTGGGACCGAGCCAGAGCACTTACGATGCGAGCCACTGCAGGTGAACTCACTCTGTTCATTTTTGAGTGGATTATAATTCAGACATTCCACTGAACTTTGATTCCTCTGCAGATACTTATATACTGATAAAGTTTTGTCAATTTAAAATGGCGGATTACTTACTCTGTTATTATGAGATTACAAACAAATGATTACGTACTGCTGCAAACAACTCAGCTGCTACTGAAAAGCATTCTGTATTGTACTCTAAAAAGACTCTCTCTAAACAAGTCATTTAATGTTATTATGAGAATTAAATTTTAATTTTTTCTTTCAAAAGTGGAAAATATAGGTTTATTTTGAGTTACCATGTGCTTGACAAGTGAAATTTTCTTATCCCATGGACAAATCTAAAAATGTGTCAACATAATCTCACATCAGGGGCAGATTTTTAGATTTATTTTTAAAAAAAAGTAATAGAAATAAGTGTTTTAAGTCTAAATGCAAGATAAAAATGCTTGGCCAGATGTTATGTTTTGTTAGTGTGACGCAAATGTTTTGATTTCCATTAACAAGGCTGTATGCTGTTACAGTGGGTATAGCATTGTTGACTCGGGGGATGTAGGTTGTGGGTTTGAATCTGGCCTGGGGCTCTTCAGTTTGCTTTTTTTGTCTCGTGCTCAAGTTGGTTTTCTGCTACTACCACGAGTATGGCTATTGCCACTCCTTCTCCTGCAGCTAATGTAACTAGAACTACTGATGCTACATCTACTCATATTAATAATGATAGTAACACACAAACAGAAAGAAAGTGCAACACTTTTCTCTGGGGTGCATCCTGCTTAAGCCAGCTCCAGTCCCTAATTGAATCAAACTGAGGCAGCGTCTCCACTGCTCTAAAGCCGTGCCAAAGCCAGGCTGATGGGCAGCCCCTGCGGAGGGCTGGTTATTGACTAGATGAGCAGATTTTTGCCCAGAAAACAGATAAAATGAAAGCTTTCTGTTTGTTTTGCTGCTGGGGAAGGGATTGTGGGAGATACATTAAGGAACCTCTGGGAATAGGAGGTAATGGGCGGCTCGCTGAGAGCAGTTTTCCTATAATGTGGCTGTATTTAAAGAGCCGTAGATCACGTCGCAGGTCAGCCTTTTAGGCCTGGGCGGCCATTACTCCAGATGTATCCAGTCTACAGGCCTGAGCTCACCAGAGTGTGAGGAGAAACTATGTAAGTAAGTAGCTGGCAGGAATAGGGCCTGTAGTGTGATTGGGGGGGAAGGATGCAGTTTATCATGTCATTTGCAGATTATGGTCTGTAATATAACTGGGTGATAGATGCATCTGAAAGATAATTGGTTGAGGCTGTTGGTTGATGGCCATGACTGGATGAATTCCTTTCTCTGTGCTTTGCTGAAGCTTGTAAACACATAACCGCTGAAAAACAAGCATTATGTGCAATATATCCTGTATCACTGAGCTGTGAATATACTCACCTGTTCTAATGCAAGCTCAGATGTTGGATTCAGAATTTAGCCCTGGTTGGTCACTAAGGCAAGTCAGTTGTGGGAAACTGAAGTAAAAAAAAGGATGTCCACCCTCCATACCATTGGTTAATCTTTCACAAGAACAGCTGGTTTTTAGCGAATTTATACAATATATTTTTGTTATGAATACAGAACACCTTTTTATTTTGAAGACCACAAAGGAAAAACAATCAGAGTCAAAATTTTGCATTTTTGTATATTTTATATATTATATATTATTATAAAATGTATAATAATATATAATAATATTATATATTATTTTATATATATTATATTTTTTGCATATTTTTTCAGTGCTTTGTTTCTAAGATTGTTGTGAATTTTTAATTCATCATTTCTCCACAACGTGAAAATGTGACTCTGATCGTTTTTCCATTGTGGTCTTCTTTTGTTTTCTAAATTATTAAGACTTCAATTCTGTAATTAAAATCCTAAGAAGCTGAGATTCATTGCTATTCCAACCTCACTTCTATTGTGAGTCAGGTCTGTAGACAGTCTGACTCCTGCAGCACTAAATGTCCAGCAGGAAAGAAGATCAGGGCTGGATTTGTATTTGAGGGTCAGATTTGAGGATACTTGTAATAAAGCATAGACCCCATTAGTTTCAGTCACCACCCAGTCCTCCGAGAGCTGCCCAGATGCTGTGAATAAAGTGGTTTAATAGTAGAGGTGAGCAGGAGCATACTGCACTGTATCCATGGTAAAGCCTTTTGTTTGCCCTGAGTGTTTTTGCTCTCCATATCCTATCCAAGAGACTGAACACCCCTGCTCAGGCTTGTATGAACAGCAGTTATTGGTTTAAATCTCTTTCATCTTTGTGGCACCATGACTCCTACACTTACTTCGTATATCCTCCTGTCTGTTATTGTAAGACTTAGTTGACCGGTGCAGCAAGGCATTTTCATTTAATGCTGATATTTGTGCTTGCAAAGTAAAGTGGTCCATGAAATATCGCAAAGATATTCAGAAAAACACTGTATAGCCCTGTAGTAACTGAATCCAAGTCTGGATATCTCCTCTGACTTTATGACATACTGCACATTCCCCTTATGCCTTGGAGTGACTGTCTTATTGATACCAAGAACCTCCAAAAATTTGGGATGGTACACTTTACAACTCACTCCCAGCAAGTGCCAAAAAGTAGGGAGGGACTTTTTTCTTGTCATGAATACCGCTAACTTGCAATAAACATGATTAACAGAGACGTTTCAGATTCATAATGACGCAACGAAACCAATTTGTGCTCACGAGTGTAGAATTCAGAGGACTTAAACTCCAGTCCTCGAAGGCCACAGTGTCTACAGGTCTTTGGGATTTCTATTCAATCAGCAGTGAACTAAGGCCTCATAAACAAGGCATGCAGACTCCTTAACCAATCAATGACCTGAATTAAGCATGTGTGTATGTACAGGAACAAACCAATAACCCACAGACACAGCGGTCCACCAGGATTTCAGTTTGAGACTCCTGGTGTAAGTCAAAGACCCTTACAAGTGTAAGAAAATGGAGCAGGGATGACTCAATATGTCCCAGCATGCAATGTATTATATGCATTCTCAAGAGCAAACAGGAAAGAAGAGGGAATGTCTAATTTTGGGTCTCTGTCACAGTCATTCTCTTTCTGTGAGCACAGCTAACCTTGAGCATTAAGCAGTCAGCTAAAGCCCAGCTAACTTCAGATTAATTTAGCTACTGAATACATCCGCTCTGCAGGAAAAATACTCTGAAAATGAGAAGTTCCCTCAATCGATTCACGGTATTACTTGATACGTGATGAGCACATTTTGGGAGGGGGTGCCTCTTTCATTTGTACAGCTGTGTTTACTCTGGTCAGAAAAGGGTGTTTAATTTTTAATGAAACACTTCCTGTTCCTGTCCCATTGGCAGCTCTTCTGGCCGCTGCGGTTCTGCTCCTCCTATTGGGTGTTCTCTATGTCTCCACGCCCTATTGCTTCAGGCAAGTTTTGGTGTAATAGAGGGCTTTAATCATGAGTTTGTGCGTGTCTGTCTGCTTGTTTTTTAATGTGTGAGTCTGTGAGGACATAAAATACTGTAGATTATGATTCGGCCTTTTAAAAATAGGCATGCATTGTCAGCAGAAATTATGAAAGTCTAGCTCTGTTTCTTGCGGCAATGATTACTGAGCTATAATTGTTTTCCAGTGAATTATCAAAGGTCAGAAAACAACCTAATATAATACTGTATGAGTTATATACAGAGTTATTGAATTAATAACTATTAACTGAATAATTCTGTGCAGATGGCTGAGGAGATCGAAGTACGGCAGTTTCCTGTGTTGCAGGGGTGCAAAGACTTCATCAGACTGTGTAAGTACTCCCATTGCACAGCTGAACATGGGCAACACCTACAGCAGGGCTATTCAACAGGGCTATTATCCTGCAAGGGCTGGTGTGGGTGCAGGCTTTCATTCCAACCACGCACCTACACACCTGATACTACTCATCAAGCTCTTTAGCAAAGACTCTTGGGGTTGATTAGTTGAATCAGGTGTGTAACTGCTTGGTTGGAATGAAAGTCTGCTGCCGCACCGGCCCTCTCTGGAAAAGGTTGAAAAGCCCTGACCTACAGTCCAGTAAACTCAACCATAGCCATGGAGGATAGATTTGGCCATGCTGAATCTAGCAGGAACTGCTCTCCTGGAGAAACAGGTGAGATAATCCTTACAGATGTGGATGTTCATTCGTTGAAGGTCATTCCGCTTCTTACAAAATCAGCTGGCTGATTTGTGTACCCTTGTTGAGCGCCGAAGTGTTCAATCACCTCATTCTTATTTTTTTTTCTATTCCTCCCATGAAGTCATTATGATGAACGCAGCCCCTTAGAACTCATTAACACAACCTTAGCACTTATAATGGGTAAGCACAGAGAATAACAGGAAATCTACAGTTGAATAATGTATACATTGTGTTTGCGCGAAATATTAGTGTATTATACGACATCTAGCCTCATTTTTTTTTTGTGACGGGCAAATTTAAGATGTTTATATTGGCATCATTGTGGCCCCCATTTTGAAAGTCCATGCGAACCTTTTTCATGAGCTGTGTGACATCAACCAGTCTTAGCAGCTAATTGATTGACATTAATCAATAAGTGCATTGCTTGAGTAAGATTTTCGTATTTGTAATTTTATGATTAAATATAAAAAAGCTCTGTGAGGGAGTATGGCCAATAATTATGACATTTAAAATGTCTGTGAATCTCATAAATATATCATGTGAATCTTATTATGAATTTCCGATGTCTATTTAGTTTCAAAATGAAGAAGTGTCCAATAGAGGAAGATGCCGTTTCGTGCACACCAGACCTGTTTTGCTGTATGGATACACACACAAAAATTAAGTTTTATTGTATCAACAAACTCTGCAAATTCAGACAGCAAATTAATATTTTCACCTTGTATTTTTATGATAAATTTCAGTTTCTACACAGGTAAAATTAGGAACTGAATGTATTCATCTAACTCATCGAATGGCTTATTAATCACTGGTGAAGACATTGAAAAGTCTGATTTATTGTCTTTGTTGTTGTTGTTGTTGTAGTTGGTGTTGATGTTTTTGCCGTAAACTCAAGAGTGATTGGATCTCAAATACCCATCCCTCTGTCATTTCTAATAAAGCAGTGATTTGTGGTAAATATGAATGGCTCTTCTCTTCGTTCCGTGGTGATTGAGAAGGCCTCCATATCCCATATGGACCCATCATGGCAGGCAGATCCATCATGTGGAATTAGGACTGTCTACTTCCTGTTCTGGAGAGGAAATTCAATCTGTGAGGACCCACAGGTCTCCATTATCAGAGGCAGGAATGGTGGATCCCTCTCCAGACCAAAACATAGGGACAATTCATTAACTTATTTTATCACATTTAAACTAAAGAATTTACAGCATGTACTTTGGAGAATGAATATTTGTAGTATCATGATGTATGATGGAATGGTTCCAAAAAGAGATTTAAAATTTTTTAACATTGAAAATTAGTGTCTTACATTTTCTTCTTATATTAAAAAGGATATACGTAATTTTGACATGACCCTTCGTTTCTTATAGAAGAAGGAATGTATTCATAACTGGGGTGGGGGGGGGTGGAGCTTTGAAATATGTAAACAGAGCCCCAGGGCTGCAGCCAATAATTGTGGCTTTGTTTAAAACCATAATGTCATTTTGGTCAGTGGAGAGCTTTCTCTCTATCTCTCTCTCTTTCTCTCTCTCTCTCTCTTTCTGTCGCTCATACACACACACACACACGCACACAAACATTTCACTTAAGTTTGTGCCAATGACGAAAATATAAGAATGCCCATAAATAAGTGTGAACATTAAATTTTATGTCATTGCATTGTCCATAAAGAATTTATTGGCCTAATTAGTAGACACATCATTTTTATTTTACTTAGTGTCATTTTGTTTTCAGGATGCAGCAAGTAGGGAGTTTGAACAGACCAAACCTAACTCATCACGGCTGAGATCTTTGGACACATTCAGAGGGTAAATACCATACTATTGAATAGAATATTGAAGAATTCACCATTACAGATGCTTAACCACAAAAACATTGAGACTGCTCCTCTCAATCAGGGAACACCTCCAGGAGCCAAATCTGTGCAAAGTACAACTCATTAATGTAACAAAAGAGGCAATTAGCTGAGACAGGATCTATATCATTAGCATAGCGTGAGTGGATACCTTGTTACACTGTGAAATGTTAGCATGAGGCAAATGAGGCATTGTTATTAGCATTGCATCTCTGTTTCCCTGTGAGTGTCCTCAACTTTTTGGCCTAGATGTGAGAAGTTTTTCTTGTCTGTGAAGCATGAGATAAGCAATTGCCCAAGTGTTCAGTGCGCTGTTAAACCACTAGTGGCTCTCTGTTTTAGGCACAATGTGTTGGCATTAATGTTTCTTTGTAGTCATAAAAATAGACCTCAAGATGTCCCTTCAACTGGTCTATATTATGTACTGCATAGTATTGGTCTGATAGGTTTTCTATATATTTGTTTTAATGGGTCAAAATAAATTGTTGTATACAGTCACCGATACTTGTATTAAAAAACCCAAAAGGTCACCATGGCTGAAATGTGACAGTATACTGAATATGTATGTTTGACATAGTGATACAGTGTTATTGTTCCATTGTGTGATTGATGGTGAAAATACGCACAAAAATTCAAAGGAATAAAATGTAATTTCCTTTAGCTTTAGCATTGATGGAAACAGCAGATAAAAGCTTGAATTATGCGTGATTGAAGATCACTTCTTTTTTGCTGAATCGCTACATTTGACAATGACTTCTTCCGACCGAATTTTGTAAATTGCTTCTGCGGCGGCCGTATACGGGCTAATTGATTTTTGCGTTAAATTATCTGAGTGTGAAAGATGGGGGCGATGCGCTGCTGACGGCGGTTATGATGGATGTTGATGGGGGTCACTGTCTGGTTATGCGCTCGTTAGAGCCCGCGTTATCCGTCCATCGCTAGGGGCACCGCGGCTAATATCTCCTTTCCTCTATGATGGGGAACAATGGATTCCTGTTGAACAGGAGAGTTGTGATTTAATCCTGAGTCCCTGGCGACGCGTAATTGTGGGTTCTTGGGTGCGGGGGGGCCGCTCCCAACCCCTCAACACAGGAAGCCAGTGCGCATTTGACCTCCCGCTCACTCTTATAATTGATGCAATAAAACAAACTATTTATCAGGGATGCATTTGGAGAGCAATAAATCTGGTCTTTGAGGAAGAAATAAGAAGCGAGAGATAAAACTAGAAAACGGGGGGTGCTGTGCGGATATTTTCTAGATGTCAACTAGGGCACATGACGACTGGCACCATGCCAGTCGTCTTCTTGGGTTTTCATATGATATAACTGTCCAATATAATTAAATTTTCTCCAAACTATGTGGTCGACAGGCATCAATACATTTTCAAAGAATGCATGTGATGATTTTACAGGCATGATGTATTTGAAAAGCTGATGCTACATATCAAGACATACACTACGTTTCTGTACTTCTGGTTAATGCCTTTTCACTTTCATCCTTTATAATAGCGACAATCCAACCAACATATAAAATTTGATATGTTGTCCAGGTCCTAAAACAGCCCAATAAGTGCTGTCCTGACATACCACTGCAAACCCCTCCAAATCAAAAGGAATTTTTATGTATGTGAAATTCATCTCAGTGATACTTTGGGAATTTCATTTAAGTAGCATTTAGCCTGAATTTGCTAAATTTTCCCCAAATAACATCTCCTAACCCAGCTCACTTTGTACATCAACCAATGAAAGGAAAAGAGTTCTCAGCTGAGTCCACCTGCTGTAAGACTGAGTGGCTGGCTAGCTGTCCTGTAGACTGAAGGCCAGCTCTGTCTGTGATGCCCATGGTAGCCAGGCTCTCGCCTATCATTAGGCTCAGGTAATGAGTCCTTATATGACATAAAACCGTCAAGTTGAATTAATATGATATCAAACTGTAGCTAGGCTGAATTAAAGGGCACATTAAATCTTACCATTCCCTGCATTGTATTACATGCCCGAGGTTGCTGGATAAGGAGGCTCTTGTCAGCTTTGCATTTTGGCCTTGTGTGCACTCATCAGTGGGGGATTGGGAGATGGGGAGGGCAGTATTGGGTTGATAAGACCCCCTCCCCCCATTACCCAGCACTGGAGCTTGTTGATATCTCCTTCAGAACCCTTCAGGACCACGGACAGTGGCACCCTCTCTTATTCTACAGAAAGGGGTCTCAAACTGGTCCGTAAAAGGGCCCAGGTGCTGCCCGTTTTCATGTTAACCGAGCAGAACCACACCTGATGCAACTAATTAACTGTGCAGGCTGAGATCAGTCAGTTAAATTAGTTGTGTCGGGTGAGCTTCGGCTTGGTTGGGTTGACAAAATACAGCCCCTTGGCCCTTTTACGGAGCAGTTTGAGACACCTGCTCCACAGGCCTTCACAGCTGAGCCAGTACGCTTAGATGGCGAATAGAGATTGGAAAATTTACCTATCTGTACTGATTGGGATGTATGTCAAGGCCGTTAGCTACTCTCTTAAAGCAGGAGATTTCCAGGTTTTCGCGGTTATGCTAGCTCCTAAAGATATCAAATAGTTGCCTCTTTCTTGTGCTCAATATTCAATGCCCACCCCCAAGCACCACGACCACAATTTTTAACTGCTCACGTGCACTTTATTTGCACAACCATTCATTGCAGTATTCTGTCCAGAGTCCATTTTATGGATTGAATATTCTGGAGAGGGCGCTTCTATCTATTCCCCTAATTATTGCAAATGATGATAGATGACATGGACTTCTATTATGAATTAATTAGACTATTTGTCTCAAATGAATTATTACCTCAGACTCATTGACCAAGATGCAGTGGAGCAGGTGCTGGTGGTTACAAAGGGCCCCTCAGTTAAATGGCGGTAAGTCCCTGAGGGCCAATGAGGTAAAGTAAGAGACAGCAATTAAAGATGCCGCCGGAGGGAGTTTTGAGGGAGGGAACCCCAACGGTTTTTAAGATCACTTGTTAACACTCCCGTGGTTGGAAACTTCCTTTCCACTGCGCTGGGAGTCAGACGCTGAAACTTCAAATGTACTGTCATGAAAATTGGACCAGCGGGTGAACACACACAAGTAAACCACGCCCTAAAGTCATGATAGTACATTTATCCAAGCTTCAATGGGCTTGCTTGATCCCTGAAAAATGGAACTAGAATTTGTTATTGTTTTCTGGCATCAGTGCATTCTTTCTCTCTTAAAATTGGGCTAGACGATAAACTTTGGCCAATAATTATGCTGATCTGATTTCAACCTTCCTATGGCTTTTGAACCAGATAATGTATTGACTGACATCGAATTTTTATTTTATTTTATTTAACCTTTATTTAACCAGGAAAATCTCATTGAGATTAAGAACCTCTTTTTCAAGGGAGACCTGGCCAAGATCGGCCGCAGCAACTACAAAACACAGTTACACAATTACACAGACACAAACAAAAAACAAATAAAAAGATGAAAAAAGATTAAATTTTAAACAAATTATAAAAAACAAGTGCATGTCGTGGAGTTGGCCTCAAGTACTCTCAATTTGGAATTAAAAGCACTCAATGAAATTAACTCTGTTAATTTCCACTCATTTTGCAGCATATTCCAAGCAAAAGGTGCTGAGTGGGCAAAAGGCTTTTTACCCAATTCAGTACGGGCATATGGAACAAAAAGCAACAAGTAATCTTGTGAACGGAGAGAGTAATGAGCTGCACCTCTCTTCGCAATTAAGGTGCAAATATAGGAAGGCAGTAGTCCGAGTATTGCTTTATATATAAAAGTATACCAATGACTGATTTTAAACCTTGAAGCTAGCTGGCTCAGATCATGCAGGCCAGCCATGTCTTAAAAAGCATTAAACCCTTCACACCAACCTGACCTCTCTGTTTAGCTACATCTGGACACCTGGCCACTCCACCAGTTTGCCAACTTCCAGCTAATGCCTTCTGTTTTCTCCAGCCTTCGAACAACGGAATGAGGTTTGAGTATAGCTGAAACCATCTTTAAAAGTAGGACATAAACATAAACAGGTAATGAAGCCCTTGCCTCAGTGAGCACCTGCTGATGGCCATATTCCTGGTATAATACATCAGTCTAATGCTTTCCTAGCCTGTTATTGTTATTGACTTAAATATCATAAATCTGGAAACTTCTGAAAACAGTTTTGTCTGGCTCCTGTGTGAGAGAGCTTGAGCCGACAGCAGTAACTTTACTCCGTCTGGAAACTGAAGGCTTTCTGACACTGCATATATCACACCAGACTTTGTTTGCATTTTTAATTTTTTAGAAAGGATTTTGTTTTTAATCAGGATGCATCTGGATGTCTGTATCAACCTAACATATATCCAAAATTTTATCTTTAGGAGTGGTATGAGTCCAGTGCTTTGAAAAGCATGATCTTTATGTTTTTAAAACAGCAGTTTAAATAATATGTTACAACTTATATAAATAGTATGAATGTAACTATGTAAGGAATGCAAGTCATGCTGGTTGACTGTGTATATCGTAAAGTAACACTGAAAACAAAACCTGATCAACAGAATGCAACATTAGACGGGTACAAACTGCCTGCTCAACAGAATCCGTCCAGGAGAAATTAGCAAACAAACCCAACCCTCTTTCTCCAGTCATTTGATATAAAATCAATGTAAAAAATGTATTATAAATAACCATACGTCACCATTGCTCATAAACTTCTACATTGGCTGCTGTATTAATTATAGCACTATTTAATCTCGCAGCCTATTGAATAAATCATATTAACTTTGACTTATTTCTTCAGGACTGCATTTTTTATACTTTTACTCTTTATGTCCAGCATTCTAAGTTGCCGCACTAAACAAACCAGTGAACTCAATTAAAGTAATGCATCTTTAACCCAACTTAAGCAATAAAAGAGAAATGCTTTCATTGAATGATAGAAAATACACTGTTATAAACTCGCACTCTTTTTTGCCAATTAATTGAACTGGCACCTTTTTTGCCAGTTATTTTAACTGTAATTTTTCAATAAGTTTACAACAGAGTTCCGTGTATGTTTGGTGTAAACCACAGTTAAATGCGCGCAGGACTCTACTTATACTTAAAATAACCAGGAAACAATGCATTAATTTAGCTGTTAAATTCAGTCAGTTTATAACAGTGTAGTTCATAATTCTGTAATACAAATTTTTAATTGCTTTGTGATTTCTTTTTATAATGGTTCCCGAAGCCTAAGTTTCTGTCCTGCCATGTTGAATGGAACAAGTAAACACTTCTTTTTTGATATGAAGTTTCTCCCCATTTAAAGAAATGCTCTAGTTATTAATTTAAAGTGCACAATGTTTTTACTGTAAGTCAAGGGGTTTGATGATTGTCCTTGCAACATTACAGAAGACTCAGGAAGCCTTTCAGTTTTTACTGACTCCGTGTCAAAATCTTAAAATGGATGCTTTATTATGGCCCTTTCAAATAATATTAATAGTATATTAATTAAAATTTTAATGCCCTCCTCATTGAAGTGCAATAGAACCATTTCCCTTGCTAAGGTTAAGTAGTTACTGCATTACCTAACAGCAATGCACTAAAGTTTGCACTCTTGAATTTTGCCCGCTTTTATGCTCGCTGTAATTTTGACGTGTAAAATTTGAAATTGACACAAATTTTTTCTGAGTCTTTCAGAGGGCCAGTGACATGCTTAAAATTGCACAATTTTGTGGGTGTGGTTTAGTGCTTCCACAGATGAGACAGACAGTGAAAGTGTTTAATTAAAAAGACTGGCAATAAGTTGCTATATTGGAATAATTTGCAAAGGGCCTCATTTGGAAAATGACTTCACCTTTGTCTGTGTTGCTATGGAGACTAATGGGTGCATTTGGAGAGGTCTGGGCGTGTGTGTGTGTGTGTGTGTGTACATGCATGCGTGTGTGTGCGTTGTTTTTATGTAATAGCTCTTCTGAGATGATAGCACGGTACGATTAAAATCTTGTATCAGCAGGTTAGGACTGAGAGGGACTGTAATGGTTTGGCTTAATTGAATCTGTTGGGAAAACAGGAAAATGGGGAACAGATACAGACCATAACCTAGAACCGTTTCAGGAACCCTTTCATTTTTATTTGGTTCATAAATCTCCCGTCCATTATTGCATTTCATGTTCAAGAAATTCTTGCGGAAACATGATAACCATTTTTCAGATGAGCAATGGATTGTGCTGTTAAGCCAACAGACTCAGTTATCTTCGACATTCCTGCGGCGAATGTATTCACTGTAATGCAGATCCTCTGGAAGATGGATTTCATAGGATTTCTGGTTTTAGCGCACAGTGGTTGTTCCACGTAGAATACAATTTCCCCACCCAACAGTCTGCTGTTCAGCTCTTATGCTTGTGTGATAAATTATGCCATGGCTGCCTTAGTCAGCAGTTCAGTATAAGTACATTCAAAAGGACAGCTTCTCATTTCCTGAGTGATTCAAAAGGCTGATATTGCACTGGCCCCTTTTGCGTTATCATTTCCGACTGTGGCAAAATGTATATCCCCCCGCCGATTAAGTGCAAATAATAGCATTAAACCAAAAAAGGACCTTTTTCGCCACAGATTCATTGGGCTATTGAAGTGCAGTTTTAAGACTCTTGCCATATTGGACATTGTCTTCTTGCTATATCTTGGTAAGATTGGGGTCAAAGGTCTCAAACTCCAATTGCAGCTTAGTGATTTTCACAATGGCATACTTTCAATAAAAGGTGCTTCAGTATACCATTCTCATAGTCAGTGAAATATTAAAGTTCTATCTCACATGATCGAATCACTTTGTGTCCAAAAGCCATAAGGGAACACCCATCTTGTGAAGACTACCCATGTGAACTTAAAAAACAAAAAAGAAAAAAATCCCATACAAGATGGAAACGGATTAAGGTAACCTATGCTATTTAAACAGACATGTTTTGTTTTCTCCTGGAAAAATTGTTGACTTTATTAAATCATTTCTGTGTGAAAATTCAAATCACAGAGAAAAACACTGCCTTTTCACACAGGTAAATTTTCATTTACACAAAAAAAAAAAAAAAGGCGATCGTGTGCGAATGTGCAGTTCACATGTGACATGGTCTTTTCACAAGTGAAGTCTGATTCGCACATCAAAATTAGTGTCATGCGACCTTGCGATTGCTTTTGTTGGGGAGGATATTTGATCAAGCAAATAAACCCAACAGCATTTCCGGTTACAGAACGACATTACTGCCTGCCTTGTTCTCTGTATTCTCTTTGTCTCCTTATAGAGCGACAGGCACAGTTTTTTGTCTTGTCCCTTGTAGCTTAAATATCCCTGTTAGCTCTGAGACTTACCCTGGCTCACCATTTGATGCCTTGTATTGATCGCCTGGAGTAATGGAGCACTTTGCAAGTGTTGCATAATCATTCCCACATCTTTTTCCTAATGTCTAAGCTTTGCAGACATTAAAGGATTACACAGTCCATTTAAATAAGCCCGGTGTGCCGAGACTGTAGCCGTCACCTTCTGGGCTCTTCTCCCTCGGCGAACACTTCTCCATAGACCCATATGAGCCTTCTGCACAGGCTTGCTGCTGGACATGCATCTCCTTATCTGCTCCTGTATTCACTAAAACGATCAAGGCCCCCGGCCAAATAACACCCCTGCTTATTTACAGATCAAAGAGTACACTGCAAAAACTGAAAAATAAGTCAACCTTACCGAGTACTTTAATTTTGAATTAAGACTTAAAACACTCATTTTTATTACCTTTTTCTCAGTTAGACAAAAAATGTGTCACTGGGGTGAGATTATTTTGACTTATTTGAAGATTTGCCAATGAGATAAGAAAGTTTCACTTGTCAAGTACATGGTTACTTAACATAAGCTCATAGTTTCTACTTGAGAGAGAAAAAGTAGGAAGTTATGTCTTATTTTTAGACTAAATGACTTGTTAAGACAGACACTTTTTGCAGTGACGTCCCTAAATATTGTTGGTGGTGTTATTGATGTGGGCATTCTCAACAAAAATGGATGCTTCTTTGGTTCGGGAGTCTTTGAGCTATAACTGCATTAGTTTCTTATGTCATGGCAGCACAGCTGGCCCTACAGCCAATCAAGAGACACCAGAGATGGGATATGACCCTCCCTCTGATTAGTCCTCTCACCTGCACGCATACAGTTAACATACACAGAACTCTGCTATAAACTGGTGAAAAAGGTGCCAGTTTATAACAGTGTGTGATGTCCCATACACTGCAGAGTATAAAATATCCATTCGATCACACGAAAGCTCAAGTAAAGAGTGTGGGGTCCTGAGCTAAAGTGCCTGTAGCATACAGGCGTGGGTGCTGTATCAGTCGCTTTGGATGCACAATTGGTGGCAGGGATGGGGATTAGATTATTAAAAAATACCTTGAAGCCATGTTACTGTAAACACAGATTCCATGCAGCTGAATCACTGATGACAAAATTACAGTATCTTTCTCATAGAGACAGTCTGGGAGGGATGACACAGGAATGAACTCAGGTTTACTGGACATGTAAGACCCTACCCCTTAACATACCCCCCAGGCCCCTCCTTACACAGACACACACACACACACGCGCGCACACACAAATGCAAAAATGAAGCTACAGGGTAATAGTGATTATGGGGTGAGAGTGGAGGTCCTGTGCACAAAGCTAGCAGTACATATCAACAAGACTAAACGTAAGGGCAGTGGACGAGGGCCACAGTGGCTTTAATAATGGACCGTAATATGGACTTAATTGCATTTCAGGCATAGATGGGAAAATGGGATTGGAACTTGAGTCCCAATGACCGCAGCGTCCAGCTGTGTCGTGGTTGACAGACAAAATGGCCGAGTCACCACTTTAGACAGCTCAGACACCACAGAGCCTCTGCCTCAGACACGGCTTCATTTCACCCACATACTTTTATTTTTATGACTACTTCCCAACAGCCTCATTGGCCCAGCGGACATAGAACAATTTAGTTTGGGTTTATTTCCCAATGGTGGATACAAATGTTTTTCATCTATAATAGCACCCTGTTGCAATCCCTGTATTTCATTCAGTTCTTAACGCATAAGAGCCCAGACCCATTACTTGTTAAAAGAAAATTATAGGGGATTTAAAACAGGTCAAAGGACCGCATGGAACACACTTCTGAAAAGTTTACTCACAAGTTTTCCAAAAAATTAGAATAATCTATTGGCAGGTGAACACTCAGCTTTTTTAAATGTAATTTTAGACCATTCAAAAATAAAGGCAACTCAGAAAAGTATTCACCAAGCACACAAAATAAAATAACAAGGGCTGACTGCAATAAACAGTTATATCCAATGTAAAATATCTGGACATAACTGTTTATTGCAGTCAGCCCTCGATAAATAAATAAATAAATAAATAAATAAATAATGCAAGTAAACAACTTGTTTATTTCCCCCCATTAGCTTGTAGCATACCCTGTAAAGCAGAGAAACAACCTAAACTGGAATTGATTTTTCAAATTAAGGGGATAAAATTAGCTCCATCCACAATTTTGAACAATGTTCGGTAAATTGCCCCCAAATTTGCATGCAAACACTGAGTTCTGTTTCTTGTCTCAACATAATGACGAGAACTGGCCATATCAGATAGTACTGAGTGTTATTGGATTTTTCACATTTTTAGTCCCTTGTTACTCGAAGGCCATATCCGTCTGTTCGTGTCCTTGTGTCATCCAGATCCGTTACTTTGAAACTATATACAACAGCCTTACCCTTTTACACTGGCTTTGCGAACTTTATGAAAGCTTCATATCGTTGACCTTTGCTGTGACCTCTGATCTTTAACCTTTTAGCAGTGACATCCATTACTGTTTTTGGTTTCTGGGGCATATCTCTAAACAGTTGACCGTGGTTGTTTGAAATTGCTTGTGTAAGTTGGCCGTATTCCAGAGTTGTGATCAAGGAAACCAATGCACCCATTAAAATTGACCTATAACCTCTTCAGGATATTTTATTTGATCTTTGACTTGTGACCTTGACCTCAGTTCAGTTTCTAGAGAAAATCTCCCAAACTACTTGCAGCGGCCTTTCAAAATAGTTTTGTCCCTCACCACCTGACACATAGTTCGGGGGACTGTTGTTTTTGTCCTTCTATATTCGTCCATCCTTCTGTCCAACTGTCCGCCCAGCCATACGTGTGTGCGTCCTTTAATGGGGGGTCTTACTAGCTTGTTAATCAAGTAAAACGCTTGAAAATAGGTCACCACTAATTTTCAGCTAAAAGTAGATATTTTTTGCTTCCTCTATTTTCAGCTCAGCGGCCGTCACTGGTAAATATATATATATATGTGTGTGTTTTCCTTACTTTTCCCATTACTCTATGCAAAGATTGTTGCTGTGATGATGAAATGGGGGAAACCGAAGTTGCAGTGCAGTGTTTTCAACAGAGCAACCATAACTCAAATTCACAAAATTTAAATTGTTTTACAATTTGTAATGTCAAAGCTGCACCTGATACAGGCTGCTGTTTCATGGAACATCATGTACAAACATATCTACCAGTCTGATTCTGTTTGGTGCAGCAGACTTAGTTGTGGTTTCTTCTCATTGCAGGATTATCTTGTGTAAGTGCATGGTGATGAACTCACTGGCTATAGTGCTGTATAAAATATTCATTTGCACATCGCTTTGTTGTGGTGGCATTGGAGCCGGACTCCTGACCATTGGGGCTATAGGTCTCAATCCTTTGTGGGGCATTTGTGATGTCATGCCCGTGAGATGTGCACTTAAAGCAAACGGGAATGTGCATTCGGCTGATAAAGAGATGATGCGTAAAGAAAGACTTGCCATGTAAACATGCCTTGGACCATACACATAGTTGATAATAATGTAATGAAATGTACGGTATGCCGTATTCTTATTTCACAGGCTGTCTCTGATCGTCATGGTTTTCGTCAACTATGGAGGAGGACAGTACTGGTTTTTTCAGCACGCCCCATGGAATGGTGAGGAATCACACATCAAATGTGACTAACACACCTGCACAACAGCTGAGTTTGGATCATGAAGTAATGGTGTGACCATCAATGATTAACTTGCAATGTTGTAATGAGTAACAATTACCCAACTCCCTCCCCATACACACACAGACACACACGCACACACACACACACACACACACACACACACGCATACACACACAGACATGCAAATACATACACACACACACACACACACACACACGCATACAAACAAATGCACAGATACGCGCACACACACACATACACACACGCACACACATGCACAGACATGCATACACGCACACACACACACACACACGTGTGTAACAATTATCCAACACCCTCCTCACAAACACACATACACATATATACACACATGCACAGACAAGCATTCACACGCGCACATACATACACACACACATAGACATGCACACACACACAAACACACACATACATGCACAAATCCACATTATTGCAGGTATATGACTCACATTAATCATTTAATGGTGAAAATTTACACTGCTAAATATGCATTTAATCAAATAATAGCAAGTGGCCCTGGGCACAATAACCAGCTTGAGGGACACATATTAGTGCTTTGGGAGTTGAATAACCATGGACCTATGTGACATTTGACCCCTGCCACTAACAAACCTGATAACGTCACACGATAGTGTAGCATAAGCACAGGGTTTGAAGCAGCTTTGCAAAATGCACATTTCGAACCAAGTTAGAAATTGAATGGAACAGATTTAAGGAAGTTACCGTGAAAAAAAATGATGCTCAGTTTTTAAGTCATCTTGACCTTGATCCAGTTAGGGCCAAAATTTAAACAGTTGAACCTTGAACCACTGCATACCTTTCCTGAGTAATTCACATTAATGATTTTTGCACCTGAATGCTGACAATCTCAAAGACAGACATATTCCTCTGAAAACAATTCTCCTCGTCTTTCGGGCAGGAGATAAAGATCATGTGCATTTGGAGGGTGCAGAAAATAGCGGCCACTCATCGTAATCAAGCACATCAATACATACTGATGCCATTGATAAGACTTTGGTATCATTGTTTTACATTGCTCTCATTGAAAGTTATCAGTAATAAGACTGCCTGGGCTATTATCCATTACCAGTAATATCTACCTGGGCAATACCATGTCTCATAAGGTACATTCACATTGCAAGTGAAACTTCGCGAAGTTAGACAATTCGCGAAGTTAGGGTGAAAGCTGCCAAGCAACCGTGCCAAAAGCTGTCTGAAACTTCGCAAGAAAAATCTCAAGTCAGAGTGCAAAGTTTCGCGTTCCGTGCGAAACTTCGCAAGAAGTTTTGTAATGAGAACGCACACATCTGAAACTTCGCAAAGTTACTCACGTGTTTTGTGTTACTCATCGAGGTTGAATGCTTGAATTCATGGTTGAACAACATAAGCGGGGCATGCGCACTACTTCCTGAAACTTCGCGATTTTTTCCAACAGAGCTAACTCCGCGAGTTTTCGTGCCAGTGAGGACAGCAGGGTGAAATTTCGTGATTTTTAACTTCGCGATTTTTTGCAATGTGAATGCACCTATAGAGGTCATTGAAAACTTAATCGGGTGTTCATATTAAGGCCAGTGACAACAGTATAAGGATGGGATTTGAGAGGAATTTAACCTAAAATGGACAACCACACATACTCACATGTAATAGTGACAGATCTGCAGTATTCAGACATCATCAAACCTCAGAATAAGAACAATTTACGGTTGGTAACACTTTACTTGGATATTCAGTTAGTTCATAAAATATTTGTAAGATTATAAGTTGATATTTAAGAATTTCGACTGTTTCACTTTGTCTGCCGATGTTCATGAGATTATCAACAGGATATATGTGATGATTCATCAGCATAGTCACACATTCTCAGAATAATTTAGTTGAACTTGAGCTACTCACTCAACCTATGTTGTAAAAAATTGATGTTTTCAGTTTTTGTTTATCACCCATATTTTTACCTCAATATACTTGTGGGAATTATTTTTTTGTTCTCATTGCCTACGATAGTAGTTTTCAACACATTCTCACCAAAAAAATGTAGAGAGGTAATACAATGTATATTAGGACCCCTTTCAGACGAAAGTGGTGGTGTATAATCATCACTGCACACTGCTGTATATACAAATATTCAACAAATAGTTAGTAACCAGTTGCATTAATGTGTTGACATCCTAATGTTGAAGTAATGTTCAACTAAAATTTACCTTATGTTTAACTATTGTTTAGATGTTACCAATACTCTATAAATTATTTGTTCCTGAATATCCAACTAAAGCGTTATCTTACTTTTTGCTTGTGGCATCCCACTTCCTGTCTGAGCAGGAAGGATCTGATTTAAATCACGAGGACTGATGTCGCCCAATTTCCTAGTGCCGCATCCTACCCTTAACAGGGGTCTCTGAAATGGATCAATATTATTAATGATTGCCAGAAAAGGAGAAACAAGGACCAAAGGCATTTTAAATTTTAATAGTGGCTATTACAAAGTACATTTCCAAGAGTATTTAAGGATGAACTCAATTTAAGAATTATAATAGCCTCTTCATCATATCAGCGCAAGTGTATTGATCAGGAAGAAAAAGCTGATGGATATTGATACGATGGCATGGCCTATGCTCTCTCTTACACATGGTGCTTTATAAATCATTCACTGTCCATAAATCGAAATTTCACATGAAATTGCCTTGCCATTATAATAAAACACACAGCCAAAATAACATTCATTTAACATTCATTATTGTGCATAATTATTTTCTGATGACCCAGTTTTCCACTGGAAAGCTTTGATCTATGAGAATGTTATATGAACATAATCATCAATGTTTGATTGGAAAATGTATACAACTTCTATGTGGAGCAAAGATGCTCGGAAGTTATGAAAAAAAAAAACACTGACAAAATTAAATGATTACATTTCTTGTAAAATTAGACATCTCAACTCAATGTTAAGAAGTGCATGTAGTATATAAGAACCACTGGTGGGCACTTGCATTGTTCGAAAAATCCTTTTGATCTAATTAGAAGTCTACACCTGTTTTCCTCCATTTTTCTTTATTAAGAAGTTTCCTAAGGATTAGAATAATCATTTGGCAATTAAACTTGCAGCTTCCTTTTTAATTCAATAGTGCAGTGAATGAAAATTAAATTAAATTCAAAGAATCTGGTATTCACAATAGAACAGAAGATGGAAAGTTGTTCGGAAAACAATGAGTTGCCAAAATTGTGACATAGTGTCAGTGCACTGACGACAGGATCATTTCACGTCAAGTCAAGCAAAGGTCTCAACTCGACCACCTCAGATTTTCTTCAAACTTCACACATACGCTGAACAACCATTTTTAGGATGTTTTGCAAAATATTAGGTTCCCGGATCATTGCTTCATGATTTATAGTGCTTGTGTGTGTGTTGGAGGGGGGCCTCGGAAAAACATCTTTCATTCTGGGCCATTTTAAAAGTTTTGCTGTAGCTGAACTATGAAAACCATATTTGTAACTTTTCCGGGAATGACTCTCCTGTACCTGGTCAGAAAGAAAACATAAGTTATAAGGCTTGCTATAAGGTGCCCTGGGGTAGCTAGGGTGGTTCAAAAATCAAAATAATCACTATCGCAAATGGAAAACATCACTTTTTAATGACCCATCTGACATTTTTATTGATTAGCTCGTATGTGAAATACTTATGTAGTTTACATGCACTTAGGCTAAAAAATACATCATACAATACGTGATTGTAAAATATGAGGTCATTAATTTGCATCAATTTGGTCAATTTTCAAAAGGAACCTTCCTCTACCCACTCTGAACATCTACAAGCAATTGAAATTTGATCTGTTCTCCTCAAAATCAACGGTAACCAAATTGAAGATAACTGCAGTGGTGACCATACTGAAAATCACAGCATGCCCTTTTTCTACCCACCGACAACGCACACAACAAATTTGAATTAGTTTGGATCATCCAAGATTCCACAAAAAAATCCAGGAAGTTTACAACTAGTGAAGTTTAAAGGGTTAATATTGGAGAGGGGAATGACTCTTGCTAAAAAAAAAAATCAAATTTCTCAAACATGCACATGCGCACCATCGCCCATATACAATAATGTAACTTTAATAAGGAAACATTCCACAAGAGACTCTCTCAGGATTTGCATTTACAAGAAAACTTCGAATGACTGAAAATAGGTCCAGCCAACACTAGTAAGAACACACAACATATAGCCCACTCCAGTCTCTCATTTCAGTAATGATCATTTGAAAAAAAGTTATGAGACGCTGAAATTTTGCAAATGCGATTGGAGTTGGGGGGAATATGAATTTGTAGAAAAAGGGGTTTTCTGCCATTGCTAAAATCCTTGAATATGCTTCCAAACCAGGCAAATATTTTATCTCGTCAAAGTTCAGCTAATATTATTTCTTAATTTCCTCTATAACTAAAACAATATAAAACTGTAATTTCTATTATAACTGAATTTTGACTTTATTTAAGCTGATGTATCACATCTAATGAATTCTCCATTGTCATATGCTTTGTCTCTCAGGACTGACAGTTGCTGATTTTGTCATGCCATGGTAAGTTAATGAAGTATGTTTTTTGCTCGATATTGGATGTGTCTCATAATGTGTGTCAATGCAGTTGCACCTCTGACACTCCGACTGTGGTGTCATGGGCAACTGGTGCATGGATCTGTTATTGCTTGATAGCAACTATTTGGGCGTGGTCTTATTGGGGAACGGTATGGGTGATTGGGCATAGGCTCGGGCTGGCAAGGGCGGATACCCCTATCAGTTTGAGGTAGTCCTGACAGTGACTGCTGTTCCAGTGGAAATGTCAGTAACCATTGTTCGTTTCTCTGATTGCTTTGCTTACATCGTTTCTTACTTTAATGCCAGTGGCTCTGCTGTTGAGTGCTGTTAAGATGCACTTTGACCTCATTTTGCAGATGAAAGAGTGAATCTTTCATCATGGAGGAAGCTCAGGTCATTAAGAAAGTTGCAGAGTGGCCCTCGCAGACAATAAAGTGCAAATTAAAGTGGAGCTCCTGAATGAACCAGACGGTGATTATATTCCTGACTCAGAGGACCAATAGGATGTTCTGTTCCTGTGCTTTGAGACAACAGTTTGATCTTACCAACCACTTTCCCAGAATACACTCTGATAAGCAAGTACCTCTGCATTTTGGAAGCAAAAATATGCATGTACAGTTCACTTAAATTTTTGTTTCCATTTCAATAGGGAGGCACATTCATGGTATGCCAACCAACTAATATGAGTTTGGCTCCATTATTGCAAAACTTTGTAGTACAAGCCGAAGTAATTGTATTCTGGGATGAAGTTGGAGGTACTATGGCTTGAACATTGTATTTGCTGCTGCCTCATCCATTGAAGGTTCTTTGCAATCAGACTGCACATCACTATGGTCAACCAATTTTTATCTCTGTTTGGAATGGGCATTAGTGATGGTGAGGTCTCCACATTGATCGAAAATGGTCGAAATCAGATAATTTACTAAATAATTGAGCAAGAGTGTCAATGGCAAAAACACATGCAAAATGGCCCATATCTTGCTTATTGTCACATTCAAGGCTTCGGTGTTAGATTTCACCTTTGTCTCTGGCGTGAAGGTCAGACGGAAAAATGCCCTGTATCTCACTTAAAATTGTACTTAGAGCTTAGGTATTATGGACTTATTGGAAGGCCTGTAATTCGCATCAGTTTAAGACCTTAGAATTGACCGTGGGTTCAATCAAGAAATGCCCTGTATCTCGCTTTCTGCACAAACCATACAGAATTACATTGTGCACCCATATGCACAAAATATAGACCTGTATCATTCTGAATTTCTTAATTCTGGCAAAATACTACACTGACTCAATCATCAGCTAACTGGGTCAACAAAGCATATCTGTTATCTGCATCACCGATTGCTTTATCAATAACTTATCAGCCACACCACTATTCAATCTGCTGCAGCTGTGTGGCTGAAGCTAAGCAGGTGTGGGCTTGGTTAGTCCTTGGATGGGAGACCACCTGGCAAAACCAAGTTGCTGCTGGAAGAGGTGTTGGTGGGCCAGTAGGTTGTGATCTTCACTCTGGTGGAATAATCCTCAGTGCAGTGATGGGGACACTGTACTGAAGGACACGAAATCTTTTGGATGAGACGTGAAACCGAGGTCTTGACTCAGTGTGGTCATTAAAGATCCTGTGATGCTTATCGACAAGAGTAGGGGGTTCCCCGGTGTCATGGCTAAATTCCCAACCTGGATCTTTCGACCTGCCACCTAATCATCTCCTGATCTAATTGGCTGTGCAATTTGCCCTCTCCACCTCCACCCCCAGGGCTCCCTTGAAAAAGAGATTTCAATCTCAATGGGATGTCCCTGATTAAATAAAGGTTAAATAAATTTTTTTTTAAAACTTGTGAGGTGCATGTAATTATGGAATATAATTGTGCACTGAGAGCATAGGATTATATTTAGCACAAATATAAATGTGTATACTGTGAATTAGTATGAGACCTTGGACTTGAACTTTGACCTTAGGATCAAGGTCAAATGATAATTTTAGTATTGCTTAGGCTATGAAGTAATACAAGGGTCCAGAGATACATGTGTTGGTTGTGACTGACCAAACTGTTTAGTTTTAATGAAGATCAAAGTGCCTGTCAAGCACTGAAATGTTTTTTTTTTTTTTTTTTCATTATTAACGGTGATATGTTGTATTATTTGTTTCCTGGTTTATGTTCATCATGAATGCTGGTATACTGTACTACGAGTTTGCAGATTATTGTTCATTATGAATGCTGGTATATTGTATGTTTACTCTCAGGATTGTTTTCATTATGGGGACCTCAGTGGTGCTGGTATATTGTATCATGTGTTCTCAGGTTTGTTTTCATTATGGGGACCTCAGTTGTGCTGGTATACTGTATGTTTACTCTCAGGTTTGTTTTCATTATGGGGACCTCAGTGGTGCTGGTATATTGTGCGTGTGTTCTCAGGTTTGTGTTCATTATGGGGACCTCAGTGGTACTGGTATACTGTGTGTGTGTTCTCAGGTTTGTGTTCATTATGGGGACTTCAGTGGTGCTGGTATATTGTGTGTGTGTTCTCAGGTTTGTTTTCATTATGGGGACCTCAGTGGTGCTGGTATATTGTGTGTGTGTTCTCAGGTTTGTTTTCATTATGGGGACCTCAGTGGTGCTGGTATATTGTGTGTGTGTTCTCAGGTTTGTGTTCATTATGGGGACCTCAGTGGTGCTGGTATACTGTGTGTGTGTTCTCAGGTTTGTGTTCATTATGGGGACCTCAGTGGTGCTGGTATACTGTGTGTGTGTTCTCAGGTTTGTGTTCATTATGGGGACCTCAGTGGTGCTGGTATATTGTGTGTGTGTTCTCAGGTTTGTTTTCATTATGGGGACCTCAGTGGTGCTGGTATATTGTGTGTGTCTTTTCAGGTTTGTTTTCATTATGGGGACCTCAGTGGTGCTAGTATATTGTGTGTGTGTTCTCAGGTTTGTTTTCATTATGGGGACCTCAGTGGTGCTGGCCTTCAGCTCTCTTAGGAGGAAAGGGGCCTCTTCCCTGCAGCTGCTGCGAAAGCTAACCTGGAGGAGCATCGTTCTCATTCTCATTGGATTCTGCTTCATCAACTACAGTCCAAGAGATGGGTTACGTGCGTACTCTCTTCCAGTACATACTGTATGCTCCATTGCAGTTAGAATGACTCCAATGCAGTTTGTCTTGGGTATTATTAATTAAAATGTTTAATGTGTACAGTATTTTCATACAAATGGATAAGTAGTTAAAACATACCTTCAATTACAATTAAAAACAAGATTTATTTCCCACTAGAGTTAAAGTGACCTTGATACCATAGTCAATGAAATTTGTTACCTCATACCTGAAACTACTACTCTGGGCCTGATTAACATATTTCTCATTATTTGTTACGCTTGTTATGAGAATATTTTGCTCTTTCAATTTACTGTCCAATTTAGCCATGTTCTTTTACATGCTTTCTAGTTTACATGCTATTTGAAAAACAGCTCCTAATTCATAGTAAATTTGCTAAATTAAAGTTGCAAAATTTTCTGCAGTCCAAGGCTCATCGGGAGTTAGCTACTGTACTTTGCTCATAGATAAGATCTCTTGGCTTTTTTGGTCGCTGCAACTGAAGTTTTGAATCAGCGTGAAAAGTACTGCAGTAAGGCTAAATATTTCATAAAATATCAAGCAAAATGTTTCCAAAGACAAGGAAGAAATTCTTGCAATATTTTTACTTTGTGTTTTCAATGCAAATAGCTTTACTCTTATGATATGTTTTATTCTTTCAGTCAATGTTGTAATCAAGAAATAGCTTTGCTGAATTTTTACCCCACAAATTTGCATCAGAGGTGCATTTGCACAGATCCTTTTTTGATTTCACATAATAAATACCTATTAGCATCACAGTACACTAATATTTTCTAAACCTACATTGCTGACTGTGCTAACATGCTGATGTTAATATTAGCCAGCTATTGTGAATATACTAATATGGTAATGCTAATCACAGCATGGTAATATGTTAATGTTAATTCTAAAAAGCTAATCCTAACGCTAATATCAGGTTATATTTGGCAAAAAAATTAACCTTGAAAATGCCAAAATGACTCATGTTTAAGTTATTTTCTCTTTTTATAATGTATAAAGGCCCTATTTTATCATTTCAACTTCCTGAAACAAAACATCCCCCTTGTGGTAACACCGGCCTTACGAGATTTTCATGGTGCGCCTTGAGCATGCCACAATGCTGAGGTCAATGTACATATCTTAATATTAGCCTGCTAACATGGTAATGCTAATTTTAACATGCTAACTTGCTATTGCTATGGTTATCATGCAAATGCACTTAAGTAAGTATTAGCATGCTCATGCAAATATGCTAACACGCTAATACAAATATTAGCAAGCTACTGTAAATATACTTACATGGTGACGCTAATGTCAACATATGAATGTGGTAATGCATATTCTTGAAAGCTAATGTTAGTATCAGACCATATTTGCTGAAAAAAATTGACTTTGTAAAAGCCGAACTGACTCATATTTATCTACAAAGTCAGCAAAAGCAATATTAACAAAATATTTTAATGCTAATGTTTGCATACTGACATGTTTATGGCAGCTCACATACCAATAACAAAAGTGCACAAAAAGTGCTAAAGTGCACAAAAACAAAAACACTAGCACTTTTTGTGCACTTTTGTTATTGGTTATGCTCATGGAAACGTTTATTCTTAATGCTACCATGCTAAAGTTAAAATGCTAACACGCTAATGCTAATTTCAGCAAGATAAGATGCTAATGCTAACACGGTAATACTAATGTTCACATCAGGTCATTAGCTGGCCAATGCGTACGTGCATAAATGCTATTGCAAAATAGCATGCCATTATGCTGAAGATGGTGTATAAATGCTAATGTTAGCATGCTAACATGATCATGCTAATTACAGTGTGCTACCTTGCCATCATTATCATGCAAACACACTAAAGTTAATGTTAGCATGTTAATGTGAATAGTCTCATGCTACTGCTAAAATAAGCATATTGCTGTAAATGAACTAACATGGTAATGCTAATGTCAGCATTTTAAAATGCTAATGCTAATCCTTAAAAAGCTAACACTAATGCTAATATCTGGCCATATCTGGTGAAAGAAAAAATTGACCTTGAAAATGCCAAATTGATTCATATTTACCTTGTAATTCAGCAAAAGTAATATAAACAAAATAGAGTTTTTGCTAATGTTTGTTTGCTAACATGGTTATGCTCATGGAAGCATGTTAATCTACTAATGCTCATCAAAATAATGTTAACATGATTCAAATGCAAATGAATGTGCACTAGTCTTCTTGTTCATTCAGAGATCTGTTGGTTCTGAGTATGTAATTTAGACACATTTTCAGATCTGAATAATCTGAATCAGGTGACTGCTTAATCTTCGGTTCTACAATAAACTCTCACTTGCTCTCCTCTTTATCTTTGGATCTTATTAGGAATTAGAGACAGGAAATAGTTCTTCATTAATAAGTGAGACTGTTTTGTGCTTCCTTTTGCACAGTGCATATTAGGACAGCTTACTGCATTGACTGTAACTGTAAGGTGGTCATTGGCATTATTCCTTGCAAAAATTATATGTACTAAATACAGTACCAAAATGTATTACCTGTATATTACACCATCACAATGCTTCATGATAATATAGGGCCGACATACAGTGAGTGACAATTCTGAGTTTAGATAATATGATTTATTATTCATGAATATGCGGCTGTAATATTATTCACATTCTTTTCAAATAATTCCACATATTTCAGTTTTAACTCATTTCATCATGGAAACAGGTTTAAACCCTGGTCAGTTGGTTAGGCATCTTTGACTCTCAAACATGAAGACCAAAAAGTATCATTTCTATTTCTATCTACTTCTAACTATGTTAGCTTCATTGCAAAATTAGAATTATATCAGCTACATCACATTAGCATTATATTGCTCGTTTTTTTCTCTCTCTCTGAAATGATTTTCCTGCTGGCTCTTAGTCATGATTTCTCTGAAAGAGCACTGGATCAAATCTAATTTGAATGATTCATTCAATGGACTTTGGAATGACGGCTGTGCCCGTTAATTAAGTCTGTTATCCTCTGTCCTCTGTTCTATTGAAAGGCCTGATGTCCATAGGACATCAGCGAGGGTGAGGCTGCCTTAGACACTGGTAGGTATGGAGGGGTAAGGTGTGAATATCAGTATCAAAAACAAGGGGGACACTGAAGTACATCTCTCGCATCAGCCAGCTTTTTTGATAATGGAACTGGTATGATGTTGTCGTAATTGGGTTAACAAAAATATTATGATACTTTCAGGACCAAACATCATATCAGGGGACTTTTAACGCTGGCTGGGTTAATCAGAAACAATTTCTTTTAATGGGTTATAACAGCAGATAGAGTTACACGGTACAAGGACTGGGGTATAATGGACATTGTGATAATGGAAGCAAGATGCTGTTTTACTATAATGTGTTGCTCGTCTTCAGTGTGCGCGGTGTAATAAAGTAATCACCAGCCTGTATCCGTCCATGTGCCTGAGACTGACAGGAACAGTCTGTGTGGAATCGAAGATTATTTTCTGTTCAATATTTCATTTCATTAGCATATCACCACTACGACCACCATCGCATGCTTCTACTACTACTACTACTACTACTACTACCACTACTTATAATAATAATAATAATCATCATCATCATCATCATCATCGATACATGAATTATTAATAACACTGTATTGTATTCAAATGTATTCTTATTATCCATGTTAATATTTACAAATAATAAACTTAATTTTAAAAACTATTTCAAGAATGCTAGAGAATCTTTGTGAATAAATTGATCTTTTCTACAGGTGATTTAATTTGAATACCGAGCATATTCTGATTGATAGCCCATAAGACAAAGGTGTGGAAGAAATGGCAATATCTGTCAGGCGGTGGAGAAAGCTTGCTTCTTGTCAGAGTACTGATCATCTATCTGACACCCTCTTCCTTAGCCAGTCACACCCCTCCTTCTGGCACTTAGGGGAAAAGGACATTTCCCCTTTCTATTTGATTTGCTGGGATCAATGAAGGCCTATGTGTTGATTCACAGGAATCTGTCCCTTGAAGGGCTTTTCAATTAACTAATGTCCAGATTACCATCAATCTCCCAGGAAGGGACCCTGCGTTATTTCTTCTTCTTCTTCTTTTAGTCAGATTGTTCAGAGATATGGTGAACACTGCGATGAATCTGCTCCCTAACAGATGTATTCCTGTCCTGGGCTCACACAAGCTCTTCAGTGCTCCTCCCTCACAAAATGAAGTCCTCTTGGCAGCCAGAAAGATCTGCTTTATTAGTTCTCATAGCGCTTTAAGGGGAAAATAAAAATAATGATTATTTTATTCAAATAGCGACAGAACTAGAACAGATGACTGATAATATCACCAATTTGCTGCTTTGACTCTCTGTCTCTCAATATCAATGGAGTAAAAAAATCTTACAGACTGTTTAACAGGATTAGAAAACAGCAGCTTGGTAGTATTACCTTTATATCTCTCAATAAACAGAATCATATGAACGAATAAAATCATCACATTTTTATGAAACTGAGGTAAAGTTTGAAAACAGTTCCTCTATCCACATTAATGTAGATTTATTTATTATTTATTTGTAGTTTCCTGGTCTTGGGCTCGGGTCCCTGGTGTTCTACAGAGACTTGGATTCACCTACTTCATCCTGGGCCTGATACAGATTGCCTGTCCTGGGAGAAACATCCCGCAAGAGGTGTGTCTGGGCCTCCATCGCAGCCAAAACACTGGGAGCATATCCCACAATGCACCCAACCATGACCTCTTGTGCATTACACAACATGTGGTTCTTCAGTTCATTGCTTATACTGAGCAATGTATCCAGCAATACATGGGCTCATATTTTATCGCTCACCAAACTCTAATTATGAATCTAGTGACGCTGCTTGATCTCCCAGTGCATCCAAAATGGTGCATTAAGCTGTCTGCATTGTCCACTATATCTGTTGTAAACAGCATTGCTGGTGGACTCCGCTGCAGGATGTGGTTTTGTACTGGCCGCAGTGGGTCTTCATCATTGTCCTGGAGGCTGTGTGGCTTTGTGTCACTTTCCTACTTCCTGTACCTGGCTGTCCCACGTGAGTACAGCTGTTCTGTTATATATAATGATGACATATCAGTTAAATTTAACGCCAATGGAATCAGAGTCTGTTGAGCATGAAAGGGCTCCTCCGCCAAGTGCCGAATGAGTATGTAACAGCACTGGATTTTTATTTTGAACTGAGGGGAGAGTCTCAAACAGGCTGGAGATGCACTTTCCAGTCTTTCCTCCAAATTCTAACTGAGGTAAGCTTCTGTTAACTTCAGCCGTTCTTCATAACGAAGTAAAGGAGCGGCACAGCAGTTCTGTTCCATAAGGTATTCTGCAGCATTTCAGCAAGGAAACTGTCAGAACTGACAGCCTGCACATCCATGCACAAAAATGAATTCACTTGTACCTGCAAAAACATGAATTCAGGCTGGAACTTAAGGTTACGCACACACACAGACGCACACACACGCATGCACGTACGTGCGGACACACACACACATTGCATGTATGGTCCAATAAGCTTACGTATTTGCTGCCATGGGATAAAATGCTGAGATAATCTTCATGGTCAATATGTACATCTATCGACTGAGAATCGACTGCTGCTCTGTACAGGAATCTGAGCTCACACAAACCAGGCTCACACCCGGAGCGCCTCTGCTTACATTGTGGTTCCCACAAAGGACCATGAAATCATTACCCCAGCAACACACTAATAATATGCTGAAAAAAGGTCAAACAGTTGCACACAACTGTTTTGAGTAACATCTAATTAAATTCTTCAATTTTTTGGCCAGTTTAAGTAATGAAATTAACTTGAAGGTATTGAACTTTGTAGTGAGGAACTATTTCACTTTTTTTAGTGTACACAAGGAGTTCAAAAGTATTGGTCATCTTTCAAGCATATAATATATACAATCACAAGGAAAAGTTTGGGTCAGTGAACCATTTTGTTGTTTTGACATGGTACTGCAGCATGATGGGTGTGAGTACAAGCAAGACCATGAAAATGTACAGTACTGTGCAAAATTCTTAGACACCCTGCATTTTTTATTTTAAATCTGGCATTGGATGTTACTTTTTGTTTTCCACATTAGTGCTGCTGAAGATAAAAAGTAAATTTGAAATTCCAAATGCTTATTTTAAAATACTTTTATAAATAGATATTAGTTTTTCATTATAAACACTTGCTACAGATAGTATAGTCTTGACAGAGCCCTTATGTCAACAGCATCATGTCTGTCTGAAATTTCTCTTAGGGATAGATTCAAATGAGACAGTCAGTCTGCAGAAAAACAATTCCAAGTTTTCCACTCTGCTTGGCCCAAGCAAAAAGCCAATCATCTTATAAAACTACAGCACAAAAAGACAGTGTCCCTAATTTTTAGAAAAAGAGTGGTCACACCAAATATTAATATGATTTAGTTTTTAACAGCATGAAGCTCTGTGTAGTACATTTCTCAGTCATTAGGAACTTTTAATTTTATTATTTATGCAAGCATACAGTATGCGCCCAACGAATTTGCTTAAGACTTTGGCACAGTACTGTAATTGGACAAACCAGTTGAAATAGGAAATGGTTTTGGCTTGACACCTGTCTTTTCCTGTGCTCCTCACACACGGAGAGATCCCCACCTCCTGTCTAGTGAATGCCAGTCTGAATGCCATCCTTTCCCCAGGCCTGAAGCCTACAGCCAGTGCTGCTCTCAGGAGCAGCTGCATGTGATTTATGGGTCTGCCTGGCTCCTCCTAGGGGATAATTATCCAATCTGGCCCTGTCATGGACAATGAGGAAGAGGAGACACAGAAGATCCATCTTCTGTCTCTCCCAACCTCTCTGCCTCTGCATTCAGGCCCCTGTTCCCTTTCTTTGTCAATGAGCCCATTTTACGAGTATACCGGATACATGAGCCAGATATATTCATGTCAGGCTAACTGGAGACCCCTCTCACCCAATGGATGGTGCGACCAGCTCCAAATTCCACCCTTCTCCTTGATTCCCCACACAATCCCAAGTTCCCACACCCTTGTGCGAATAAATTGAAACAAGCGGTGAAAAAGGTATGAAATAATGGATTTTTTTCTAATTTCAACCATAATTTTACTATGAATTATATTGATTTACGTATATTAATATATAATAGAACCTCTTCATTTTTTAAGACTGAAAAACTGACACCAACTGCACTTGCTATCTCCCTATATCATTTGCTTGCGTGTTTGCGCCAAGTCACAATCTTCGTGTGGTTTCTCGGTGTCACATCCATCGTGTACAATGTCTGGTTCACGACTAAAGAGCAATGGAAACAAAAGACCACAAATCACTAAGAAACATGCGGTGTAATATCCAGCGATGTACAAACCCCAATTCCAATGAAGTTGGGACATTGTGTAGAACGTGAGTGAAAACAGAATACAATGATTTGCAAATCCTTTTTGACCGATATTAAATTGAGTGCACTACAAAGACAAGATATTTATTGTTCAAACTGATAAACTTTATTTTTTTTTAAAATATTCACTCATTTTGAATTTGATGCCTGCAACACGTTCCAAAAAAGCTGGGACAGGGGCATGTTTACCACTGTGTTACATCGCCTTACCTTTTAACAACAGTCTAGTGTTTGGGAACTGAGGACACTAATTGTTAAAACTTTGTAGGTGGAATTCTTTCCCATTCTAGCTTGATCTACGACTTCAGTTGCTCAACAGTCCAGGGTCCCGTTGTCATATTTTGCGCTTCATAATGCACCACGCATTTTCAGTTGGAGACAGGTCTGGACTGCAGGTAGGCCAGTCTATTACCCTCACTCTTTTACTAAGAAGCCATGCTGTTGTAACACGTGCAGAATGTGGCTTGGCATTATCTTGCTAAAATAAGCAGGGACGTCCCTGAAAAAGATGTCGCTTAGATGAAAGCATATGTTGCTCCAAAACCTGTATGTACCTTTCAGCATTAATGGTGCCTTCACAGATGCGCAAGTTACCCATGCCATGGGCACTAACACATCCCCATTCAATCACATATGCTGGCTTTTGAACTTTGCGCTGATAACAATCTGGATGGTCCTTTTCCTCTTTAGCCCGGAGGACACAACGTCCATGATTTCCAAAAACAATTTGAAATGTGGACTCCTCAGAGCACAGTGCACTTTTACATTTTGCGTCAGTCCATCTCAGATGAGCTCGGGCCTAGAGAAGCCAACGGCGTTTCTCGGTGTTGTTGATCTATGGCTTTCGCTTTGCATGGTAGAGTTTTAACTTGCACTTGTAGATGTAGCGACGAACTGTGTTAACTGACAATGGTTTTCCAAAGTGTTCCTGAGCCCACATGGTAATATCCTTTATAAAATGATGTCGGTTTTTAATGCAGTGCCGCCTGAGGGACCGACAGTCTAGGGGATTCAATGTTGGTTTTTGGTCTTGCCGCTTACGTGTAGAGATTTCTCCAGATTCTCTCAATCTTTTGATGATATTATAGACTGTAGATGATGAAATCCCTAAATTCCTTGCAATTGCACTTTGAGAAACGTTGTTCTTAAACTGTTGGACTATTTGTTCATGCAGTTGTTCACAAAGTGGTGAACCTCCTTGCTTGTGAACGACTGAGCCTTTCGGGGATGCTCCTTTTATACCTAATCATGACACTCACCTGTTTCCAATTAACTTGTTCACCTGTGGAATGTTCCAAACAGGTGTTTTTTGAGCATTCCTCAACTGTCCCAGTCTTTTGTTGCCCCTGTCCCTGCTTTTTTTGGAATGTGTTGCAGGCATAAAATTCTAAATGAGTGAATATTTCCATAAAAACAAAAAAGTTTATCAGTTTGAACATTAAATATCTTGTCTTTGTGGTGTACTCAGTTGAATATAGGTCAAAAAGGATTTGCAAATCATTGTATTCTGTTTTTATTCACATTTTACACAATGTCACAACTTCATTGGAATTGGGATTTGTAATTACTGTGCATGCGCAATTGTGGTGTCACCCATCCCACAAATATTATGAAATTTTTTTTACATTATGATTTTATTCTACCCTGTTTAAAAAAATGCAAAAAAATAAAAACAAAAACAGTATTTTTGCTTAAGAACATGAATTGGGATAAAAGATTTTAAAAACACAAGGGCTACATATACCGTGTACACCTTTATAGCCAAGTTTTGTTTGACACTAGGGTACTTTCTCATGATTTAACTGTTAGCCAGCTGGCTGTTTATACTGGATTCATCATTACCCTGTGCCTTTGTACGTTGTACTTACTGTTATTTTAAAATAAACTGAGGTTCCCTTAATGTGATGTGCTGCAGCAGAATTATATTTATACTTCTCTAAATATACATACTGTCAAAATGGGAAATTTACATATGCCTAAGCCAAATACACAAACTCAGTTTTTCCAATCTCTCCAATCCCAATGGGCATTCACTCTGAGCAAAAATTTCCTGTCAAAGGCCAGTCAGGTTTCCTAGTTTATTTTGAAAATATTAAATGTCAGAATAATACTTGAGATAATGATTTATTTCATCTCTTATTGCTTTCATCGCATTCCTAGTGAGTCAGAAGTTTACGCACACTTAGTAAGTATTTGCTGTCATTGCATTTGCACTGTTTTACTTGGCTTAAAAGTTTTAGGTAGCCTCATGCAAACTTCTGACAATAAGTTACTGGAATTTGGGCCCATTCTTCCTAAAAGAGCTGGTGTATCTCAGTCAGGTGTGTGGGCCTCCCTGCTCGCGCATGCTTTTTCGGTTTTGTCCACCAATTTTTGATGGCATTTAAGTCAGGACTATATGATGGCTACACCAATACCATGATTTTGTTGTCCTTAAGCCATTTTGCCACAACTTTGGAAGTCTGCTTGGGGTTGTTGTCCATTTGGAAAATCAATTTGCAACCAAGAATTAAATTATTGGCGGATGTCCGGAGATGTTGCGACAATATATCTCCATAATTTTCTGTCCTCATGATGCCATCTATTTTCTGAAGTGCAACAGTCTCTCCTGCTGCATGGCACTCCCAGAACATGATTTTTCCACCACTATGCTTCACAGTTGGGATGGCAGTCTTTGGCTTGCAAGCCTCCCCCTTTTTCCTCCAAGCATAACGATGGTCAGTAGGTGCGTTTCCATTACCCTTAGAAATGCGTAAAATCTAAATAGCAAAATAAAAAGTGGTAATGGAAACGCGTGAATTTCGAATAAACTCTCAAATATCGCTAAAAGGTTTTGCGCTCTCATGAGGTGGTTTTTCAGCCGTGTCGAAAGAGCAACATTTCAAAAAAAGTTGAATGGAAACAGTTTTTGAGCATTTACAAGCCGCAGGACGTGACGCAAGGCGCAACAGGTTCTGATCTGCAGCGTCCATTTTGACTCGGAAAGAGTATCGCGAGACGAGAATTTACAAGAAAAAAGAAGTTTATTCACAAAAGCATCTCCAATGGAGACACTCACAGTTCACTTTGCCAAATCATTCGAAATATCACTTGTAATTTGCTCAAAACTGCAATGAAAACGCACCTATTATGGCCGCACAGTCCAATTTTTCGTTTCATCAAGCCAGTTTGATCTTAGTGTCCATGTGCAGTTGCAAGCCATAGTCTGGCTTTTTTATGACAGTTTTGGAGCAGTGGCTTCTTTTTCGGTGGTAGAGTTTTCAGGTTATGACGATACAAGACTTGTTTTTCTGTAGATAAAGATACTTTTGTTCCTGTTTCCTCTTGTATCTTCACAAAGGTCCTCTGAGATTGATTTGCACTTTTTTGTACCAAAGGACATTTGTTTCTTGGACACAAAATGCATCTGCTTCCTCAGCGGTATGATGGCTGTATGGTCCCATGGTGTTTATACTTGAATACTATTGTTCGACGGATGAATGAGGTTCCTTCAGGCATTTGGAAATTATTCCCACGCATGAACCAGACTTGTGGAAGCCTATGTTTTTTCCCCTGAGGTTTTATCAATTACTTTTGATTTTCCCAGAATGTCAAGCAAAGACACAGCGGGTTTTAAGGCAGGCCTCAAAATACATCAACTGATACACCTGCAATGGATTCCACTGATGTCACTGAGCCTATCAGAAGCTTCTGTTTAAAGACACCGTAATTCAGTGTATGAGAACTTCTGACTCACTGAAATTTCTGATATGGTAAAATAATCTGTCTAGAATCAATTGTTGAAAAAAATACTTGTGTCACACATGAAGTAGATATCCTAACCTACTTGCCAAAACTATAGTATGTTAACATGAGATCTGTATAGTGCTTAAAAAGAATTTTAATGACTTCAACCTGTGAATGTAAATATTTGACTTCAACTGAGACTTGTAATACAACTTTCAATGCAGTGCATAACAGAAGTGACTGAGATCGAATTATTGAAATGCAGTAGGATGTGTGCAACTGCAAGAGCAGGAGGGAGAGCTTTGACTGACCAGAGACCTGTGGTGGTCATAAGATTATGCAGGCCCTTTCTAAAAATCAGAGAGAGAGAGAGAGAGAGAAAGAGAGAGAGAAACTAAATCTAAGTGTCCTGACGCCATATTTCATTTACCCCATTACTGCTCGAAATCGTAGCACACATTGTGTGGGGAGGCAAAAATAGGCAGGCTAAGTCTGTGTTCTGGGTATCTGCTGCTTGAGGGTGAATGAGGGATAGCACATGATAAGCACAACTGTGTGTGTGTTCGTGCACATGTGTATGTGTATGTGTGTGCATGCGTTTGTGCGAGAATAGGCGTTTTTTTGTCACATACTGGGGACCTTTCCCAGAATAAACACTGACCTTGTTGAGACCATTAGTCCTCATGGGGACCA
Source organism: Gymnothorax javanicus (assembly GCA_029692085.1). Classification (NCBI taxonomy): domain Eukaryota; kingdom Metazoa; phylum Chordata; class Actinopteri; order Anguilliformes; family Muraenidae; genus Gymnothorax; species Gymnothorax javanicus. Next base: position 25,745,746 of record CM056208.1, on the reverse strand, counting down.
GGGCTTGGTCCGTATGTGGCGAAACATTATTTCGTGGGTCTCAGTTAAGGTTAGGGGTCAGGTGTGAATTGAGGCTAGGTTAAGGTTAGGGTTAGCCATAATTTGGTTATGGTAGGGAATAGGATGTAAGTCAATGCAATATCCCATCAGGGATAGCTGTGCTTGTGTGTGTACGTGCGTGGGTGTGTGTGCATGGTAACTGCTGTAATCAATGTGATATGTACCCCTACTGTATGTATAATAGAGTACAATGTAATGCATAACTAAGTACATGCCTGACAAGCACTATTTTACATTTGAAACTGAAGTAATGGTGTTACCGCACACCTCAGTTAATGAAAATGATGATTTGTCTGCTGTATGCACATGCATCATATCTTGAGCACAAAAGGTTGAACAAAGATAGAATGATGCAGAATTATTTAAAGTGTGTATTGAAAATATTGACCATTTTAACGTAGGGATTTATGACTTTTTTTTTTTTTGATTTTTCAATCCCATTCAATATTGCTTTAGCAGACGCTATTCTTGTCCTGCCCAATAATAAATCTGCCACCTCATAGTTACTTCTATGTATTGTTCAGTAATTAGTAAAAATAACAAACAAACAAATAAATAAAATGCTCGTCCCAGACATCAAGCAGATCTTTGTGTAGTTATTTCACTTGTTTTTTTGCCTGTTGTTATCTCATAGTGGTTATGTGGGAGCTGGAGGAATTGGAGATGGTGGACGATACGAAAACTGCACTGGGGGTGCGGCAGGTTACATCGACAGATGGTTGCTGGGGGACAACATTTACCGGTACCCCACCTGCAAGGTAAACTGCTATTTCAGAATGTTCTCCCTCTGAAATGTTCATGGATTAGGGATCTTAAAAAGGCACTGGTTTCCATGCCTGAAATCCTGAGTCTTGACTGCCTTGGTGCTGATTGTGACCAATGTATTGATATTTCACTGCTTTGAAACTCCATATTTCAAATTACAAAATATTTTAAAACAAATATTATGATTAGTTTATATTCAATTAAAATAAAACATCATACTAGGACCTGACCACAAAGAACCAGGACCTTACAGTGTAATAGCCAGTAGAATTAGGAGGCCAAGCGCTACGACCAGAGAGAAAGTGAGCAGCACGGACACAGTACAAACACAGAGAATAATACAGACCAAATGAAAGTACTCGCGCTTCCAAAGGACGTATAATAGTCCGGAACACGGAAGCAAAGCGAGATAGCAAAAAGGGAGAAGAAACTCCAAAAATCAGAAGATAGAAAGTCATACAAAACCTGACTACAGATATCTTCGGCTATAGTGCGAAGCTAAAAACAAACACTCTAGCGAAGGAGGCGTGCCGGACTTCCTGCTTTTATAGAGTCCGGGAAGGCACCGCCCCAGCTCAATCAGCCAGCTGGGTAAAGAATCTGATAGCCAAGGAATTCGATATCGTCCCGGGATGAGAGCCAAAAAAAGCCCAAACCACAAGCACACCTCATAAACCATGACAGGACCCCCCTCTAAGGAACGGCTCCAGAAGTTCCCAGAGAACCCCGTGCCCGGAACTCTGAGATAAGGGTGGGATCCAGGATATCCCGAGAAGGAACCCAACGCCGCTCTTCAGGACCATTACCCTCCCAGTCGACTAAAAACTGAGCCCCATGACCCACACGCCTCTCGGCTAAAATACGACGCACAGTGTAAACAGGCCCCCCCTCAATCATCTGCAGCGGCGGCGGCGGGGGTTTGTCGATCGGAGCCAGGATGCAAGTGCTAACAGGTTTGAGCCTGGAGACATGAAAAGAGGGGTGGATCCATAAGGATCTAGGGAGCTTCAATCGGACTGTGACAGGATTGATCCTTCCCACAATCTTAAAAGGACCAATGAAGCGGGGAGCCAACTTCCGTGACTCTACTCTCAAGGGCAGGTCCCGCATGGAAAGCCAGACCTTTTGGCCAACCCGATAAGATGGGGCTGAAAGGCGCCTTCTATCTGTGGCGGTCTTTTGTTTCCGTCCAGAGTGCAACAAAGAGGAACGGACCCTGGCCCAAACTGACCGACAACGCCGAACAAAGTGATTGACCAAAGGAACCTCTGAATCCCTGTCACACTCAGGAAACAGTGGAGGCTGATAACCCAACTGAGCCTCAAACGGGGAAAGGCCTGTGGAGGAGTTACCCAGTGAATTGTGGGAATATTTGGCCCATGCTAAAAATCGACTCCACGAAGATGGGTTGTCAGCCGCTAAACATCAAAAAGTATTCTCCAACGACTGGTTGGTTCTATCTGTCTGCCCGTTAGTCTCTGGGTGGAAACCAGGGGAAAGGCTCACGGTGGCCCCCAACTGGTTGCAAAACGCACGTAAGAATTTGGCCGTAAATTGAGGGCCCCGGTCAGAAACCACGTCTTGAGGGAGACCATGCAGCCGGAAAACATGGTCCACAACAAGAAGGGCCGTCTCCTACGCCAAAGGCAGCTTGGGCAGCGCGATAAAGTGGGCGGCCTTAGAAAAACGGTCGACCACGACTAAGATGACCGTGTTGCCTTCAGAAACAGGCAGCCCCGTAACAAAATCAAGAGCGATATGGCTCCACGGGCGCTTAGGGATGGGCAATGGCCGCAGCAGACCAGAGGGGGGGAGATGGGAAATCTTGTTCCTAGCGCAGATACAGCACGCCGCTACAAACTCCCGGATGTCCTCAATCATGCTGGTCTACCAAAAACGTCGGGTCAAGAACTGCTTGGTCCGATGAACCCTCGGGCGACCCGCCAGACGGGAAGAGTGCCCCCACTGGAGAACTTGGGACCGTACTGCCAACGGAACAAACAAACAGCCAGGCGGCTCCCCACCAGGACCAGGATCAGTTCTCAACACCTCCCGCATAACAGACTCAATGTCCCACTGAATGGGAGCCACAATCTGAGTTGCCGGGATTACCGGCTCAGGAATGGGGTCGTGACCAGAACGGTCGTGAATTCACGACAAAGCGTCAGGCTTGATGTTTTTAGAACCCGGGCGATAGGTTAACGTAAGTTAAAGCGGTTGAAAAACAACGACCATTGCGCCTGCCGAGAATTACGTGGTTTTGTCTGTTGGATGTGTTGGAGATTTTTATGATCCGTCCAAACCACAAACTGATGATCAGCCCCCTCCAACCAATGGCACCACTCTTCTTACGCCAACTTGACAGCCAACAACTCCCAGTCACCAATACTGTAATTCCGTTCGGCCGCTGACAAGGACCGGGAGAAGTAGGCGCATGGGTGCAACTTATTGTCCCGAAGGGGGCGCTGGGACAAAATGGCATCCACCCCAACTTCCGACGCATCCACCTCCACAACAAATGAGAGGGAGGGGTCAGGCTAAACGAGAGTGGGCTCTGAGCTAAATCGTTTCTTTAACTCCTGAAAAGCAGCTTCCGCTGCTGGGGACCAAGCAAACAACGAGGAGGTATTTTTCTTAGTGAGCGTGATAATGGGGGCAGCTACCGCGCTAAAATTACGAATAAACCTCCAATAAAAATTAGCAAACCCCAAAAACCGTTGCACCTCCTTGATATTTTGAGGGGCAGGCCAATCCCTGACCGCTGCCACCTTTTTAGGATCCATGGGGACCGACCCTTCCAAAATAATGAAGCCAAGAAACGAAACTGTCTTGGCATGAAAAACGCATTTTTCAGCCTTGACAAAAAGCTTGGCTTTAAGGAGGGCCTCAAGCACTTGTCTGACGTGTTGTTTATGCTCCAAGAGAGTTGAAGAAAAAATCAGAATATCGTCAAGGTAAACAAAGACGAATCTCTCCAACATCTCTCGGATACATCATTGACGAGTGCCTGGAACACGGAAGGGGCGTTAACCAATCCGAACGGCATGACCAAATATTTGTAGTGCCCGTCATGCGTATTAAATGCCCCTCCCGGATCCGAACCAAGTTATAAACATTCCGGAGGTCTAGCTTAGTAAAAAACGACGCCTCCTGCAGATGTTCAAATGCAGAATTCATCAACGGAAGGGGGTATCGGTTTTTAATGGTGAAATTATTCAAGCCCCTGTAATCAATACAGGGTCTCAGGCCGCCATCTTTTTTGCCCTCAAAAAAGAACCCCGCTCCGGCAGGAGTCGTGGATGGCCAAATAAATCCATTAGCCAGAGCCTCCTGAATATATTCTCGCATGGCCCTTCGCTCAGGCCCTGACAGCGAGTATAATGAACCCCTGGGGGGAGGGGTCCCCGGGTAGAGATTGATCTCACAATCGTACGTGCGATGAGGAGGTAAAGTCGAGGCCCGTTGCTTGCTAAAAACCTCAACGGGATCAGCATAATCATTAGGAACATTACAAGGCAGACAAAAGTTCAGAGCAGCCCCCAAATTCTCACCCTGTTCAGAACCTGCCATCTCTATGTCTGATTCCGAGTCAGAGAAATCCTCCGAATAGCAATCTTCCTCTGGCTGCCGCCAGTCAAATTGAGGATCCCACTCCAACCCCTCCTCTGCCCCTTTCTCTAGATTAGGAGGGTTGTGTGAGACAAACTCCTCAGAATTACTCCAGGCGTCAGCCTCCCCCATAGGTTGATGCCCGGGATGACACGCCAAACTCTCCCTATAGTGGGACCTACAATCAGTGCCCCACTGGAGGTTGGGTTATTCTGACTCCCCCAAATGATGTGAGGCCTATGTTCCCGTAGCCAAGAGTGTCCTAAAATGACAGGAAAAACAGGAGAACTGATTATAAAAAACCGGACCTCCTCAGAAAAAGCATGAACAAAAACTGTCATAAGAGGCGCTTCTGGCCAGCCTGTCTCTGTCGCCAAGGAACGAAATGAGATTGAAAACTCAGCGACACTCTCAGAACCCTCCCTCAGATGCATTAAACGCGTAGCCGCGTCCTGACCACAAACATCCTGATCAAACACCGATACCATTTCTCTAATGAGAGTCTCCACAGTATTCACGACTGGTGAATTAGATCGAATAAGTGGGCTGACCCAAGTGAGTGCTGTGTCGGTCAACAGGGATAAAATAAATGAAACCCGAGACTCTTCATTCACGAACCGTGAAGGCTGCGCTTTAAAAAATATTTCACATTGGGCAATGAAATCTTTACATCTTCCTGCCTCGCCTCCATATCGTGGGGGTTACTGAAGTTTTGGCTCTCGGGGAAGGTGTATGGATTGTGCTTGTGCAACATTTTGTGTGATCTGAGTGGACAGGGCTCTAATACTCTCAGTGAGAGTTGACAGAATGTTTTCCTGTCTCTCCATGGCATTCGCCTGAAGGCGGACTCTCTCCGCCAACTCTGCCTGCTGATTGTTCAGGCTAGCAAGACCCTTGTCATATCCAGAGAGAACAGCTTGTTGATTAGCCACAACTTTCTCTTTTTTTTTTTTTTTTCCCCGCCACCACCCCCCCCCTCTTGGGAGGTCAGCTTTATTCTTATTGACGATAAATTTGTACTAACACAGTCTCTTCAGAGGGAGGGGGTATAAAAAAAGGAGAAAACAGGAGGGATTACACAAATGAATGCAACTAATTAAATATGATGAAGCAAAACCAAATAACAGGTAGATGTAACAATCTTAAAAAAAGTACACAAAAAAAGAAAGAGGAAAAGAAAATAAATAAACAAATAACAGTTTTATGCAGTGATTTCACATTGCTGGTCAGGATAGTGTTCAACATTAGATAAAAGACAGCAAACAGAGGGACTGAAAACTGCTATACTCACAAATATACACACACATATACTTAAATACACACCAACGTATATACACGTCCATGTAGTTTAATAAATATGCGTAGTGGAGCTCCATATTGCGGGGGTGCGGATTAATGTTTGTGGGGGGTTGTATGGCCGGAGACATCTGGTTTATTCCTTAAATGGTAGGTTTGATATGTGGTGACTGTGTGGTTGAAGAAGAGCACTGTGTGTTATTTATATGGATTAGTCTGGACTGCTGAGGAGCTCTGTAAAATGAGCCCAATGACGGCCAAACTGGTCAGCTTGGTTTGCAGTTGATGCTCTAAGTTTTTCCATGTTAATGTAATCGGATAATAAATTGAGCCATTGAGATATTGTGATATTTTGTTTATTTTTCCAGTTTAGCAAAATGGTCTTTTTGGCCATTGCTAGGGCGATCCAAGTTGGGCGTATGCTGTCAGGTGGCAGTTCAACAGAAGATAATTCTCCCAACAGACATAGTGATGGGGAGACTGGAAGGCTGCAACCTAGGATGGAGGAGAGTTTGTTGATGACTGTTTTCCAAAATGTATAGATAGGTGGGCACAGCCATGTGGCATGAAAGTAGTCGTCAGTGATGTTGAGTGTGCAGTGGCTACAGATATCGCTTTCTGTGAAACCCATTTTTAACATTTTAACTTGGGTGTAGTGGACTCGGTGAAGGGTTTTATAGTGAATAAGTTGTAATCTTGGATTTGAGGACATTGAGAAGGTGTTGATACAGATTTGTTTCCAGTCAATGATATCGGTGGCAACAGCCAAATTTTTTCCCAGTGCTGAGTCGGAATGGCAAGAGTGTTGTCAATTTTAGATAAAATCTTGTAAATTTTGGACAGGGTTTTTTTCTGATGTACTAATTCTTTGAGTTGTTCAGTTATCGGAGGGGGATTTAGAGTATTGCTGTGCAGATTGATTTTATTCTTCTTGAGACAGTGCTTGAGTTGTGAATATTGTAGAAAGCTGTTACCACCGATATCATATCTTTCTGTGAGGATTTCATGTGGTATGAGTGAGTTATTTTCAAATATGTGATCTAAATGAGTGATACCAAGTTTTTTCCATTTGTTAAATACAATCGGTTTGTTTTGGATTTGGAAGTCTGGATTATGCCATAATGGAGTGAGTTTGTTTGGTGTCATGGTTTGTCCAGCCACAACTTTCTCTAACGCAGCTGTTGCTGACGACTCCATGCTGGCTAGAGTGTTCTGTAATGGCCGGTAGAGTTAGGAGGCCAAGCGCAACGACCAGAAAGAAAGTGAGCAGCATGGACACAGTACAAACACCTAGAATAATACAGACCAAACGAAAGTACTCGTGCTTCCAAAGGACGTATAATAGTCCGGAACACGGAAGCAAAGCGAGATAGCAAAAAGGGAGAAGAAACTCCAAAAATCAGACGATAGAAAGTCATACAAAACCTGACTACAGATATCTTCGGCTATAGTGCGAAGCTAAAAACAAACACTCTAGCGAAGGAGGCGTGCTGGACTTCCTGCTTATATAGAGTCCGGGAAGACGCTGCCCCAGCTCAATCAGCCAGCTGGGTAAAGAATCCGATAGCCAAGGAATTCGATATCGTCCCGGGATGAGAGCCGCAAAGAAAAGCCCAAACCACACGCACACCTCACAAATCATGACATAGAGTCAAGCAGTTAACAGGTGTATCAGAATTTCAGTGTGGATTTGCAAACAGAAATATCATAGCCTCAGTGTGGATTTGCAAACAGGAATATGACAGCCTCAGTGCTGATTTGCACACAGGAATATCACAGCATCAGTGCAGATTTGCTAGCAAGAATATCAAACCATCAGAGTGGATTTGCTAACAGCAATATTACAGCCTCTGTGTGGATTTGCTAACAGGAATATCACAGCCTCAGTATGGAATTAAAAACAGGCATATCACAGCCTTAGTGTGGATTTGCAAACAGGAATATCACAGCCTCAGTGCAGGTTTGGAATATGACAGCATGATTGCAGAATTGCTAACAGCAATATTGCAGCCTCAGTGTGGATTTGCTAACAGGAGTATCGCAGGCTCAGAGTGGATTTATAAACAAGAATATCACAGCCTCAGTATGGATTTGTAAACAGTAGCATCCAAGCCTGAGTGGAGAGCTGTCAACAAGAGGATCACAGCCTCGTTGTGAAGCTGCTAACAGGAATACCTCAGCCTCAGTGTGGAAATATTACAGCCTCAGTGCACATTTGCTAACAGCAATATCACCGCGTCAGTCTGGATTTACCAACAGCAATATCATAGCCTCAGTGTGGATTTGCTAACTGGAATATCACAGCCTCGGGGTGGATTTAAAAATAGGAATAGCACAGCCTCAATATTGATTTTCAAACTGGAATATCAAAACCTCAGTGTGGATTTGCAAATAGGAGTATCAGAGCCTCAGTGCAGAGTTGCTAAAACCCCAATGTAAAACTGATAACAGGAGTATCAGAGAAGTGAGGGGGAACTAATTTAGGGGTGCACTGGAGCCCAAGTGTGGACTTGGCCTGGCTCCTTCCTGTCAATTTGTTTTCAGCTGATGTGGCACTTTACCGTCTAGAACCTCATTTTACCCACAATGCCTTTGTGTCTAGCTGGATTTTTGGCTCAGACTCCAGCAAAGACTTTTAAAGAACACATAAAAGGCATCAATCTGCATGTAAGCATAACCGACATCTCAATCCCCCCCACTCCAGCTCCCTCGGAAACTCTGCAATAACAAGCAAAGAGCCAACTCTAATAGTCTGCGGGCAGCACAAAAGCACTCAGCGTCCTGTGCTTGGCATTGATCCTCAAACTCGTTCAGAATCAATGTAACGTAGTGGCAGGAGAAAGTATGGCTGTATGTTTTCTTTTTAAATAATGCCCTGTGCAGATATTGTAATTACATTGCAAGCAGCTAAGGGTCCTCATGACAAATGTTTGGGCAACCAGAGAATCCGAGCATGAATTTCTGCACCAAAACAGTGCTTGAATCTGAATAGGAAAAAGAGTAATTAAGAACACATCAGGCCATCAAGAGGGCAATGAAGCTCTTCAGTGCTGTAAAAAAGTACAACGTATTTGCCCCTTACTGATTTCTTCTATTGTTGCATATTTTTCACACATAAATGTTTAAGATCATCAAACTAATTTTACTATAAGACAAAAATAACCAAAGTAAAAACAAATTGCAATTATAAGAGTTGATTCAGTTTAATGAAGAATAAAAGCTACCCAACCCAACTTGTCCAGATATAAAAAAAGTACTTGGCCCCTTGGTTACTAAATCAGTCAATCAAACAAATTTAAATAATTTAGTTCTATATCACTAGATATACTCAGACATGAATGCAACCAGCCCTGTTGAATCTAAATATCACTTAAAAAGAACCTGTCTGGCAATGTGAAATGAGCAAAATGAGCACATAATGACACAATCTAAAGAAATTCAAGGACAGATGGAACTGAGTGATTGACATCTATCAGTCTGGAAGGGGTTGCAGCTCTGGGAAACCAGCAAACCATGGTGTCGATTAATTGCTTTAGTAGAAATATAATCCAATGAAAAGAAACTGAGAGGCTGTTGCTTCTATTTTGTTCTTTCAAACACTAAAGGCTTGTTCCATGATTCAAAAAATTATTGATAATCTTGTATGGCATTGGAGGTTATATTATTGACACTAATTGAGGTATTATGCTGCTGAGCTGTGCTTTGTAGCCCACTCCATGCTTTCTGGCTGGGATTTTGCAGAGTGTGCCTGAGGGGGAGGTTGCATGCTGATTTTCTAATTTGTTTTTTTTTCTTTCTTTGCCGTCTTCCAGGAGCTGTACCGCACCACACAACCCTTTGACCCTGAGGGAGTTCTGGGTACAATCAATTCCGTGGTAATGGGATTCGTCGGAATGCAGGTTAGTGGTGGCGACGATGACAACGATGATGATGATGTTTATTACAATGATGGCGATATAAAGCCTGTTGCTCCAGCACAGACCCCCTGTGTGGTAATGATCTCATTCAATGCATGAGTGCATTCTTATTTATATCACAGGATAACCCTATCAGTTTCTGCTCTCAGTCAGAGCAGAGGTAAAACCATCGGGGAGACTGACGTAACAACTTGTACATTAGGATGACGTATGTCATATCATGTAAAAATGACAAAGAAATCTCGATTAATACAGCAATAGGTCATGTGTGTAGTGTTTTACTGGGGATTTGCTCCACATTTTGCCTCCACAAATTTACTTTGTCATTTTTGGTCTCCGGGATCCACTGATATCATCCAGGATTAGAGCACATGGATTTGAATAGAAATAACAAAAACAAACAGCCAATTATATGTAGCTATAGCAACTTTCTCTAACGTGTTTCATTTCCCTTTTCTTTTTGCCAATGAAATAGTGTTGAAATCATGGCGTGTAAGATTTAGATTTACATTTAATGAGCGAAGCCGGTTCTTAACAACAGGCTTCGGATTCAAGGACACGCTCTTAAGAGCGCAGGAGACGGAAACGATTCTCTCTCTCCTCCTGGCTTTGGAGCGCCTCGCACTTCCAGCTGTTACCGGCTAATGGAAGAGCGCGAGCTGAGAGGCGCGGACGAACGTGAGAGTCTGCAGCCGAGGCCGACAGAATGACGCTCCGCCCTGGAAAGCGTCCCTGTCGGTTTTGCGCAACAGCTCTGTCGCGGGGGATTCGCCGTGCAAACAAGGCGCATTGTTCTATTCCCAGTGGAGGAGAAAAGTAGCCGCACTTCTGTCAGCGAGTTGCACTCTACGCGCCAGGTGTCCGCTGCTCCGTGTGATCTTAATTTCCTCGGCTGGGTCCTTTTAATCGTCACTGAATTAATCAGTGGACGTGATGACTGGCTGTTAACATCTGGGGCAATGAGGGGGAAAAACACTCCGTGCTTCAAGCAGACAGCATCACAGCTAAACAGCTAGACAGCAAAATCCCTAATTTGTTAAGTACTTTTTAGGACAACACATACAGCACACGTTGTACATGTTCATTGTCCATTAGGATGTTCATTTAATTGATTTTATGAAACTCCTGTTCTGTTACGTCTTGATTATGGTAACTACTCATTAGTAACATGATCTGAATGAGGAGAAGTAGCCTAGGTACTGCAAGTGTTTTCAAGGATGTTTTTTTTTTTTTTAATGTGGGCATGGACCATGAAATACTTAACTTTAATCTGAAATCAAATTAATTATAACTTATTTCCTATAAAATTCCTATCCTTAAACATTGGTGTGAATTAATTTTCAAATTTTGTTTGTAAATGTAATTTTACTTTGACAAATATTGGGAGTAATGATTCCATTTTGAAGTAGAAAACTGCACATTCTTAATTGCTTAAAATGTGCAGTAATCTTAATGGATCATGAGAAATAAAACGCAAATTACTTACATCAGAAGTAGTGCTTCTTAATATCTGGGGGAAATGTTTATCGTACCATCACCATCCTGTGTCCTGTATTCTATCCAAGTAAAGTGTAACCATGGATTAAGCGTGACCTTGTAATGGTTGCAGGCTGGGAAGATCCTCCTACTTTACCGTAAAAGGAATGCCTGTATCCTGAAGCGTTTCCTGATCTGGGCGGCTCTGCTGGTAAAATGCGCCCTTCTTATTGCGATGCTTACATGTCTGTTTTCATTTTATCACATTTTTTTCTTTGATTCTCTGTTTACTTTCATACTCACCTTTAGATGTCCAATGTGCCTGCATAGTTGCCATAATGAATAAAAAATAATACTTAAAACATCTAAATTATTATTATTATTATTATTATCATTTATCCTGGCATTTTGCATTTCAGAATTTGCCAATTTACTTTTTACCCTTTTATTAAACAATAAGTTATTCATTTTGTTCAGTCTTCAGGTTGCGGTAAATGTCCTAATTGCAAAAAAAAAAAAAAAAAGACTGGTCATCTTAGTGTGAAAATCAAAATGGCTGACTGTTATCTCGTTGCTTCCAGTCAAAAGCATTCCAACTGCAATTTTCAGTATGACCACCAAGGAGCCGAGCATTTTTTGTGTCTGTTATATCGACACCCTCATAACAAAAGTGCCCAAGTAATTTTTTCCCATTTTAAGATTTTATGCCTAACTCTCATTGATATAAAAATGCAACAGTTTTTTGTGTTTTTCTCAAAACGACAAAAAATAACTTAGGCACTTTTGTTATAAGTGAAGTGATGAAGTGATGATATCGTCTGATTTATGGACTCATGTTGTGTGATATTGTTTAAGATTAGTGGTTACCCCATCAGAAGGGGCGGGGTATTGTTCACTGCCGGCATTTGTTTGTCTGACTGTGTATCGGTCAGCAGAGCAAAATGGTTTGATAGAATTACTCTACATTTTCAGGAAAGGTTTGCAATGGGCCAAGGATCACGCAATGAAGTTTTGTACCTAATTGGATCAAGGTCAAGGTCACCAAAAAAACTAAAAGTTTTTAAAACTCCTACTTCAGGCAGGGTATGTTGCACCTGGTACCTCGTGCAATGAAGTTTCATTGACGTCTCCTACTAATTTCATTACAGGGACCACTGTTTGATCAAATATACCCTGTGTCTGTCCCTAACTGTGTCTTATTTCATTGTGAGTGACTGCTCACTGTTTTTTTTTTCCTGGGTGGGAGGAATCTTGGAAAGATTCTTGTCACTCTCATTTTTTGGTTTATCTATTTTAATCATTTGCCAGGGATAGTTATAAACTATTTTTTATTGTCTTGTTTTGTATCTTATGCAGTATAACCAAAGGACTCTTATTTAGATAGCTTGTCTGGGGGGAAAAAAGGATGAGTATCAGTGAATATTCATAATTGTTTGTTTTGGATGATAACTAACTCTGTTATTCGGTTCTCCTGTCACCACATAACATTCCTCCAGTGCTAGTCCTGGCAACTTATCAACTTATCAAAGACTTGCATTTGAGCTTAGTCATGTAATATGGTTAAGGGGTGGCTGGGGGGCTGTGGGCCAGTGTACAGAGGCTTCGGAAAAGGGAAAAGGAGAGGAAATAAGACAGGAGGAGAAGACAAAGGCTGTGCTGTAGACCCTGGTGTGAGACCAGTGCTAGGCCAACTTTTTCTACATAGATCGCAACACAGGCCTTTTGTAGTGAGCTGAACTCATAGGCTAGGCTTTGGGACCAAGGGCAAGGGGGAACTGTGGAAATGGTCCTGAATTTCCCTTGAAAACACTCCACTCATTTTTCCTCCCAAACGAAATGGTGCAGAAAATGAGTGTGTATACAGTATCAGGAAGTTCCCTTTTCTGGGAAAGCTTTGAAAAAGAAGAATTCTTCCTGCACAGGCCAAAGAACCAAATTATCTATGTTTTTCCCCCCAAGTTTGAAATGCTGTCGATAGAAGGTAACTGTGTGTTATTTTGACTTTGAGCTTTTGTTTATTAAGCTTATCCTCGTAAAGATGCACTGGTGATTAGAAGTCACAGTTAGCCAGCTCTCTCCTGTCCATTAGCACAGGTGGTCATTAGCTGCTGTATGCTGTAAGCACTTGTGCAGGAGTGTGGGTGGTGACAGAGAGGAGCTGTCTGCTGGAGGACTTTTGAAGATAGACACTGTTAGATTGGTAAAGGTGTTCTATCAGAGATGTGTCATTGATCCATAGGTGCCCATATGAGGAATTTAATGTCATGCAGTACTGATTTTTTTATTTTATACATATATATGCGCATTTATCAGACAAAACTGCATCTGGTAAAATTATTAAATGTGGTGCTTAATTACTAGGCACTGAGTAAGTTGTGTAGCGCACAGTGCGAAGTGTGAAGAGATGCAATGTCATTGACTCGGTCTCTTTCTCTGGCTATGTGGATGGGCTTAATTATATCAGCACTATTTTCAGGGAGATAAACCTTACACATTGCAATTCATCTATTTAATGCAAATATGATAAAACAGTATAGAAAAATAAACCAGTTTCATAAACAGTTGTGGTTTATATTTAAATTCTAGCCTTACACTACTCATACATATTAGCACATGTGTATGTACTCATCCTTTTGCAATGAACTGACAGCTGGATTACAGCTATTTTAATATCTTCTAACTAATTTCCTGAGGCCACTGCAAAACATTGGGAATGCCTTTGATGATAAAAAATTAATGTATTGAATTTATTGATCTTGTTTTATTGCTGGGAGTATTTTTTAGTAACCATTATACTGATATCCACTGTGCATCCTAACTTCTTCACAACCATCATTCACTATTCACTTATTGTTGCTCTGACTTAAGTAAATGGTAGTTGATAGGCTCTATCAAATGTTGAAATGACCAATTTAGAGCAAAGAGAGCCATTTATTGAATTGTATTTAACCTTTATTTTGCCAGGAAGTCTCTTAGAGATTAACATCTCTTATGCAGGAGGGACCCTGGAGGTAATCAACAGGGCAAATTGAATAAGTGCAGGGCTGAACAGCACAATCTGTACCCAGCAGAATAACATTAAATCCTGCCCTCTGTGAAGAAGGACATTCACGGATGTCTTACGTAAACCAAATACAAGAAAGCATGCACATAATGAAAAATATTTGATAATGAACACAAGTTATTTAGTCCATGCAAGCCATCATTTTTATTTCTCTTTGACAGACTTTAACGAGTCAGTTAATTTTGAAAGCTTACTATCCAGAGAGTATCATTTTTGTCACACCTAGTTTTCTGCAAGGGTTGATCCTTCTGCCGGGTCATGTAAAACAGCTTTTAATTGCTTTAAAAGCAATCCTGAATTCAAGTATACATACCTAAATGCAGTTTCTAATAAGATGAGCAATTTCACTATTTTAACCCTGTCTAGGTTGCCTTGCTCTCCACTCTCAGACAGAAAGGTGCATTTCGTTCTTTAGAGAACAATTTTCCAAAATTACCTTGAAGGTACAGCCTCTATCCCCAAAGAAGTAAGGCATTGTGTAATTATAGATTCCAATGAAGTTTGGACAGTGCATGGTCACAATTGGGTATCATCGTGTCTTCTTTTAATAGCACTAAGTAGTCCTTTAGAAACTGAGGACACCAATTGTTGGAGTTTCAAAAGCAGAATCTGTTCCCATTCTTGCCTATGACTTCAGTTGATCAATATACTGGGGTTTTCATTGTAGTATTTTGAGCTACATAGTCTGCAACATGTTTTAATTGGGCTAAAGGCAGGCAGTACATGCACTAAACTAGGAAGTTTCACTGTTGCAATATGTGCACAGTGTGGCTTGAGTTATCCTGCTAGAATAAGTAGGGGTGACCCTGAAGAAAGATGATGTTCCGAAGGCAGTATATTGTAAGTCATTCTAAAATGTGTGCGTAGCCCTGTCTGTCGATTTTGCCTTCTCAGATGTGCAAGTTGTCGAAACTGGGAGCGCTAATTCAGTCCGGGACCATGACAGATGCTAGCTTCTGAGCAAGTCAAGTCACTGATAACAGTTGGGATGGTCCTCCTCCTCTTTGGCTCTGAGAACATGATGTCCATTACTTCTAAAAACAAGTAGAAAGATGGACTCGTTAAAACAGAGCAATCCATTCTACTTATGGTCAATCCATCTCAGAATAGTTTGAGCCCAGAGAAGTCGGCAGAGTTTCAGGATAGTGTTGATATATCGCTTTCTCTTTGTTGAAGTAGACTCAACATTTAATAATGCTATGACTGAGTGTTTTCACTGGCAAAGGTCTTCTGAAGTATTTGCAAGTCCACATGGTTATGTCCATTACTTAATGCAGTGTCATCTGACGGCTCGAAGCTCATGCGCATCCAGTGGTGGTATTTGGCCTTTTAAGCATATTAAGGACTGTCAGTGGTGAAATCCCAAAATTCCATACAATCACACGTTGAGAATATTGGTGAGACAGGTTGGATAAGACATGACATAGGATAAGGGACCATTCCTCCATGCAGAGTCTCTCCAGATCCTTCAAATTCCTTGTTCCACATTTATGGAGTCTCCTCTTTAGCTCGTCTCACAGGTTTTCTATTGAGTTTTGGGCAGGGGACTGGAATGGCCAAATCTAAACCCTAATTCTGTGGTCGTAGAAGTATTTTTGTGTTGATTTTGATGCATGCTGTGGATCATTGTCCTGCTGGAAGATCCATATGGCCAAGTTAATGCTTTCTGGTAGAGGCAGTCAGAATTCATTTAATGCTGGTACTTTCCAGAATCCATGATACCATGAATTCTTATAAGTTTTCTTGGGCCGTTGGAAGAAAAACAGTCATTAAAGATCCACCACCATACTTTGCTACGGGGATGAGTTTCTTCCCAGAATCTTTGTTTTTTCACCAAATCCACCTCTGGTGTTTATTGCCAGAAAGCTCTATTTTAGTACCTCTGACCCAGTCTGACTGAAATTCCCTGCACCAGTGTGCAAACTGTTGGAGTGCAAACATCCTGTGGTTGTGGCGGCATCAACTGCAGTTTAGGAGACTTTCCAACTCCGAAAGATACTGTATGACTGCAATTTTCCAACTGATTTTTTGAGCCACACATCACTTTTTTTTTTTTTTTTTAACACTTGAACTACTCTCCAAGTGTGCACATTCAAAACAGGCACACAACCTATTTCAGGCAGATTTTTTACCTTTGCTATACACCTTTAAACTTTTTCATTATTGCCCTGGTGGTCAAAATGGGCATATTCAACTTTTAAGCCATTTTCTTATGGCAAAGGCTATTCCTCCAATCGTTGAGCAGCGTCTCTCAGTGAAACTTTTTGGATGGTGTCTTAGATTTACTGGGGGAATAAGAGCACTGTTCCCCCTGTTCCACCAGCGGTTGGGGGAATAAGAGAAACCTTCACCCCTGTTCCACCAACGGTTGGGGGAATATGAGCAACTTTCCTTTCCTGTACCACTCAGCGGTTGGGGGAATAGTCACTTTATTTTTTTTTTTATTTATAGCCATTTCCTTAAATGTGACGTTCATTAGCTGTCTTTTGCGCAGCATTGCTTTATCCTTTTGTTTTATCCATGGTGATGGATGAGTAAAGGGAAATGGTCTGCAAGTCGCATTATTTTTGCACCTGAGGGAAATAGGAAGTCATGGGTGACCACTGAGGTTTTCCTAATCATTATGTTGAATTTACAGTAAAATATGAATGGATTGTGGAGAAGAGTCTTGGGGAAAATATTTATTTTAAGATACGTATATATTTTTTCTTTGAACCATTTTCTTTAAATTCTTGGATAGATTTTTGTTAATATTTTGAATGCAATATCAGAAGGGATAACAGAGACCACATTTTTTTCATAGCTTTTTAAACTAGCATTTTCCAATAATAGTGAGAGGGTGCTGTATATTAGGCATTTTAAATTCTTAGACTGACATACAATAAGTTTTCATTAATGTAACTAAAATAACTGCAGCTTTGTCTTGCATCTTTAATATAAATGGTGTAATTCCGTGAAAAATCCCCAATGCACTGCTCCATATGAGACCTGAGAGGTATTGTGGTGTCACTTCGGGATATAAAATGCAATATTCTCCGCCCCGCAGGCAAATCTGTCCATTATATTTGGTGCGCGTTGAATTATGTTGAATATTCTGTGGGTGCAGGAGACACGCGCGTGCAGAAATAAATGAGATCTATTACCCCCGGCCCTCAGGCCCTGGGTGATGGAGTAGACTGCCATTGCATGAGAATGATGCCGCGGCTGCTCAGCTCAGCCTCCTACCTGCTTATTCCTGTTCTACACTAAATCCACTGCATTACAGCCTTCAGCACACTGCCATTTTACACAGGCATATTTACAACTCAACATTAGGGCTCAATGTGCAGATTAACAACACCAAAAACAACATGCATCACGTCATATTTGAAACATGAATGCGTAAAGGACAGAAGTCGCCATCAAAATAAAAGACAGAATTGATAAAAGGTAATGTTAAAGAGATGTTCTGCACGGATACACCCTTACTCAATATCAATTGCAAGTGCAGCCCATAAGCTATCCACCACTGATACTCTTTCAAAAAGACATATCTCTCATGCAGTTTCTCACTATCACAGAAATTTCAGACAATTTCTATCACAGTGACACCCTCATTAATGTCAGATAAACAACGATTAACATCCACGGACTATCTATCGTGTGTCAAGTGCTGGCGCAGAATCACATTAACTTCTGTTAAGCTAATCTTGCCTCTCTTCCACAGGCCATAAAAACTCATTCACACAATCCATTGATCACAGCCAAAGCTCACAGAACATTATATAGCTCACAAACTCACAAAATGCTTCAGAAAAGCCCATTTTGACTCCTTTAACCTGCATATAAAACCAATTGAAAATCACTAGCACTCGTAGTTTAAGGGTAAATATGCGTAGCACTAAGCTGCTATTGATAGGCTGACTGTATGGCTGGCAGGGACCTTGCGGTAATTACTGCTCTTGCTCGGACTGTCACAAGATCCCATCAGCATGAAGTGTGGGCGGGTCCATTTTCATTGTCTCTGAGGGGACCTTCAGACTGAGCAAATGGGAGTTAGGATTTGTGTGTCCTGCCCAAACTCTGTCAGCCACAGAGGTCAAAGAGGGCAGACCGGTTTGTGTGATTAGTGTTTCTGTGGCACTGTCCCAAAGAAAAAAACACCCCTGGGATAAGAAAGGTGCTTCATGTTAGAAGAGAAATGGATTATTAATGTTGTTCATACATAATAATGAAACAACTATAACAAATACTATAACAATTATTGTATCAACCACAACATCATCAACAATAACAAAAACAAGAACAATTATTGCATCATCATCAACAACAACAACAACAACAAAAACAACAATAATAAAAAAAAAATAATAATAATAATAATTATTATTATTATTATTATTAAATCAATATGTGATATAATATGTCCCTCTAAATATTTTTAACATTTTTTGGAGCAGTCCTTCAGTTGATTTTTTGTTGTTGGAATGTGATTATTTGACAGTTTTCAGTTTTCTGATGTATTCAACCTGTGAAACCAGCTCTGGCATTCAGAGTCACTGCACTGTACAATCAGGTCATGGTGTTGTTGTGCTAGCAGCTACCCGGTGAGAGACTGAGGTTTCGTCTTCTGAAGCTACAGAGCACCACAATCTAATAAACAGGGCGTGGAATTAATTAAAAGTCAACGATCGGGGGGTTGAGCGGGAATGATTGGAATTGAGCGATTGCCCCAAATACCAGCCAGGCTCCACAGCCAGGCGAATAGCCCGGGGCCCCATCCAGCCCTGGCCCCTCTGTTTCCAGCTCATTGATTCTGTCATGTATACAAATGACGGATATTCAAGTAACGACTGTCCTGAGCGCTGAGGCTTTGCCAAGCGCGGTAAGGATGCAATCTCCAAATCCAAAGGATTGCATTGTTTATCTTAGAATCCAAAGGTGTGCTGAGGTGCCAAATATGTTGATGGCATTTTTCACTGGGATGATTTGTTCAGTTGGAAACATTTTACTCAAAGAGGACAGTTTTTATGATATTATTGACAATTGTTTTCAGTGCTAGTGTTCATTGTTTTGTAGTTTATAAAAAGTTGAAATGCATGACATGCAGACTTTCAAACCTCAACATGATTTTGTGTCAATTGGGGAGAGAAAGAGGGCAGCATATTCTGTTTTTCGCTGCCTAAAAAAACTTAGTGGGTTGGTGGTTTTCTATTAAAAGGAATTGGCTTTTTTTACTGTGCAAATTCACTCACCAATAGAAAAGTCTCTGAAACATGGCACAAATAGTATTCACATAGAGCATACAATTACGTAGACAAAGGTAAACGTACGGTGTGTAGTGTCTTCATTGACAGCACAGTGTGTAGTGGTTCAGTGTGCAGTGCAATCATTAACAGCACAGTGTGTAGCGGTTCAGTGTGCAGTGTTTTCATTAACAGCACAGTGTGTAGCGGTTCAGTGTGCAGTGTTTTCATTAACAGCACAGTGTGTAGCGGTTCAGTGTGCAGTGCCTTCATTAACAGCATAGTGTGTAGCGGTTCAGTGTGCAGTGCCTTCATTAACAGCACAGTGTGTAGCGGTTCAGTGTGCAGTGTCTTCATTGACAGCACAGTGTGTAGCGGTTCAGTGTGCAGTGCCTTCATTAACAGCACAGTGTGTAGTGGTTCAGTGCGCAGTGTCTTCATTGACAGCATAGTGTGTAGCGGTTCAGTGTGCAGTGCCTTCATTAACAGCACAGTGTGTAGCGGTTCAGTGTGCAGTGTCTTCATTAACAGCACAGTGTGTAGCGGTTCAGTGTGCAGTGCCTTCATTAACAGCACAGTGTGTAGTGGTTCAGTGTGCAGTGCCTTCATTAACAGCACAGTGTGTAGTGGTTCAGTGTGCAGTGCCTTCATTAACAGCACAGTGTGTAGTGGTTCAGTGTGCAGTGCCTTCATTAACAGCACAGTGTGTAGTGGTTCAGTGTGCAGTGCCTTCATTAACAGCACAGTGTGTAGTGGTTCAGTGTGCAGTGCCTTCATTAACAGCACAGTGTGTAGTGGTTCAGTGTGCAGTGTCTTCATTAACTGCACAGTGTGTAGTGGTTCAGTGTGCAGTGCCTTCATTAACAGCACAGTGTGTGGCGGTTCAGTGTGCAGTGCCTTCATTAACAGCACAGTGTGTAGTGGTTCAGTGTGCAGTGCCTTCATTAAGTGTGCAGTGGTTCAGTGTGCAGTGCCTTCATTAACAGCACAGTGTGTAGCGGTTCAGTGTGCAGTGCCTTCATTAACAGCACAGTGTGTAGTGGTTCAGTGTGCAGTGCCTTCATTAACAGCACAGTGTGTAGTGGTTCAGTGTGCAGTGCCTTTATTGGCAGCACAGTGTGTAGTGGTTCAGTGTGCAGTGCCTTCATTAACAGCACAGTGTGTAGTGGTTCAGTGTGCAGTGCCTTTATTGACAGCACAGTGTGTAGTGGTTCAGTGTGCAGTGCCTTCATTAACAGCACAGTGTGTAGTGGTTCAGTGTGCAGTGCCTTCATTAACAGCACAGTGTGTAGTGGTTCAGTGTGCAGTGTCTTCATTAACAGGACTGTGTGTAGTGGTTCAGTGTGCAGTGTTTTCATTGACAGCACAGTGTGTAGTGTGTAGTGGTTCAGTGTGCAGTGTTTTCATTGACAGCACAGTGTGTTCAGTGGTTGACAGCACAGTGTGTAGTGCCTTCAGTTAACAGCACAGTGTGTAGTGGTTCAGTGTGCAGTGCCTTCATTAACAGCACAGTGTGTAGTGGTTCAGTGTGCAGTGCTTCATTAACAGCACAGTGTGTAGCGGTTCAGTGTGCAGTGCCTTCATTAACAGCACAGTGTGTTGTGGTTCAGTGTGCAGTGCCTTTATTGGCAGCACAGTGTGTAGTGGTTCAGTGGGCAGTGTCTTCATTGACAGCACAGTGTGTAGTGGTTCAGTGTGCAGTGTCTTCATTAACAGCACAGTGTGTAGTGGTTCAGTGTGCAGTGTCTTCATTGACAGCACAGTGTGTAGCGGTTCAGTGTGCAGTGCCCTCATTGGCAGCACAGTGTGTAGCGGTTCAGTGTGCAGTGTCTTCATTAACAGCACAGTGTGTAGTGGTTCAGTGTGCAGTGCCATCATTAACAGCACAGTGTGTAGTGGTTCAGTGCGCAGTGCCTTCATTAACAGCACAGTGTGTAGTGGTTCAGTGTGCAGTGTCTTCATTAACTGCACAGTGTGTAGTGGTTCAGTGCACAGTGCCTTCATTAACAGCACAGTGTGTAGTGGTTCAGTGTGCAGTGCCTTCATTAACTGCACAGTGTGTAGTGGTTCAGTGTGCAGCGCCTTCATTAACAGCACAGTGTGTAGCGGTTCAGTGTGCAGTGCCTTCATTAACAGCACAGTGTGTAGTGGTTCAGTGTGCAGTGTCTTCATTGACAGCACAGTGTGTAGCGGTTCAGTGTGCAGTGCCCTCATTGGCAGCACAGTGTGGAGCGGTTCAGTGTGCAGTGTCTTCATTAACAGCACAGTGTGTAGTGGTTCAGTGTGCAGTGCCATCATTAACAGCACAGTGTGTAGTGGTTCAGTGCGCAGTGCCTTCATTAACAGCACAGTGTGTAGTGGTTCAGTGTGCAGTGTCTTCATTAACTGCACAGTGTGTAGTGGTTCAGTGCACAGTGCCTTCATTAACAGCACAGTGTGTAGTGGTTCAGTGTGCAGTGCCTTCATTAACAGCACAGTGTGTAGTGGTTCAGTGCACAGTGCCTTCATTAACAGCACAGTGTGTAGTGGTTCAGTGTGCAGTGCCTTTATTAACAGCACAGTGTGTAGTGGTTCAGTGTGCAGTGCCTTTATTAACAGCACAGTGTGTAGTGGTTCAGTGTGCAGTGTCTTCATTAACTGCACAGTGTGTAGTGGTTCAGTGCGCAGTGCCTTCATTAACAGCACAGTGTGTAGTGGTTCAGTGTGCAGTGCCTTCATTAACAGCACAGTGTGTAGTGGCTCAGTGCACAGTGCCTTCATTAACAGCACAGTGTGTAGTGGTTCAGTGTGCAGCGCCTTCATTAACAGCACAGTGTGTAGCGGTTCAGTGTGCAGTGCCTTCATTAACAGCACAGTGTGTAGCAGTTCAGTGCGCAGTGCCTTCATTGACAGGACTGTGTGTAGCGGTTTAGCGTGTGATGTTAACACCTACCCCTCGACCTCTCTCCCCCTCCCACCTCCCAGGTCAGAGTTGAATGTTTATCATGTGCACTTCCAATTGGTCCAATACTGAGCCATATTACTGAAAACATGTATTACCAAAGCGATCCTCCATAGATCCCACAGTGACCCCAGGCGAAGACGCCCCGACCCCCCACCTTTGATCCGTTGTGTCAGCTGAAGTCCACTGCCCCACCCCGTCCCCTCGCTCCTCCGCATCGACTCAAAGTCAGTTTGATTTCTTCCCACAGGGAATCATCACAGCCATCTTCTCTAAGTGCACGCGAGACCAAGGATTTATACCTGTCAATAAAAACCTATGGTAAGTGCTTCCTGGCCCTCTAAATCCAGCCACTTCACCGCTGAGCTGAGGATGAGCTTCCAACAGGCACAAATCACCGGCCGCTAAAACACGCATTTACTTACCTCTGCCGACAGATACCAGGGTAAATAATCACCCGTGCTGCGTTCTCAGACAACACTGCTTCGCTTTACTGCCAACAACAGATCATTCCCTGCCTCTCCCATGCTAAGGGGAACTGCTGTCCTTATTTGGCATAAGGTTTTCGAAATTCATTCATGTTCAATAGACATCATGTCGAAGTTAATCCAAACGTCAGAAAGACATTATTCAAACACTATTCTCCCACCCAAACATACAAACACACATCTCTTACAGTGGATTCCGGTTAAGATCAATCTGCAGGAATCTGTGTCACTGGGTTTTACAGTCAACCTGGAAAAATGAGCATCAATTCAAATCAATTTACAGACTTCCGGAAAGATACTTCAACGATCAACAGAGTGAAAATAGAGAAAAACTATTTGTCAACCAAATAAATGAAAATAAGTGCATGATGAGGTAAAAACAGAAGAAGACAAACAGCAAGGAGAAAAAAAAATCCTGATGGGAGCTGCATCCTCAGCTGGCTGGCCCAGGGTAAATATCAGGGAGAACGGTCTGGAAACAAATGCAACAGAGCATTTTATCAGTTTTATTGTGTTTGAGCTGCTGCTTAAATCAACAACAGTTCAGGTCCGAGTCAGACCACTGGATCCCTGCTGAGGTATTAAAGTTGCAGGTAAAGCAGAAAGTCCAAACGGATAGGTATATGATAGGCGATTCACAGGGGCCTTATTTTCTTATTTAAAGATGATTTTCGTTGACATAGTCAGCTGTCTGCAATGTGTGTGAGTGTCAGATACTGTCGTCTTTTGCAGCTTCAGAGATATGCTCAATCTTAACTCTGTACACAGGGGAAAAAAAAATAAAAAGACACAATCAAAACCTGTGGTCTATGTACCAAATTCTGGGAAAATGATAACGTAAAACAAACGAATTGTGCCAAATAAGTTTTAAAGAGCAACTGCCAATGGGGAAATTACCGTTGGCAGGCCGAGCAGTGGTGTAACTTCATCAGCCAGTCAAACACTCACTCACTCAGCCACGGAAATCTGTGGATAAAAAGGATGGAAAATTAGGGGCCAGGAAGGATCAAACAGTGTGCTGTTAAAAGAATTAGACAAAGCTTGCATAATAGCTCTAATTTTACTCTCAGGCAGTTTGGGCTGGTTACATATACCATGTACCCTATGAATTTGTGCAGCTTGCTTTTGAACCATGTGGAATATCACAGAGAGAGCTTTCTGCAACCTGGGACCCAAACGTGAAAGGTCCCGATTAAATAAATGTCAGCACAGCCATCTGGTACTTTTACTTTTCTTTCTACATTTTTTTCTCTTTCCATTGGGTGGTCAAAGAAAAAAAACATAGCTAGCCTGTAAATAGTTTGACAATGAAAGAGCAGGATGGATCTGTGCAATGAAACTATCTCTTCGATCCCAAAATCAACAGAAAATTTTGTGTTGCGAGTGGTAAATATAAATTACAGCTCAGGCTGTATGCACATTTGGATTACTGAATAAATTAAATTAGCATGATTCGTTTTGCTAATGTTCCTACTGCTGTTTGTTCATTTCAAATTGGATGTACAAGTAGTGGCAAAACTCCAAATCCCAAAATGCATTTTGTACCTCTCCTATTACCTGTCATACTGTTATGGGCAGCTCCTTATTGGCAGGTGATTAAGTCCTCCGGGACCAATCCCTGCCCTTGTTTTCAAAAGTAATTAACTCCTGAGCCAAGAGCAGAGGCTGCCAGGAGCCACTTTCCTGTCCTCTGTCCTTTAAATGAAATAAAAGAGACTCCGTCCGCGATCGAGCCAAAGCTCTTGGACATGGTCGCTTTGTATTGAACAATAATTAATCTAACACATCTCTGTCTGCCACACGCCAGGGTTTGGCTTCTGATTGCCAGCACTTAAGCTATTACCCTTTGGCAATGGCCTTGCCTGTTACAGCGAGTGACATATCAGTGATATCATACCACATATCATTTTTGTGGAGAAAAATGAGTAAAGCATTGGTGAAATGTGTTTGGGTGTAAAATCCTAAGCTGTGTTTGTCTGAATAGTACAGTAGAGTAAGAATGAACCTTTCCAAAACAATCAATATTTTTATTTACTTATTATTTGATCATAAATGGAAATTAAGTTGTTGATTCACTCAGTGAGCGTCACACTCTGTTTCCTAATATACTGTCTGTTGAGCATCTAGAGCCATTTCTTTCAGTTACAAAAACTGTACAAACTGGGAATAGTATACTTTTAATTACTTCTGTTGGTTATACAGCAATATTTCTGTCTATGACCGCAGACTTAATGTCCAGCCCCTTTTAATCTACATTCATATGCTAAAATACCATTCCAGGACCCATCTAATCATTGTGATTGGTTACGGAAATTTGCGTGATAATTGCTGCCAGCAGGTAACAGTAAATGTTGGTCTATTCTGGTAGGTTGAATGCATCCTGTAAATCACCTGTGATCCGTTTTTTCCACTCAGGTCTCTGTCTTACGTCACCTGCATGGGCTTCTCCTCTTTTCTATTGTTGGCTTTCATGTACTTCCTGATTGACATTAAGGGCTGGTGGGGAGTGCAACCCTTCATCTATCCAGGTGAGTTCGAGGTGGAAACTAGTGCATGAGTCAGGTGTTTGATCCAGTGTGAATTTGAATCGGAATTGAAATAAATATATAAATATGAATCCAGTTGTCTCGTTTTTTTTTTTGTTTTCTTAAGATGATTAAATGATTACATTAGATTCTGATCGAGTCCCACATTGCGAGTCAGACATTTATAGCAGATTTCACGCTTAAATTTCTCTGTTACGGGAAAGTCTAATTGGAAAGGTCGAGAATTCATGCAAAAATTAAATACGGAATTTTGTAAATTTTCTTTGTTGTTGTTTATACAATAGTTTTTTACACAGATTTCAGAACTCTTTATCCGTCAGTGACTCTTTCTGCTTGAAAAGCACTCATGTTTGAACTCTTTCACATGAGCCGATTAGCGAAGGATAAATAAGTGTCCAGCGGAAACTGTACCTCAGCTAAATGGCCGCCGGAAGAAAAGACTTAAATCATTAAGCTTTTTGTGCTGCCCATCAGCGGAGACATTGCTGTTAAAGAGCACACACTTATGGAAGGTGTCGGGCAGTGAGAGTGTGCGAGTCTACATATGTGTTCTGCATTAGCTTCAGTCAGAATATATATGCGGAACAGCGGGAGTCAGGGCTTTTTCCCTGTGTGAAAACATGATGAATGTCATTTTGTGCACTGGAGGGATCAGCTTTACGTTACAGTATTTACCCTGGTTCCTAGTGGGCTGGAAATATATGTTTTTCTTCATTCATTACCAGTCATGCTGACATGAAATCATTTTCCTGAAGTGAAGAACAAGTCAAGCCAGCCCTAAAACTTATATTCCAGTAAATTCAATGTGAGCTACTCCTTTCAAACCTCAGTTTTGTCCACGACCAAGCTTATTCCATGTCTGTAAAATTACAAACGTTTGTAGACAATAGAACAAAAAGGTCCCATCAAAAGTACTTTTAAAATTCAATATTGAAACTGAATATGTTCGTGGCATTTCACCTTTGGTTTTCTATTTTTATGGCTGTTTTTCAGTAACAGTATTTACAACACATTGTGCCATTTTTACATTTCATTCATTGCTTCTTCACATTGGATGCTTTGTGAATCGTCTGAAAGCCACTAGTTGCGTACCGTTTTCTATCTCTTATCTGCAATCGCCTTTTAATTTCTGTAAGGGTGGGTTACACTTTCATTTGACTTCCATTTAGTACCTGTGTGGACAAACTCCATTTTTCTACATTCTGCATTAATCTCTGCAGTGAGTTACTCTATGCGTACTCTGTATTCTGCTTTTGTGGTGTTTGGGTCAATGTGACCCTGTTTTTCATTTTTAATTTTAAAGATAAAATGTTTTTTTACCTGGATATCCACGACTGTGGGATATTTTCTGAGCCTAACATAGAACAAATTTTCTCTGCCTATGCTCCACTTAGGTTGAAAAAGTTAACTGGATACCAGTTGATTGAAATCTTATTTGTGATTTTACAAAAAAAAAAAAAAAAAAAATGCCTGTGGGAAATAAATTCTGTCTCGCTTTCTTAAAGCCTGTAGGGATGAATGTAAGGATGAATGCAGTCTTTATACCTGCAAGTCATGAACTCCACTGGTCTGTGATCTTCTCCTAATGCTTGAAGGGATGAACGCCATTCTTTCTGTGCCCATAGCCAAATGACTGCAGGGATGAACTCCATTTTTCTGTTGTCATATCTTTGAACCTGCAAGGATGAGCTCCATCTTTGTTTGATCCTCTTTTAATGTCTACAGTGATGAACTGTACGCTTCTGTGATCTTCTCTTAATGCCTCCAGCAATGGACTCAATCTCTTTATGATCCTCTTTAAATGTTTGCAAGGATTAACTCTATATTTATGTGATCCTCTCTTAATGCCTGTGGTGATGAACTTCATCTTTGTGTGATCCTCAATCAACGTCTACAGAGACTTACTCCATTTTTGAGCGATCCACTCTTAATTACTGCAGTGATGAACTCCATCTTTGTGTGATCCTCTCTTAATGCCTGGAGGGATGTGCACCATCTTTGCATGATACTCCCTTGATGCCTGCTGTGATGAACTCCATCCTTGAGTGATCATCCTTTAATGCCTGCTGGGATTAATTCCATCTTTCTGTGATCTTCCTTTTACTCCTGTAGGAATGAACTCCATCTTTGTGTATGTGGGCCATTCTCTCCTGGGAGCATACTTCCCTTTCAGCTGGGAGATGAAGTTTACTGAAGACCATTGGGAGGCGCTGTTCCAGAGTCTGTGGGGCACATCCCTGTGGATCGGCATTGCCTACATGCTGTACAGGAAGAGTTTCTTTCTCAAAATCTAACATAATGTGTCGATTCTCAGCCAACAACAGAATAAATATTAATAAATACTACCGTCAAAAAATGGCTGGTTACAGAGAATTTTTAAATGAGACTTGTATGACATAATCATATTGCATGCATCCAGTGACTATCATTTTTTTCACAAGAAAATTTAGTCTTTTTTAAATTACATTAAAAGTAATCTAAAGGGCAGATATAGACATGGCTCATTGCCTCCTAGGCTGGTTGGTCCTGCTAACATCTATACATATAAAATCTACTCCACCTAAATTGTGGACCATTGTTTTGGGGTAGTACCCTGGTGGAACTGCAGATTGTCTGTTTGTTCACCCTTAGGTTTGAAAACAACTATCGGGACTGTTTCAGGGCTAATATATTTTCTCTGTTAGAAAGCTAGCAAGCTTTGATCAAATTACCTCTGAAAACAGCTGTGGAAGCTAAAGCTAGATCCTTCCAGATTAGTTGGCTATCTGGTTGTCCTAGTCCCAAGCTATGCTTACTCCAGCATTTGATGGGGGAATTTCAGATTTGGGATATTCTAAACTATGAAGATTGACATTACATTAATATTTGCATAGCTAATGCCAGCTAGCGACCATGTCAAGAAAGGCAAATTAGTTTAGACAACAAAAATGTCATTCTGATAGGACCAATTTGTCAAAAAGAAAATATATTGAAAGCATATAGGCATGCATTCATTTATTGGCCTTGGCGACATGGCTCTGTTCTGGGAGACCTCTGCCCGTTTAAACCATGGAGGTAATAATAGAACTGGAGAGATCGAGGAAGTACCACCCCTATTACTTTCAATGGGAGATGCTAGGCCAGCTACTTCAGCCCAGGAAGTACGGAATTGACCGACGCCATCTATAAAAGTGGCGTTCCATGGGTGCTTATTTCCGGCACCATTTCATAAGATTGCCAATCTGATTACACAGCACAAATGGCCAAGAAAATGTGTCGTCTGTGCGGATTGGCGAATGTGTTCGAGGGGAAATGACGAGCAATGCTGTTAATCCAGAACGTGCACGCACTATACACTCATTGGCTGAACTGCTGCAGTCAGAGCAACAGCTGGACAACCAAACTCGTGCACGAGCTGTCATCAAGCTCTAAGTAGCAGTTCTTATTTTACAGGCCCTCTTGAAAACAT
Organism: Gymnothorax javanicus; assembly: GCA_029692085.1. NCBI lineage: Eukaryota > Metazoa > Chordata > Actinopteri > Anguilliformes > Muraenidae > Gymnothorax > Gymnothorax javanicus. The sequence goes on along the minus strand of CM056208.1, from coordinate 25,716,911 downwards.
CGAACAGTTGCGTCAGACAAAGAGCAAAATGATGAAGGATTACCAAATACATTTTCTTTTCTTTTCACTTTATTTGGCAAGAAAAAAATGCGCACTTTTCAATTGGTGTCTATGGAGCTTTGGCCACAAAATTGCATCCTTGGGAAACATGGAAGCAGGAAGCTAACATACTAACTGGTTGAAGCAAAGGTTCTTCCTCGTTCTCTCTGGTTCTATTATATACCTCTATGGTTTAAACGTGGAACCGAAGGCAGGGAGCTGCAACTAACCCCCTATAGAACAGAGCCTACAGCAACAATGACATCAAAAAGAAGAGACGTTGCAATAGATCAGCAATTTAGACAAGAGAGCAGGATTAAAGAATGCGATAGACTGGTGGAGCTGGGGTAGAGGAGGGTTGTTGAGCGAGCACACCAAGAGTAACTTCTCAGGATGGCAAGCTTAAGTAAGCCAGCATATTACCAGCCAAGCAATCATCTGACAGTGAGGTCAGATAACAGTCATTTACACTCAGGTGACTCTCCAACAGGTAGAAGCAGTGCCTCTACGTTAAGCAAGTTTGACTCCGTGGCCTATCAGAATTTACACCAAAAGCTTCATTTTATTTCCTTTATGTTAGCCGCCATCTTATAGTTTTCATATATCGACAGTATCCATAGATTAGCAAGATAATTAGCTCCCTTGATGTAGACTATTGTGTAAATAACCAGCAATTGTTACTACTAATATAGCTAAGCTAGTTAGCCCGGCTAGATTGTGCTTGCCAGGTTGCTCAAAGTTAAACTACAGATAATAATATATAAAATCAAATGTGGACATCAAGGTTATTTCTTGGAATTGTAGTTCATCTGTGATGGAGAGCAGCATTGCATGTTTGCTGTATTCACAATGTCTTGTTTCCATTAGTCAAGGACTGAAGCTGTACTGGAATCCTTTTCGTAAATCTTTTACGAAAGCAATAGTGTTCCTTTCAAGTTGAGTAAACTCTGCTTACATGGCGAGGAGGAATGATTATGGACTCAATCACAATCTCACTGGAGCTTTGCAATAATCCAGTCTTCTAAAGTTCAATTTCAGCTAAAACACTCTATCTAGTCAGCTGCCTTTGTAGGCAGTCGATAGTAAGGCATCAAACTAGATTTGAGACACAGCTAACATTCTTCACAGCCCTCTCTATCATTTGACCTTATATCAGCTGGGCAGCTAATTTAACTAAGGTAATATAATGTCAGCTGACGTTTAATCCCGAGAAAAAATGCTAGATAGCGGTCCTGACCTCAACCCGGCTCTCAAATTTTCCGCTTGTTATTGGTATACTTGTAAAGTTATGTCATTTAAATTTCCATCAAGTTTATAAATAAATAAAAATGATTGGAAAAAGTTACCCTAATGTTACAAAATGAATGAGTATGTAGCCTACCTAACATTACTTTTATAACAAACTTTTATTCAGTAAGTAGTAACTGTTATCAGAAGACATCATTCCTTTTTCATTTTCTTATGAATTCAAGTGAACTGAAATTATAATGGAGGCGTGGACTAGATGCCAGTGGACTGACCTCGCTCAGCTGTTTGAATCTGGGTAGTGAGCTGCAAAAATACATCTGCAATTACCACTTATTGCCATTTGTGCCACTGAAGAGAATGAAATAAAGATCTTTGAAATGGTTTCTTTACTTTCAAACTTTGTTATATGAGTATTTTAGGAAATGACTGCTAAATTATATTGTTCTTAGGGGATTTTTGATTTACAAATAGTATCATTGCATGCAAGGTTTCATGCCACATATGACTACAAATATCCAAATTGAATTATAACTACACAACTAGAACTGAGAACAATTTTCTGAAATGCGATCCTGTAGTCAGTTACCACATGCATGCTGCATCTCACTCAAAGCTTTACTCTTGTTGACAAGATGTATACTGTCAATGCTGTCTTTGCCAAAGTAATCCATCACATTGTTAAGAAGACATGACCAGCGTAAGATCACCAGCGTGAAGGGATGACAGGTTGGATCTTTAACATGCTGTAGTCTTTAACATATTATACTGCACAATTACCAAATTGGTAGCACTGTTGGACTGTCAGATTTATTGCCATGCATGCACATCCAAGACTGTTTCATTCGGTGTCAATTGTGTGGGTGTTCAATGGAGACAATTAAATGTGATATTCTGAAGTGGTACTTAACAAATTGGAGAGTGTGGACCCGCCACTGGAAAGTGTCTGTCATTAGACGGTTGCCATGGCCACTCCCACTTTCATTAACGCGGCAGCGGTGCCATCTGCTCCGCAAGTGCCGCCATTTTAATAGAGTTCAGCCCTCAGCCCTCAGCCCTCATCAGTGGAGGCAGCTGTCAAAACAACCCAGACTGTACTGATCGAGCCGTGTCACCTCACCGAAAGCATGTTAATACGCTTCAATCAAAGAATATTAGGTCAACTTTACTGACAGTAATGAGTTTTTTTTTTTTTGTACAATAGACAAACAAATAATAAATAAATAAATAAATAAGCTAAGATAGTTACCATACAATTATTCTTAATATTACCTTCCCCAAATATCATTAAAAATAAAGCAATAAAAAACCGAAATGCTCCAAAAAAGAAAAATATCTGACCTTGTTACGTTGAATGACCGTGTTCATCCCTGAACGCATTAAGGAAGGACCACAGTGAGACAGGGTTTTTTCAAGCCTTTCTGGCCTAGACTAAAACAAGGTCCAGAGCCAATTAGGCCTCATCTGTCTAATGGCTGAAAGTAAGTACTTTTATGACTGGCCACCTGGGGTAACCAGGCTTCTGTTCTATTGGGTGGTTTTGTTGGGAAAGTGTGTCTGTGTGTGTGTGTGTGTGTGTGTGTGTGTGGTGGGCGGGGGGGTTGTAAGGATTGACGTTAAATCTTTGTTACTTACCTTTTAATGAAATGAAAGACTTGTTTTGGCCAACTGTAGATAGTGCTTGTGCGTGAGAATTCTAAAAACATCTGCATTAAGAATCACATTGTAGCAAGAGCACAGTTGAATGCGGCTATATTACATGATATCCAAATTCATAAAGCCATTCAACCTTCTCTGCCTGCGAGATCACTTAGGTTTCAAAATCATTTTGGCAATCTAGAACAAATAAATCAGGCCCGGACCTAGACATAAGGGAAAAAAATTCACATGACCACATACCACCGAACCAGCTTGTCTCTTTCTTGACCATATTGATTCACATGGACCATGCATCTGAAAATGAGTATGATCGTATGACATGGAAATTTGAGCTGCATTAGAATGTGTCCGTGTTGGTTTGCTCATTTCCTTTCTTATATTAAGTGGTGTATAAAGGAAGCAGCCAACGGAGTAACATTACATTGCATGCATGGACTCTACAGTGTAAGATGTGAGGTCATATCCTGTCCTGGATCTATAGTTTCCAACACTGTGCTCAGTCTGGGTAAGCCCTGGCCTGTACTGTTTATCCTGCAAAGGAAATGTATGGGGTGGAGGCTATCATTTCAGCTGAGCAGTAACACACCTGGATTCTGCAAATGAACCCTTTGGGGCCTTGGTGAAGTCCAGTAGTACCAGGGGTGCAAATATGTAGTTGAAATGAAAGCCTGCACTCACACTGACCCTTTCTTGATAAGGTTGAGAATTCCTGCTGTGAGGGTCACATGATGCAATCATCTGGAAGCTAAATTCATAATAAATAAATAAATAAATAAATAAATAAATAAATAAAAACTCTTTACATCAAGCTCCTTAGATTAGAATCTGCTTGGTCAGGACTGTAGCTGCAAGTCCATGATGTGTAAACAAACTTGTTCCCAAAACCCAGTGAAACTGCGGCGACATTTTGGATTTGGGGGGATTCTCTCCTCTCTCTCTCTATCTCCTTCTCTCTTTCTGTCTCACTCTCCCTCTCTATCTTTCTATCCATCTCATTCTCTCTCTTTCTTAATCTATCTCTCTCTCTAGCTCCCAGTAAATTGTGACTGAACTAAGGACCACTGTTGTGGACTTGTGGTATGCCTGACACAGTTTCAATCTTTTGCCTCAGTGAGCACAGCCCACTGTACACCCGCTATATTCATGCCTAGAAGGTCATTGCTGTCTCAATAAGTAGGGCATATCTACTCCTTTCACTGTATTCATTTTCAGGAGCCTGAAATTTAGCGAGTTAGACCTCCTCCCTTGTGTCTGACCTCACCCGTGATTAATTAAACAGCGGTTCCCACTCTGCAGTTTCACTTTAGTATGTCATATACATGTTGACAGAGAAGAAGCAGGAATTTTCATTTTAAAACTGACAAATTAATAATTATTGCATTTCTTATGGTATAGTTTTGCAGATAGTATATTCAGTTACACCTGAATACAATTTATCCATTCAAGCATATTACAACACAGAGGTCTTCCATTACTTCTGCGCATGTTCACTTGTTCACCACAGTAAGATTAACATTCATTCCATGACGGAGGCTATACTCGTACTGTATGTTGCAATATAAAATAAAACCATCTTAACAACATAAAACGTTCATTTTTGATCTGTTGCCTACAGAAGCCCCTCGCATATTCTTGGCTTTTTCCCTAGCATGCAAATATGTATCATGAATATATGCAAAAGCATTCTGATATAATAGCTTTTCCCGTCTTTATTCGGGACGTATTTTTCTTTGTTGGATGGAGCCCTACACTGTAATACGGACAGTTCCCTTAGGAACCTGGACCTTGTGGCAGCCAAATGTATGCAACAAGAACTGGCCCAGTATGTCACCTAGTGGAGAGGCCTCACTTCAGTGTCTGTAGTTCCGTTCTGTAGACAGTGAACTTCCGAAATGGGAGTTTGGAAACTTCTCCCCTTTAACCAATTGAAAAAGAATAACCAGAGGTATTTGTAACAAAAATAAATAGGCTAAACAAGAGCTTTATCAATGCAAGTGAAAATCTATTCGAAAAATGCTTCAATTTTTAAAGACAAATCTCCAGAAGTAACCAGCAGTCGGTTCGATTTTTTCGTTATGCGTACAGGCTTAAACATTAAACATTTGAAAGAGACTATTCGCCTCGCAGCGCTCCGGAGCGAAAGTTCAAAGAGTGGGGCGGATTATAAAATTAAATCTTATTGGCCCAGCTGCGGGTCAAATAACAGCAGTGCTTCTCTCATCTGCCCCGCAGCGGTGCGAACGGCAGAACTGCTTCTCTTGTCGACCCCATTGCTGAGCAGATAGCCGATCTCTTTCCCCAGTTCACCCCGCTGCGGGGGGAATAGCCACTTCCTAAACGTATGGTCTACCTTCTTTGCGATTTATTTCTTACACTGCTAACAGACAAGACTTTTGGCGAATGAAAGCGACTGATTCTGGACTATAACTTCGCCAACTTAGGTAATATTAAATGTGGAACGCTGCAGCGCCTCGTTCCTCTCTGAGTTTGATTTAGAAAAAAAAAAAACATTATGTTGATATTTCTTTGAGCGCGGGATCGTACTTTGGGAGCTCCACCATCAGGACTGGACAGCACACTGCAGTGCAATTCCAAACCTCCCCCTGCGCCGAGCGCCTCAGTTGCCCGGTGAGCACACGCTGCAGTGACCACCTCGCAATGGGACGACCGCACTGAGGGGACTACTTCAGGCACAATATAGAAACCCTGGCGACTTTTCCGAGACATCCGATTAATACAATCCGAAAACGAATTGTCTTTCCTTTCCTACCTCGAGACTCGAACCTATGAATTATAAATATGGGGAAAGCGTTTGTTTTGTTTCTAAGAGGCATCACTTTGATATTTGGGCTGTTTGTCGAAGGTAAGGCTCTGTTTATTTTTCTTGAAAGCTATATGTGTATTTTTTAATGAGAGTGATGACCCATGAGTGCTGTCAGCACGCATAGTTCACCATGTTGATGTTGTTAAAGGTTTTTTTTATCATTAGACTACCGACTTTCAAGAACCTTTCCTTTAGCCCACTGATATTTTAAATGTAATAGTATAGAAATATTGCAGTTGTTAGTTGGCTCTGTTAACTAAGAATTCAGAGGCAATATGCATTGGACTGCAATTCTGAGAAATATAAGAGGTTTCATGCAGTTTGTGGACCCGATTATGAATTGAAAGGACGAAGACTTTACAAACTGCATTTAAGCCATCGATTCACTTCCTATGAATAGCACAGTTTAATGCTGACGGTAGCATCTATTAATTTGCGGATTTAATGTTCTTAAATGTTCTCCGTATTTACTTTGATTGCATTAACCCTACTGAGGCTATAGACGCACCATGGCGGTGCTGAATGTTGCACTGTTTATCAATGCGGAGCGGGAAACGGACCTGTTGGTTTTGGGACGTTATCCTGCTGGAAGAAGAATAGCCCATTGGACATTGATTTATAATTACAAATATCAAATAGAATTTGTATGTCAAGCAATTGTTCTGGATGTAAAACCCGAATCTTTTTACTGATGCTACGGCATAGCATCGCCTCCGAGTTTTCCGTAATGTAGCCTTAATGTCCTAAGAAAATTACAGAAAACAAAATTTAACCGGTTCTAATAGCTGCTGTAACTTCATTATTGTTTCCGACAAAGATTTTACGCACGGTTGAGACGTCATGGGTTGCCGTATATAAAATTGAATTTGCACAGTTGGCATGCTGAACGGTCAAATGTAATTGTTTTGGAGAAAGTATATGAACGCGATTCCGAACCACCGCTGAGGTCGCCTACTGACCTCAGTTTGAAGGCTTTAAGGACGTACGGGACATCTTAGCTCGCGCCAGCATCGTTAGGTTAAAAAAAGATACTAATAATGATACCGCATTTTGTTGGCCTAATCCAGATAACTTTTTCTGTCGCAGAATCTTACAAATCAAAATCTTATTTGGTCACAAATGCGATAATTGCTGTACGACTGAAGCAGTCAGCTTGCAAAAATTACAGCGGTCAGACAATAATTTGGCAGGCTACTGATCAACACATTTTTTTATCGTCCTAAAACATTTCGGACTCTCTGGTTCTCAGAAATAGTAACAGGGATCTTGATTCAAAAGGGATGCGGAGTACTACTGAGTTTGTGCGCGGTGACTGTCCAGCTTTTGTACCAGACTGTTATGGAGTAAGAATGAACTGAGCGCTGGCCATGCAGCTCGCTTGGATTTCGCTGGGTCAGTGCTACATAGGCCGTGTGGCTGAAATGCAGACAGCAATGACAATAATTATAATCCCACAGTAAAACCCCTCCAACTGTACTAACACTCTCCTCTCAAACTCACTATATTTAAACACTTACTCATGCCCGAGCAGTTTATGAAATGTACAGAAGGGTTATATACATGCAGCATTTCTATAGCACGTGGCACTTGCAAAAACACTTATAACAATACCTTTAAATACTTTGGCCAATGAAGCATAAATAGCACATCTTAAACAGGCATTGGCGTATGTTTAGACCCGTTAGAGTTTGGCATAATGAATATTGCTTTGCCCGCCCCCTCATATCTCTCTCTCTCTCTCTCTCTCTCTCTCTCTCTCTCTCTCTCTCATACACTTTTGACTCTTTCCTGCTATTGAGCAAGTAATAATATATCTTTCACAATAATCATGAAAGATCATATCATCTAGCAAGCGTACTGCACAGTGTAGAGTGTCAGCCCTCACTGAAATTAGTGGATTCATTTAAATTTCTTTACCATCTCAACCGTTAAGCCTATATAAAAAGGCCTACTTAATTTTTGTTTCATATGGCAAATGTTTTTGTAGACTACAGTGGCATATTTGTTCATGTTATTCTCTATTTGTTTTCATTGCAGACCGTGAAGTAAAACATAAGAAAAGTTTAAAAGTGCCCAAAATTGAAATGTGGATTTCTCATCTGTTTAATCAATGCAGTCATTCTAACATCATACTTTCTGAATTGCATTCACGTCTCTGATCACAAACTGAAGTTGACGCATTGATCGCAGATCACTAAACCATAAAAATCCACGGTGACACAGGCGTCATAAGGCCTATTTGTTCCATGTGGTACATTCGATCGGATTTATATCCCCCCTAATTTCCCTGCAAGGGGCCTAAAGCAGTTCGTTGCGCAAAGAGTTTGCCACCTGAAAAGACTTAAAATGATTCGTCTCAAACAAACAGGTACGCTGGCGGACCTCACACGCAACGGTCGCTTTTCTGGAACAAAGGCACACGCGCGGGTGCGAGTGTGTGGGCAGGTGGCGGGCAGGTGTACTGAATCCTGAGCAAACACGCACTGTTTGTCCAGCCGGAGAGGGATGCTGCCAGTAAAATAATGGAACCAGCCGTGTTGATAACGGGTTGAGCCAGAAAAACTCATTAAAAGAGACCCACACAAGCTGGCTGCAAGCACGAAATGCAAAAAGGTATATATATATAATATATATATATATATATATATATATATATATATATATATATATTTTTTTTTTTTTTTTTTTTTTTCCTGAAACTGGCCTAACTGAATTTCCGGGCCGATGTATAATTAATATATTTCTGGATAAGGTATTTATTTCTGTTTTAAATTTCATACTTTGAAAATCCAGTCGAAACATAAAGCACTGTCATATGACCAGTAAATTCACTTTTCCTGGAAAATCCCCAGAGCATGTCTACGCTCAAGTTAAAAGATGATTATGACTTAAGCAGCATGCAAATAACCTTTCAATCTCCAACCATGCAAATGTGCTTTTTGATAACAGAAATTTCCCATCTTCGTTCAGATCGAAAGGTTAAGAATGGTTCGGCCTATTTCGTGGGCCTACAGAATATTTATTGTAAGCTGCCAATGGATGTGTTGGCGCTTGATGCGGACTTGTGGTGCTTAGGTTTCCTTTTTGGAAGTGGCTATTCGCCCCGCAGCGGAGTGAATTGGGGAAAGAGATCGGCTATCTGCCCCGCAACGGGGCCGGCAAGAGAAGCACTTCTGCTATTTGCCCCGCATTTGGGCCAATAAGAGATTTAATTTATAATCCGCCCCACTCTTTGATCTTTCGCGCTGAACCGCCGCGGGGCGAATAGCCTCTTCCATAGTTTTTTTTTTTTTTTTTAGTTGGTGCATGTATTGTTTGGTACCAAATCCGATGGAGTTGTAAATACGTATTGTGTAGTGATCTGCAATCGCATTCTCCCATCAATGCGAAGTTAGTCGCTCTCCCAGAATCTTTTTTTTAAATGTTTTATATGGTGGTGGATTTTTCCGTCATGTTCATTTCACGCGTGCTATTTATCTCACTTCCTTTGTTACTGAAGGCGTTATTTTAGACTGAAGGCTTCGTGCATCGTCATTGGCCTACTGTATTGCGTTCGGAGGACAAATTCAAAATGCTGTTGAAGAACGGCCTGCAGTACCTCTTTTATCCTGAGAGTGACCTCCTATTTTAGCAATCGCCATATTAATTAATGAGAGGCCTGGTTCTGTGGAGGGAGTGCGTTCTTTAGTGCTTCAGTGTCAAAAAACCAAATGAGCCCGAAACTGAAGGGCTTCAAAGCAGCTTTATCGATCGGGAGAAAATTTATTTTTTAATATTTTTTATGATCTCAGAGGGTAACTTTTGCTTGTTTACTTAGTTTGCAGAATAAGAATAGTTTGATTTGTCTGAAATTACCATCAGTAATTTTGAGCAAATTTGTGTGCTCATTAGCAGTTCACCAAGTTCTTTCACTGTGCTTATATTATGTTTATGTTGATCACTATAGACCACTGGTCCTCAAATCACACCCTACGAGGTCTGAGAACTGCTGGTTTTCCACCCTCCCTTTACCTGGGAGTCAGGTGTTAACACAGTTTGGCCAATCAGAGGCACTAACTGTTCATTTACTCACTTGGGATAACAGAAAACTGGGCTGGGTTTGGATTCGAGGTCCAGACTATAAGGTGAGCAGTGGCAGAGTTCGTAATTTGTTTAAGCTCATGTCAATCACTTCAGGGGTAAATCAAGTGTAGCAGTTTGAATTTGCTGATGGATATTCCAGCCAAAAAATAAAAAAGAAAGACATTAGAATAAAAAGCAAATAAAAATAACCTTCAGTGATTCTGATACTTCAGCTACCATACTGTTAAAATGTCATTGGCCATTTTATATGGTATGTTTCAATTTTTTTCTAGTTGTTTATCAAGAAAGAAAAAGTTGGACTTGAGTTACATTAGAGTAAAGTACCATACTTGTATTTACTGGAAGCCCTTCAGTAAATGAATGTAAAGAATCTTTTTTGTTACCTGGTAATGTCATTCAGTAACGCTGACAAATGTGCGCCTGTGATTGGTTGTGACACATTTTGGAATTCAGTGCATTGCTGCCTGTTTGAAGGCTCTGTTTGGTCAGAATCTCAGTAGAATTGGGAAGATTTTTTTCCCCATTTGTTGCTCATTTGTGTTGTCAGTCAGAGCAGAACTGAATCAGAGTGTACTCAAGCTTGCCTTGTCTTTCCAATTCGAGACGTCTATCTTTGGCAGAATATGGTGTGTGTGTGTGTGTGTGTGCGTGTGTGTGTGTGTATTTTTGTGTGCCCATGTCTGCATGTGTGCATGCATGTGTTGATGTGGAAGCCTAGTTAACTGCTATGACATTGACAGACAATGGCACTTCACATTGAAATCACTTCTAGTTAAAACCCAGAGATCTTTTTTTTATTAGAGCAGAGAAAAATTAAATGATTTCCTCTGAGTGTCTTTTTAATTGCCTCCTTTGTTTCCATGAATGCGTAATTAAATTTTTATCATGTTTAAATTAATGTTGAAACAGTACATTTATAAGAGGAATTACTGTACATCTAACTTGCAAATCACATCTAGTGGTGTTTTTTTTTTTTTTTTTTTTTAGAAACATACAGTGTCTCTCAAAAGTCACTGTAGCATTCTGGGTAACTTGGCTTGGTGGTGGCAAATTCTAGTGTCTCAGCACTTTGGAGAAATGTATACAAAGAATACAATTGTAACGGCTATTTTGTCTGCATGGAGCTTCAGTGACGCGTTTCACATCAGAAGAAAAACATGGAAATGGCTCCATTATCCGTTTGCTAATCAGATGGCAGTGGTTAGGCAGTGTAGTTGGTACAGTTGAGTCTGCCAGGGTCATAACAAAGCAATTCAAAGGGAGCCACGCCTCATGAACCCGACCAGTCATATTCATTCAGTGCTACCTGAGCTAATGCTTTGAAATAGAAATGAGGAAACAGGGCTTTCCAGGCTTGTCAGTAGCAGTTATTCGAGAGGCACTGCTCTGTGTGAAGCAGCATCGAGGGTCTGAGCCGCACAGTTTTTCATCTTTTGACCTGGAGAGCTGTTTGTCACAGTGTGGTGAAGGTGGGGGCGGGGATGTGGTGTGTGAGTACATTTACATGTGCTTCTTCACTGCCAATTCTGTGGTCAGCATCAGCCCGGCGGTGTAAGTGGAGAGCTGAGGAGTTAGCGAATCTGAGTAAAATTACGTTGATCAGCAGAATAGCTGAGGAACTCTCCTGTTTCTTACACAAGAGCTGGGAGAGGTCAGAAAGACACAGGGCGTGATGAGTTTTGTTTTCACTGGCCACTCTAGACCCAGAAAACCAGGTTAAGTGAGCTAGCTATTCAGTAAACTGCTTTAATTGGTCAATTATTTGTTGTATCACAACAAAAACCTGCAAACACTGTGACTCTTAAGGACCCCAGCTGGCTGCCCTTGTACTATACACTGCACAGGACTTGCTCTAATACTAGTGGTCCACATCTCTGTTCTTCCAGAAACTTTCCTACGCTCATGCCAACTCACAATGTTATAGCTACTTATATAGAAAAAAAAAAAAAAAAAAAAAATTTTTCTTGCCCATATCACCAAACAAGTAATGTAAATTTATGAATGTATTGTACTAGGCAACCTGCTAAAATTAGCAAAAATGATTTTTTTCTTTGTTAAACCATAAATCCTCCAGTAATCTGTGTTGGAAAACATGGGAGGCAGTAGCAGAGAGGCCTTGTGGTGGGCCAATACACAACCTCGTCTGGACCCAATGCTTCTCGTGTATACTTCTTTGATCATTTCCTTTGTGTGGTGACCTCATCATCCCTCAGCCCTGTGTGTTAACCTCATCACCCTTCAGCCCTCACCCTAATGTCCCCACACCTTGTTTGTCTCTCCCCCACCTCCTATCATTCTAGGGTAAATTACCGTTTTATTCCTATGCATCTTTTGAACTTCAAGCTATAAGTGATCACATTTTCCCTCTGTAGTTGGTTCTTGTTCATCTCTATTTGGGGAACAGACCCACTAGTTCCTCTACTCTGTTAAACTATCCATTTTGCAACTAAGACGTGCCTGCATTTATTTTTTTTACTTACAAAAGTACGGAGGAATACAGCGAACTCTTAAAAAAACCCCCCACAATCTGTATAGGCTTGTGTGAGAGGGTTCATGTGGGAGTGAGTGTATGTGTGTGTGCATGTGGTCATGTGAGTATGTGTGCTGTGTGTGTGCATCTGTATGTGTGCATGTGTGATGTACGCATTCATCTGTGTGTGTGTGTGTGTGTGTGTGTGTGCATACGGGTCCACATGTGCGTGTCTTTGCATACAGGTGCAACAGTGTGTGCATCCAGGTTTGTATTTGCTTGTACAGTATATGTGTGTGTGTGTGTGTGTGTGTGTGTGTGTGTGTGTGTGTGTCTGTTTGTGTGTGCATGTGTCTGTGTCTGTGCGTGCGTGTGTGTGTATGTGTGTACGCATGTGCGTGCATGTGTGTGCGCATGTGTGTGTGTATTCGTGTGTATGTATGTGATTGTGTGTGTGTATGTATGCGTGTGTTTGTGTGTGTCTATATGGAGAAAAAAATTGCAGAACCAGCTCACAAGCTTTTGGCTATTAAAAAGCTGTATAGGAAGCGGTTGGCACAATATGCTGCCTTAGCAATCCGTGGCTTAATGACTTCCACTATCATAGTGCTGGGCTTAGCTGCTCAGAGAGAGCATTTCCAATGGACATTAGTGCAGGTTGTGGTCCTGTTACTTCCAGTGAACAAGCAAAGGTTGGGAACACAGTGATTCAGATTATTCCATCACAAGGATGAGTCACTAAACTAGTATCATGACTCATGGTAGCTGTTACACATACCATGTCATTTACCAAAAGAACATAGATGCTAACCCTATTTTATTATTGTTTTTTTTTTTTTTTTTTTTTTTTTTGGAGGGGGGGGGGTCAACATCTTTTGTCTGACCACTGGCTTACAATATAGAAATGATGCCATTCACTATTCACCTCTAAATTACTGATTATTTGCTTGTTGACCTTCTAGGCACAATTAAAAAAAAGTAAAACATTCTTTAAGAGGCTCATAATCTGCCTATGACTCTGACTTTGAGTGTGCCCGTAAGTGGTTCTTTTGTTTATGAATTTGCATTGATTTACCGTAAGCTCACCTCTAAAAGCGACTCAAAGACGCTCTGGGTTTTCAAAACAAACAGTAATAACACCAATGATGATGGATGCTGTCCTCCGAGACATGATTAGCTTGCATGAAGGACTGCAAACTGTCATCAGACTCTGACTTAGGATGGGAAAGGATGCCCTACTTTTTTCTCAGCCCAGCAAGGACAAAGCAGAGAGGGAAATCAACAATCAAGAATTGAAATGCTCCATTTTATATTTCTTGATTGGGGAATGCTAACTGCATCTCTATGGCTACCAGTGTTGAGCACATGCATTCTCTGGTGCTATTTCCTTGAGATATCAAACTTGCGACAGGAGAAGACTTGCACTAAACCCAAGTGGATACTCACAACTACAGGGGAAAGCGAGCACTAAATCTAAGAGGCCGCACACAATTACAGGAAAGAGTTAGCATTAAACCTAGCAGGGAAAAGACTTCAGGCACAAATTCATCTAGAAGGGCACTAAAATCCCAAAACATCAGTCCCAAGATTTATTTTATAAAGTTGCAAATATTGGACTGAATTGATTTTTTTTGCATTAAAAACACGTGGATATGACTTGCTGAGAAGTCGACATGATTTTATGATGTCATGTCATAATGGTATGACATTATGTCCCAAAATTTTTCATCACATTTGGAACTAAATATTGCCTTTCTTCCCATTAAGTTAGGTCCAGTATCGGCACAATTATTTATGAAATATTTTGTTCACAGCCAGTCAGACAAACAAACAGACTCAGGCAATCACATAAGCCCCAATCACATTTGTTGGCAAGGCTAATGAAGATTGAGGAAGTGCCAGTGAATCTTATGGAATTTATAATCTCTTTGGCCTTTACAGTTCAACTTCACATCTTAGGAAGCATTCAGTCTGCCAAAGAACCTTCTGTGTTACTTAACATCAAAAACATTGAATTTGCAAATATACTGAGCTTTACACTTCACCTAAAAGCTTCTAAATACAAATATTCTAGTGGATTTTGTTTTCCAAATCAACACGTTCTCATCCCGACTCGTCATATAGTGACACTACCTGACCAAGCGTTGATATATGATGCAAAAGGAAGTTTTTGGCGTCCTCATTTGACGCTTAGGGTTAGGGTTCGGGTTAACGGTTAGAGGATAGGGTTCGTTTTTAAACTGGCGTCAAATAAGAACGCCAAAAGCCTCTTTTTGCGTTGTACATCAACACTTGGTCAGGTAGTGTCACTATATGATGCGTCAGGTGAGACTGGGCTCTCCAGATGGTCCAGATTCTCGGCTAGTGAGACCTAAGAAAATGGAGGATCACCTCCATGAACAGTAGCGTCACTAGACTTTTTATTCTGGGGGTGCACAAGGGGGGCACCACAGTTTGATGAGGGGGAACGCAATTTATTTTGTTGACTGGGGGGGAATCGCATTTCATTTTTCTTGACTGGGTTGGGGGGCCAGTGACATGCGCTTTGTTTATTTATTTTGCGTATCTTAAATGGGGGGCACATGGGGCGGCATGAGATGTCCGTGGGGGGGGGCACGTGCCCCCCCCGGCCCCCCCTTGGCGACGCCAGTGTCCATGAAACAGTGCTGCCTTTATTCTCAGATATTTTTCCCTCCTGCATAATACTGATTGGGCCCTGCAACAGCTATTAACATCTATCATATCAGTTTTACACCAATTTTCAGAGAATTTGTTGACAGGTCTCTTTGCATGGTAGCGCAGTGGTTAAGTGCGCTTAACTTAGGATCCTGAGTCCTGAGTTCAAGTCCTTGCTGTGGCTTTCACGGTGTGTTCATGGGCAAAACGCTCCATTCCCACAGTGCCTCACTCCACTCAGGTGTATAAATGGGTACCAGCTAATGGCCAGAGAAACCTGACAAAGAGCTGGAGATGTAACCTGCAATGGACTGGCATCCCATCCAAGGGGATTAGCTGTACTCCTAGTCGCTTAATACCACAGGAAACCAGGGTTAAGCACCGGCCTGATGGGTCAGTAGTTTCGCAACAGACTTCTCTTACCACAAACTTTAAAAGGAACTGCATCACTTGTGTATGCTTTTCTTTGTCGGTATTTATAGAAGAGCACAATGCTGTGAAAAAAAGTATTTGCCCTCTCCCCAATTTATTCTATATTTGCTAATTTATTACAAACCTTTCAGATCATCTGACTAATTTAAATATAAGACAAAGACAATGTGGGTAAACACTAAATGCAGCTTTTAATTGATCATTTCATTCATTGGGGGTAAAGAGTTATTCAAAACCTATATCACCCATTTGAAAAAATAATCGCCAGCCTAAACCTAATAACTGATTGTATGACTGTTGGCAGCAACAACTGTATTCAAACCTTTGTGATAACTGGTAATGAGTCTTTACATCACTGTGCATGAATTTTGCCTTCTCTTCTTTGTAGAATGGTTTTAATTCAGCTACAATGGAGGGTCTTCAAGCATGAGCTGCCTGTAAAAGGTCACGCCACACCGTCTCAAACAAATTCAAACCAGGACTTTGACTAGGCCACTCTTTAACCTTTTGTGTCATTCAGAGGTGCACTTGTTTGTGTGCTTCAAATTATTTTCCTGCGGGGTAACATTACATCACAAACTGATGGCCAGACATTTTCCTTCAGGATATTCTGGTAGAGAGCAAAATTCATGGTTCCATCAATTACGGGAAGTTGCTGAGGTCATGAAGCAGCGATGCAGCCCCAGATCATCGCACTACCTCCACCATGTTTGACTGTTGGTAGGACTTTCTTGTTGTAGAATGCTTTGCTAGCTGGACACCAGATGTAACAGGACCCATATCTCCCAAAAAGTTCCACTTTTGACTCATCAGTTTACAGAATATTACCCTAAAAGTCTTGGGGGTCATTAAGATGTTTTTTTTTTTTGCAAAGGTGAGTTGAGCCTTTATGTATTTTTTGGCCAGCAGTGTTTTTTTTGCCTCGCAGCTCTCCCATGGACGCCAGTTTTGCCGTCTCTTTCTTATCGTGGAATCTTGAACACTGATCTTGGCTGAGGCAAGTGAGGCCTGCTGTTCTTTACATGTTAGGCTGGGTTTGGTTGTGAACTCCTGGATTAATTGTCAGTGTGCACTTTGAAGAAGTTTGGTTGGCTGGCTACTCCTGGTTCACCAGTGTTTTAAGTTTCCGACATTTGTGCATAATGGATCTCAACAAGGTTCACTGGAGTCCCAGCGCCTTAGAAATGCCTTCGTAACCCTTTCCAGACTGATATAAGTTAACGACTTTGTTTCTCATCTGTTCTTGAATTTCTTTAGATCTCAGCATCGTGTGCTGCTTTCTGTCTACTTCAACGGGTATTCTTAAGTGATATTTAAATTCAGCAGGGCTGACCGTGATCATGCTTGGGTGTGTTGAGTGACATTAAATCAGTTATCAATTAAATATGTTTAATCAGTAGATTTAGTGACAAAGGGGTCAATTACTTTTTCAAATGGGGCCAGGTAGGGTAGAATAGCTTTTTTCTTTTAATAAATAAAGTCATCATTTAAAACCTGCATTTTGTTTTCACTTGAGTCTACTTTGTATTTTAGTCTTTGTGTAATATTAAAATTAGTTTGATGATCATTTAATGTGACCAATATGCAAAAATAGAGGAAACCTGGAAGTGGGCAAATGCTTCTTCTTAGGACTTTATGGTTATTTGCACATAGTTTTACCAGTTCCATATGTCATTATTCATTGTTATATTGAATGCCATCACTGAGGTCGGTGATATAGAGGTTCCTCATCAATACTGTTACTCCCCCCACCCCCCAAGACAATGTCAAGGTTTGGTTGTGTGTTTTTTTTTTTGTTGACATTTTAAGTTTCCTTCCACAGTGGCTAGCTTTGACCTTGGGTCATACAACATAGCCCCTGACCTTGACAATACTGTCTCACCAGCTGTTAGAAATGCATCTATCATGGTCGTATTTTCTGCAGTCTTTTGTTTCCTACCCCTTATCAGTGCTGCTTATGTCAGAGTGGAATTCATTCCTCTTCCTGTCTGCAGCCCTTGAGTGACCTATTACTTTACACCCTGACCCCATTCGCAGTACTTGTGATCAACGGGCCATGTCTGAGAGGTGGGCCATCAGCCAACCAAGCTCTATTTACATACATTGCCAGATTTGCAGTCTTTTGAGGGAGACTGCTTGATTTACTTCATTTGTACCTTTGCTACAATTTGATTTACTCCTTTGCGACATTTTATAATTGAATTTACCCCTGTCTGTTCTGTTACGGACAGACTGTAAATCTTCAGAAATTTCTCTCACAGTTTTGTTGCATTTCTCTTAACGTAATTAGAATTACATGATGAAGCCCAGCTTATTTGCTAAAGTGTTCCTGCTCTAGTTCAGTAATGCTGACACTGCTGATGATGTTCAGAGAAAATGATCCATTCCTTTGATGACAGTGCTGTTTTTCGGAAACTGAGAATGAGTCGCTTCAGTGGGTATCAAACTCGGTCCTGGGGACTCAACTGTGTGCTGATTTTTGTTCCAACCACAAATGCAATCCCAAGATTTTAAGTTATCAAGTTTTCTAAATTAGATGTTTTTTGTTTTTAGAGATTATTTACCCTCTAAAACATTTTTATGACATAGATAGACTGCAGCACATTTAATGAATGATTAAAGCCCATTCTCTTTATTATGTTTATTTCTCTTTTATTTTTGAAATTTACAACTTTTCTGTGCTGAATCAATGTGCTATTGATTAGGTTCCTGAACACAGGTGTTTAACTTTCAAATGATTTTCCTAGAACTAACAGAAAACAGGTTTTACTCATTTTAATTTGATTCATTCTTGGTCGAGCAGTTTTGAATCATGGAGTTTAAAGTGAATAAAGATTATTTTAGTCGGTAACAGAAAGTACATTAGAAATTGGACCATGATGCTATATTGTCATTTGGACATTTATAAATTAAATTAATTAGTTTCCCCTCCATTATCATCCTCTTTTCCAACCTGTACCATCTTAACGACCAGTAATTTCACCGACCACCTGTACATTATTACCAACCAGCATTTTTGCAGAACATCTGTTCCCAATTACCATCCAGTAATTCAGCTGACCACCTGTAGCAGCTCACTGATCAGTAATTTCACTGACCGCCTTTATTAACTTACCAACCAATAATTCCACTGACCACCTATACCGGCTTACCAACTAGTAATTTTACTGATCATTTGCACTAGTTTACCATCCAGTCATTCCACTGACCACCTGTACCAGTCTACCAACCATTGATTCCACTGACTAGGAGTACAAACTTACCAACTAATAATTTCACAGAGCACCTATGCCAACTTATTTGCCAGTAATTCCACTGACCACCTGAACCACCTTGCCTAGTTATTTTACTGAGCTCCTGTACCATCTTCTGACCGGTTATTCCTCTACCAACCTGTGGCTTCTCTCCATGTTTTGTGACTTACAGATTGTATGTCACCTTTGTCAATGTTTACTTATCTTTAATGAAGGACTCTTACCAGCAGAAGCACATAAAATGATCAGGCATGTACTCATACAATCAGTAGCTGCATTTCCATTACAGTTTTCCGCAAAATAAAATTGATATTTCTCAAGTTTCGATAAAGTACAATTGCGACTTACTGCTGTTTCCATTAAATGGTATTTTGCTTAATTTACGGTAATTCTTGTAAAGTTGCGCGTCCCGCAATACTGCACACAGTATGGACGGCCAAAACTTGGTTGCTGCTACTGCTGTTGCCGTGGCGATTTTTAATAGAAGGCAAAGGCAGCGGGTCATTTTTCAGCAGCAGAGTCCTTATGTGTGGCAGCGGCCACGAATTAGGGATTTCTGGGAGGTGATCGTGACCGAGGAGTTCTCAGATGAACTCTGGATCCAGAAATTCAGGATGACCCGTGAAACGTTCCATCAGCTCTGCGAGGTTATAGGACCAGATGTGGCACCAGACGTGTTCTGTCCCAGGGAGGCGGTTTCCGATTCGGAAGCGAGTGGCTATTGCCCTTTACAAACTCGCAACCTGCGCCGAGTACAGGGTAATAGCCGAAACCTTCGGTGTGAGCAAAACCATGTCCGGTGATGTCATGTTTAGCAAAAAAAGCATTTCCATTACACTTTTGTGATAGAGTTCTTTATCGACACGTCTGAAAAACCACCTCATGATGAGACCGTAAAAACTTTTTATCGATATTTGAGTTTTTCGAAAATTGGGTGTTTCCATGACCAGTTTTTTATTGCGATATTTAGGTTTTTCCGCATTTCTAGTGGTAATGGAAACGCAGCTAATGTCAGAGAAAGTAGAAAACACACACTCACACACACACAAACAAACAAACAAAAAATAATTTACTGTGCTATCTGCCTGTCAGGCCCTTTAATTGCTCGTAAAGGTATAATCTCAAAAAAATCTGAATAAACAGACTGCTGAACATTAAAGAGCAGACTTACGACAGCACTGGTCTTTTGAAATTTGGTATTTTTGTGGACCAAATTGCAAAACTTAACAAAATACACAATTTCACAGCTCGGCATTGGTTTTAACTTAATGATCAGGAAGTGCACACCATGGCTTAGAATAAATAAACATTATTTTTCCTCTGTCTTAGGGCTGTGAATACTGAGATCATGGCTCACAATTGTGTGATGCTGGTATTTGTGTCGTTTAAGGGTCACATTTCCATTACACGCATCGGCGAAATCTAATTTGCTTTTGTGTAAAAGGACAAGGAGACATTGATTGAAATTGTGTCCCAAGGGCATCTAAACCAATTTTTTTTTCACAGGCGTTGACAAGTTATTTTCAAGTGGCCAGTGATGCATGCTAAGTTTGAGCGATCATTTACCGCGGCGAGCATGCTGCTATCCTGACTTGCTGCTATCCTGTCATGTTTGAGTCTTGTTTTCATCCCAACTAATGATGGGCGGTCTGCTTTTCTATTGACACGTTCTGTTAAGTGCTCTCTTCCTTTATGTATATGAGGTGAGTTTCTAAGATCCCTGTTGATTCAAATGGATGCTTTACTGATTACATTGAAGGAAAGTCTTTCTGAGGACTGCCGAAGGTATATCTGTCTCAGACTGTTAGTTTGACTGACAGGACAGCAATTCTCAGCATGAGAAATTGTGAGGCAGCCAACACTTTGTATGGACTTACTTGGAATATATTCTAGACTAGGTGTATGTTCTTATACAGCATACAATGTACATATCACAAGAGCAATTTCCATACGTCACCATTAGTCAGTCATTATGTGCCCATAAGCTTTACTGACAATTAAATGCCAGCTTGAGTTTTATTCACATACATAGTTTGATGAAATATCTGAAATGAACTCAATGGAACTTGTTAGTCAAGTGCAAAATCTTGCATCTATATTTAAATGAACATTACGAACAAACATCTCTGGATATTCCTATTCTGATGTTATTGCTTTGTGTACATAGTTTATGCACATTCAAACATAGACAGACAGACAGACAGGAAGACACACACACACACACACACACACACACACTCGCGGATTATGAAACTGCAAACCTCAGTCCTTTTGTACCAAGGTTTTTTTATATATATATTATTTTGAGAGCTAACAGCTGACTAACAAGTCTCAAGGACTTAAAGCATTAATGAGTGACGAGAAGATTTCTAAAAGTGTAAGTGTCAGAATTTCTTATAAATATGCATTCACATGTGTATATATAAAACCTCCGGACATTCAGAGAGACAGAGGCATACGGTTACATGCTTTGATAATAAACCTCTCTGTCACACATTAATTTCCCCAAATACTGATGAAAGATAATGTTTCACACGGCACTTACATATAATAAAGTCATAATAATAAAGTTCCAAAACATTTTAGACATTTGAATGAACAGTATTTTACTTTTTCAGAACAGGCAGAGAACTCAGTATTTCATGTTTGTCTTGTGAAATCTATGCCTGGTGATAATCCTACAGTATACAATATATATATATACAAAATACAATATACAGTAAACAAAAAAGAGTAAGTTACTTTTGTGCCTTATGCTTAACAAGTGTGTAAATGCATGTACGTATTTGAATTCCAGGAGGGACATTGTATTTACTGCGAAATCCAACCACTGTACCAGATTCACAGTGCACTGTATCAGCTCCACTTTCATTACTATGTGCCATGTATTTAATGGTTTAACAGAAATAGTACAAGTACTTAGTTTGGCCTCCTCTCTGGGACATGTGTGATGGTGCTTATTCTAGTCTGCACTAATAAGTCAAATAAAGCAGCATGTTTGGCTGTAATGAGGAGCATGGCATTAAGCCTGGTCTCATAATCCAGGTTTTATTAGCCTGAGAGTAACACCATACACATGCCAGTGCTGAACATTTGGGAATGACTTCTATTAGAATATTCGCTGGATTAAATTCTTTATGATGGTATGGACATTTTCTGAAAGTTGTCACATTTTGATACAATTTTTTTTCTAATCTGAAATAGAGGTGTTATCATGAGAACTTTGGTACCTCACGCCTCAGTTGTCCACACCCAGGGAAGCACATGCCACAACTTCTTGCAAACTTGCCAAAAATTCAAGTAGACATCCTAAATTAGCTTATATAGAGCTTTTAAAAAAAGCAGCCCTGTCAATCCCTACTAATGCTAATGCTCAATGCCCATGTGCAGCTTCAGATGGATTAGCCCACCGATTGAGGGAAAAAAAATGGATTCATATGAACAGACGGGAGGGCAGAGTTTTTTCTCATTTTGTAATTGTAGAAGTATGTCCAGTGGCTTGACCCGTTTTTATGTCACCCAGCAAATTATGTCCAGTTCATTCAAACTCATCTTTAGACACACTTTTAAACCTCAATTGAAATAAGATGTTGAACAACTTTTGTCAATCAACCTGCTGTATATTGGCAGAACTTCACTTGTTTAACTCCCCAACGGCAGTTGTGGGTCAGTTGGCAGACAGGACTCTCAGTGTGATTGGGGGTTATTTCCTGTCCTGCAGGGTCACTTTATTAAAATCCTCCATCCTCTTTCATCTCACCGGTCAGCCCTGCTGTTTACATTGCCTAATAGCCCCTAAAGTAGACTCTATGGTGCCCCGCAGTGGTATTCGTGTCACTGTCACTACACCCATTTCCTGCTTTTTTGACCATTTTTTCATACCTTTAGTCTTTGCTTAACATGGTAACCAGTTTTTTTCTGGCATGTATGTAATATGTTAATTATGAAGTATGTGCTGATGTTTCAGTAACCGTTCTAGGTGCATCATCACTGTGTGCTATCATACGTCTTGAAGAAGCCCCAGAGATTTTGGCTTTATACATTATACATCATGACCACCTCATTCAGACAGTCCCTCTGAATTTTTACACCTCTTTCATTGATTTAGTCTAAGCACTTTTGAAGTTTGAGGAACCTTTGTCCTGGCAAATCAAGGGTACTGTGAGGGGGGGGGGTCCAATTATAATAATTTTTATGCACTCTACTTTGAACGGCTTCACATTTGGAATAATAAACTATTCTCTCAAAATCTAATTATTTGTAGACAATATATTGGATTTTTTTGTCCTTGCCAAAGGGTCTAGGACCTGCTGTGACTTCTGAACACACTTATTCTGATGGTGATAAATTTTATGCTCTCTATTGCACGGCTGCCCAGCCCTGTTCCTAGAGGTCCTGTTTGCTGGTTTTCACTCTAACTATAAATAAACACACCACATTCAATAGCTTGAAATCAAATTGAGTTAATAATGAGTTGAACCAGGTGTACCCCATCATGGTTGAAATGGAAACCTACAGAATGGTACATATGCAGCAACAGGGTTGGACTGCCCAGCGCTACATACATGCGCAGTGGACTTTTTATCTTTAGTTGCTCATATCAATGGCTTCATGCTGACTTCACTGAGCCCTGGCAGTTACTGAATGTGAAAGTGACCACTGTAGAGGTATTTTTTTAGATCATGCAGTTTTTAAGACAAGTTTGACAACTTTGAGCAAATCAACTAAACAGTATCCTTAGTCATTTGGAACTGTCATGATGGTCAATTCAGATTTATTCCAAGATAATGTATTAGGAACCGTGTCATAATCTGCAGGATAAATTGGTTCATGTTAACTTTCTGCAGGGTTAAGGTGCACACTGACACCTGTGATCTTGCTCAAGGCAACTGCTTGTGTGGTAGAAATACAATCTGGCTCCATTATTGATAGTGTAAATCATTTATACATCTATTCACACCAAATAGTAAGATTCAATCGGTTAAATGCAAATCTATCCATGCTATTTACTTTATTGGTTGTCCATGCACATTGATTAATGGTTTGAAAAATCTGTCATCCTCCATATACAAGGGTTAACAGAAGTGCCCTCACACGCCAAGAAATCAAGTCTCATGTATTTCTGCCCATTAATCAAGCTAGTCAAAGTATTTCTGAGGCTGGATTGAATGAGTATTAGCATCATAATTGCTTGTCTGACTTGATAGTTTGGTTGATTGATGATGATAGCACCTTGTATGTGAGGTAGAGTCCTACTACTGATTGAGCCTGACAGTACCTTGGATTTTTCTATTTAAATGACGTCAAATGAGAGGTATTGGGTTATTTTCAAACCCAGTTTGTGGTCTTATTATATTCAATTTTATTTGCGTTGTGCTTTTCACTGGAGGATTGATTGATTGAAAAAATCTTTAATGTCCCCGAAGGGCAATTTGGTTTGCAACAGAAGTTAAAACACATTCTTACAGTATCTCACATCACAGAGAAAAAAAAAAAAAAACATACAACCAGATACCACAGTCACAATACAAATAAATATGTGTAAATACACTGAGTCTGCACAATTTCATAGTTGCCTCGTTTCCATCAAGCTTGCCTACAGCTTGTTTAAAAAACCAATGGCCGTTGGGACAAAGGATTTAAGGTGCCTATTTGATTTGGCCTTGCAAGTGAAAGTGTACCTTCTCCTAGAGGGGAGAAGCTGAAACTCCGCATGAAGAGGATGGAGAGGGTTTCCCAGAATGGCCTTTGCCCTCTGAGTGGCTCTAGCCTTAAAGACAGAGTCAAGATCATTTAGACTCGTGCCAATAGTTTTTTGGCAGAGTTTGACAATGTTCCTCAGCTTATTTTTATTTGAGATGCTGAGGTTACCAAACCAACAGATCATAGCAAAGGTTAAAATAGACTCAATAAAAGAAGGTTAAAACATTTTAAGAAACTTTTTGTAAACATTAAAAGACCTTAATTTCCTCAAATAAAATAACCTCTGATTTGCCTTTCTACAGAGGGCATCTGAGTTGATCTCAAAGGACAGTTTGTCATCCAGGATGGTGCCTAGATATTTGTACTGACTGACTATTTCTACAGCTTTACCATTGACAATGGTTTGGGCTGTGATAGGTGGATTCTTACGAAAATCAAGAATCATGTCTTTTGTCTTTGACACATTAAGCTGCAGATAAGAATCATTACACCATCCAACAAAATAGTCAAGGACAGGACCATGTCCATTCTCATGATCCTGCAGAAGGCTTAAAAGCACGGAATCATCTGCAAATTTGATAACAAATTGTCACATTGGATTGTCACAAAGACACTTCGCAGAGTGAAAAGGGGCAGTACTTGCCCTGATTTCCCAAAAAAAAGCAAAAGAGGTCAAAAAATTTTAAAAATTAAAAAATTAAAATTAATTCGCTGAAGCCCTCAAACAGTGAGGAAAAGCAAAGAAAAAGGAAAAAAAACTCCATTAGAAAGAAATCTCTGGAGGATCTTGGCTATAAATGGGGCCATAGTCTCGTCGGGGGGGCATTGTAAATTGAAGTGCAATTTAGATTAAAGACATCCAGGCTGTAGGATCTGTAGCTCCAGGAATGGCGCGGCATGGCTGTGTACACACCAGGGGTAGAGGAGGATCAGGAGAGCAGCAGCCAGTAACCACACGGTGAGGGACTGGGTAGGAGTGGTACATGGTCTCAGGGTAAGGGAGGGAAAGGATCCTCAGAAAAGAACACAAAGTAGAGGTAAGGCACTGTAGAAATTTACAGCACGCTAAATTAAATGTTGTTCTGCATTAACCCTTTCAGTGCCATAGGCAACTATAGTTGCCCAATGATGTAAGATATCAAAATCAGATACTGTTAAAAACCTATCCCGCAGGGGAGCCCTTTTAAACAAGTTGCCACATGATAGTTTTCAACAGCTCAGGATTACTACATTTTTAATTCCTTGAAAATGTATTGCGTGCTCAAAGGGTTAAGCTCCAATTTACACTTTTTAACCTGAAAGCAACCGGGTATAATCATGCAGTCGACCCTCCTGCATCCACTTGTTGTACATCAGGCTAACTGCCCTTACCCCATGCTGTATCACTAATGTGCCTCTAATTCACCTGGCACAAACAGACAATACTGTATGCTTAAACTAGCCACCAGTACTAGCCACGGTGGCACCATTAAAGGCTACTCATTGCCACCAGCTCCAGGGGATTAACTTCAACACTAGCTGCCAATATCATGCAAACCTCCCTGTACCATGCCCCACTGGCACCACTGAGGGTACTGAGTGCCTCAGTGCCAGTGGCAGTGCCTCATGGATTTACTGAACACCTGGCACCAATACCATGTGGGGCCCACCCACAGAGTAAGGTTGTAACTGGCTCAACTAGAGTCTGCTCAGAGGAAGCATGTACAGAGGGAAGAGCCAAGGACCCAGTACAGATCCTTGAGGCATTCCAAAGTTCACCCAGGAATTCTATAATGATTTGTTATTAATTCCTAACAAACTGTGATCTTTAGGTGTTTTGCATTGCACTCAGGGGAAATTTTAATGTTGGCATTTTTTTGGTAAAAAAGTATGCTGAATTGAACAGATATGGATGTGAAGATGGGCATCATAGCAGTTTAGTTAACTTTTTTGGGCATTTGGACTTTTCGTCTGTACTCACCTACTGTAAATTTTTCATTGTTTTGACTGAGCAAGGTTTTCAGTAAAATTCCAGTATTATCAGGAACCTTCCCAACCGGATGTAACTGACATTTCCTTTTCTGGGACTGTAGTTTATTACATGGCTTTGCATTGTGGAAAAAATTCATTCTTTAACATGCGAGTGTATCAGATGGTCACTCTGAGCTTAGCCAGAGGAACTAAAAGGAGTGCATTAGGGGACTTTTAATTAGGATTTTTGGACATGGTTTATTTAGCTGCTGGTAATATTATTGTATTTTGTAAGTGAAATTACATTATCTTACCAGCATTTAGCTGGCAGTCTTATTCAAGAGCAGACTGCAACTTTTCACGGTTTTTTTTTTTTTAACTATACATTCAATTCAGCTTTATTCATACTGAAGCAACTGAGGTTTTTCCTTTGAAGTATAAGATGATTAAAAATATGAGAGTAGACTGTTACTGTAAACATTCCACTGCTGGTGCAACAATCATGCCTTGTATTGGGAAGTAATGTCTGAGACCGCTGACTTTTTTCAACTGGACCATATTAACCAGAAGCAACATTTGGTTCCCAAGCCTAGTTCCCAAATCCTTATACTACACAGAATTAAGCTGCTATTTTATTGGTCAATGGGTGCAGTAAAACATGATGCCTCAATATAATTACAGTGTGCATATTTAATAACATTATACTCACAAAAATACCTCAATCACTTCAGAATGTGATGACATTTCCTTCAAACGTTATGAATTCTGCGGTCTATCAATATCCAGCCAGAGTTCCATACTGCTTGCGTGTGTAGATTCCTCTTACTCTCATTGCAAATTAACTTGATTAACAACAATACATTCTACACATGTATATATACCAATAAACAATGAATCCTCCAAAAGTGTGAGTGTAAGACTGTACATTTCAATGCGGTCACTGAACATTATCATGTTTGGAAACGCATCCATACCAACACATCAGTGAATAGGACTTCAGTCTTAGGCAGTTCTCAGTATTTCTGTGCATTATGATTGATAGCTTGTAATCATAACTCCAACCCTCCCTACTGTAGTTTCATCGACTGGCTTTTAGTTAATGAAATTATTGCAAAGTGCCACAGTAATGATTCTCATTAGTAAATTATCTTTAGAAAGGGAATGATTGTAATGTTGAGGGAAAATGGAGAAATTCCCCACTGAGCCAAACAGATTCATAATAAACTTCCAATCTATACATGACATATTATATTCAATTATATATTTCTCGGTACATTGCCATTACTTTTCAGTCCAGAGTTGCTCATTCCTTGAACTGGGCTGCCATTCACAGGTCATTCTATTTAGCTTGAAGGCACTTACACAAAGTAGATTATTACATAAAACTCAATACATACAATGCAGGCATGTACAGTAAGGTTCAATGAACTCGAGTGCAGATACAATCCATAAGAATTGATTGCACATGATTCACACAGAGGATCACAGATAAAAAAACACTGCTGTGGTGAATATCTTGTCACGCACACCAAGAGGACATTGAGGGTAAAGAGACACTAAGGCCAATGAGGCTGAAGAGGGAGGAACCAGTTTGGCCAGAAGTGGTGTGCCTAATGAGCGTGGAGGTGAGGGGTCTAATGAGGGTGGAGGTGATGGGCCGGATGAAGGCAGAGGTGGTGGGCCAAATGAAGGTGGAGGTGGTGGGATTAATAAACGTGGAGGAGGTGAGCTCAATGAGGTTAGATTTGGTGGGCCTACTAAGGATGGAGATGGTTTGCCTAGTGAGGGCGAAGCTGGAGGCCACAAGAGGGTAGAAGTGATGGGTCTAATGAGGGTGGAGGAGGGGGCTAACAAGGGTGGAGGATGACACATGGTGTGGACGCAGTAAATAGCGAATATCATAAAGGGCCTAATACGGGTGGAGATGGTCGGTCTAATTAGGACAGAGGGGATGGGCCAATCAAGAGTGGATGGGTTGGGCCTGGTGAGGGTGGAGGTGTTGAGCTTTATGAGGCTGGGGGGGGATGGGCCAAATGAGAATGGAGGGGGTGGGCCTGATGAGGGTGGAGGTGGTGTTAGATCTAATGAGGGTGGAGCTGATGACCTATTAACGATGGAGGTGGAAAGCCTTATAAGTTTTGAGGTGGTGGGCCTTATCAGGGTGGAAGTGGAGGCCTTGTACAGGTGGAGCTTGGGGATCTACTGAGGGGGGGGGGGGGTTGGGGGGCTAAGGAGG
The DNA here is from genome assembly GCA_029692085.1 of Gymnothorax javanicus. Lineage (NCBI taxonomy): Eukaryota > Metazoa > Chordata > Actinopteri > Anguilliformes > Muraenidae > Gymnothorax > Gymnothorax javanicus. The sequence goes on along the minus strand of CM056208.1, from coordinate 25,688,340 downwards.
GTGGAGGACATGAGCCTTATAAAGGTGGAGATAATGGGCCAAATGAGGGTGGAGGATATAGCACAGTGAGGGTGGAAGGGGTGAAGTAAGTGAGGGTGGGGATGAATGTATTCAGTGAGGATAAAGACAGTAAAGGTAGATAGGAGGTGTTTAGCAGAGGCAGCAGAGAGCAGAGACAGGCAGGCAGCAGGCGAGTCTCTTATCAGTTGGGAATTCGTCACATGAATAACAAAAGGTCGCAAGTGACATTCCTGATGAAACCTGTTTTTCTGCACCACAAAGTACTACAGCCGCTGTAGTACTTCGTGGTGCAGAAAGACAGGTTTTCTCAGGAATGTCACTTGCGACCTTTTGTTATTCATGGGACGAATTCTGCTTAGTTGCTAAGAATCTATTTTAATGGGAAGTAGTTGAGACAAAGTGGAAAGACTTCTGTTCTGCATTTCAGAGAGATGAAATGCCCTTGCAGCCATGCTCTATACTGATGGTGCAAGAGATAATTGCATCAAAAAGGTACAACTTCCTAAAGCAAGAATAGTTTTCTGAAAACTCACTGTGGCTTTCCCACTCGCCTGATCAGGAAAAGGCCATGCGGGGGAAAGCCTTGCTCATGAACAAATCCTCTTTTTTCAATGACCCGTTACTGTTGATTGGGTTCCTTATTGATTGGTGAGTGACATGATCTTCCAGAACCTTCCATTAGGAGTAGACGCATATAACAGGGAGCCAGGGTTCAAAGGTTGAAGCCTTTATTCTTACTATTAATCAGGCAGCTCAGGTTTACGGCTGCTGCTAATTAGAGGGCCGTCTGAGCTGTCTGGAGGAGGAGTCAAAGAGTTTGGGACTGTAGAAGGTTCAGAGATACCCTGTCAACATGGAGGTCATGTGCTTTTGGAATAATAGCAACTTTACACTGCTGGCTAATGAGAGCATCCTCTGCTAACTATGAAAGCTCCCCATAATGCTGTGAAATTTAACCCTGTCAGTGCCATAGGCAACTATAGTTGCCCAATGATGTAAGATTTCAAAATTAGATGCTGTTGAAAACCTAACATGTGGCAACTTGTTTAAAAGAGCTCCCCTGCGGGAGCTCTTTTAAACAAGTTGCCAAATGATAGGTTTTCAACGGCTCAGGATTACTACATTTTTAATTCCTTGAAAATGTATTGCGTACTCAAAGGGTTAAGCTCCCTCAATTTTCTATTTTGGGTTGTTTTTTGCACAGTGTTTTAAATGTTGTGTACTTGCACTACCTTCTGGTTACGTTATTGGTATCGAAAATATGGGAAGGAATGTGTTAATGAAGTGAATGAGTTCTTAATTTTGCCTTCACATTTTCATTTTAAGTTGTTTTATTTCAAAAGTTTTGTTGTTATTGCATGTTCATTTCAGCATGGTGCCAAAAGACTAAATTCTGCAGATTTGTAGCCCCATTTGTCCTCTACTCATTCATTTGTATTTGTCCACTTCATTTGTTTTAGTGTGAAGTATCCATGGATGCACAGCAGCGCTAACTGTTTCTAATGAGCATAAAAGCATGTTAAAGGTGCACTATGCAAGTTTGTTTACTTTCTGCGCAATTATGTTTTTGTCTCGATTCGCCGACATCTCTCCACGATCTGCTAGCTGCCTGCCCCTAAATTCACTGTTAAAAAAACCCGGGCTCTGGAGACTGCACAGGCATCACAAACTGCAAATAAACACAAGGGGCACAGGCTCTGCCCCATAACATAACAAACCGTCCCGGCCAATCACTGACAAGAGTTGACAGTTATGGAAGCATGGGAAGGAGGGAACTATGGGAGGGAGGGGCGGGCTACTTCTGTTTTGTTCCAGTTCGAATGTCAACAGAAGTGAAAGTAAACAAACTTGCATAGTGCACCTTTAAGCTTTGACGTGTAAGCTATCTGCCTCATAAGCACGAGCAGGAGGTGTAATGTTTTCAGCCTGTGAGGAGTTTTTTTTTTGTCTCCTCAATTTAGAAAAACCTTGAGTTATTGTCAACTCAACCTTTCAGTGATGTCTTTGGCTCTCCAAAAAGCAAATGCAATCTTGCAAGATAACCACAGTTTGTGTGAAATGCGTGTATCTCTGAGGGTAAAGTGTGGCTAAATGTGATTAAGCGGATGCAGAGAAGCTTTAGAGATGACACAGGAAGTGCTGTGGCCTTGAGACCCTCATTATCACAAAGTGTTTCCAAGAACCTCAGAGTCACTTTGCCATAACCTTCCTGGTATGACCGGGCTGGGAACCTAACTGCCTCCATTTTGTTTTGATACACTCTATTAATTAAGATTTGTATAAACTGCTCACTTTTTCCTGGCTTTCTTCCTAGAAACAAATTGAGTTTTGAATGATGTAAACCAATTAAAAAGTGTATACTATAGTGTTTCCAATGGGGAGACAAGAGCGATCCTCACTGGTAAAATTTGGTGTTACTGAGTTAGTGGCTGGCCTTTTCCATGGTTAGACCTCTTTTCCAATAACACCCAGTCATACACACAGGTGCGCACAAACATCAGGAACAGCCACCCAAAATTCATCCAACTGCGCACACATAGAATAAAATATGCTTCATAACTTTTCATAAGTTTTCAGTCTGTAATTATACAGCAATTTGCTAAATTTATCTCAATGTTACACATCAGCTGATATATTGCATGACTATATTATTAAATAGCAGGAGATTGTTTGTTAAAATGTTGTACAGATGATGTGATACCGCATCAGTTCGATGCAGATTGAGCTAGTTATTTTGTCTTGTCAGATTAAATAATAATAATAATAATAATAATAATAATAACAACATGGCTCTGCATTTACTTTTTGCGAAAAGGTTTCCCTCTAGTGGACAGAATCTGTTCTTGCCATTTTGATTTTAAAAATAACAAACACAGGCATCATTGTTCTAATAACTAAAGTTTTTATCTGCAGGTAATACTGGTGATATCGAGGGCTGACTGCAATAAACAGTTATGTCCAATATATAACATCTGGACATAACTGTTTATTGCAGTCAGCCCTCAATATGCTAATCATCAGTTTCACTTTCAAAAGGTGACAAGATTACATTAATAATAAGTTGCAACCATGACTCATATAATTATCATAAAACCATCATGTAACATAGCCTGTGCTGTGTTTCAAGTGAATAATCCCATGCATTGCTGTAAGATGAGTCACATTAAGTATCACTTCCGCGCGATTAGGATATTCGGTGTTGTGGATATTGTTTGTCTCGTTCCTTGGCCTGGTGTCACGAGTGCATTAGAGGTATGAGGCTTCTATCACTCAGAAGCAGTGCCTGGAACATACTCACTGCTGCATCTGGATAAGTGTTTGCTGTTTACCGTTGTTGAGGTAAGCAAGTCTTTTAATAAAAGGGTCGTTGGTCACCTCTGCCTTCAGGCTGCCGCGAGGAGGGCCTGCCTTATCGTATAGATTAGAGCAAGCTCTTGTCATCCCAGCACGGCTAAATTAAATCAATGTCTGAAACTGGAGCCGTGGCCACAACTGCACCAACAGAAATAGAAAATCTTATTTGGCTGTCTGCTAATGACATTAGTGCGTTCCCTAAATGGCTGTCCGCTGCCTATGGACAGGAACAGGGTAAGGATACGATTACCCACAGTGCGCGCAGATCCCCTTTTTCCTGTAAAACACACACACTCATTACTGTGTTTGATGGATTAGCCCTCCCGTCCCCAGCAGGTAATGATTCGGCTCCGCGCGGTATTATGTTATAGACTGTAATTAAGCTCCCCAAGGTGAAGTGAAGGGGACACTGAAACCGCATTGGATCGGACATGTTATAAACGCATTAAAAAGGTGAAGTGTGTTCCCCGTGAAAGCCCACTTCTCACATTCAGCACGACTCTGTGGAGTGAAATGCACTTTAACTCCACCACTTAATGGAGGATTAATAAATAATGGAGCTGAATAAATTGGCCGTGTGAATAAATTGAGAATACTTCAGAGGTGATCCTGCTCCTCTTAGTTTAGCCATGTTGTGTGGCGCTCATTGATGATGACATGTTAGCTGTGCGCAGATGTAGTTGTTTTATGGCATTCAAAACTGGTCATGACTCATGATGTATTTATATTAAAGCCAGACCATGATTAAGTCTAAAAACCTTATCTCAACCTTTTATGTGTAGACTGTACATGTGTTTTGCTTTTGTTTTGGACAGTACGCCATGACTGCATTGTACATACATGACAATTGTTTATTAGTAGAAAAAATGTTTTACCATGGTAAATATCATGTAAACAAGAAATACTACCTCTATTACAACTGTGACTACTACTACTTTTGCCGCTACTACCACTACTGCTAATAATAATAATGACTAAAGAGCACTTAGGGAGCGCATACTTGCGCCTTAGCATTTGTCACTAAGTGCTGAACAAATATGGCTGTGGCGGCCATATTTGAATTCTAATCCATCCCAAAATTTAATCAATTGTTCCTTGGCTCATGGCCCATGCTTCCACAAAATACTGGTATTGAGAAATTTGAAAGATCTTGATTAGACAAACAAACAAACAAACAGATCTGGGTGAATACAATTTTGGTGGCAGAGATGATGATGATGATTATTATTGTTGTTGTTATTAAGCCTCTCCAGGTTCAGAGAGAAGTTTTTGATTCTGACAGATTAGACTGATATGACAGAGACCCAAGAGAGGAGTGCAGCTTTGAAAAGCATTTCAATCAATAATACTTAGCTGGCTCCTTACAATGAGGAACCTGGTGAATCAATAGTTCAGGCAACAGAAAGCTAGTATTAATTAAACAGAAATCTGTACATGCTAAAAACTCAACCTGACGGATGTAAAGCAGCCTGGGAACATTGTAATATGTTGTCTCAACTTTACATGCGCTGTTCATCTTTTATGCATTTTGGTGATTACTCAGCTTTCTAATCAGACTAGACATGAGAAGAATAGCGGAAACTGTGAGAATGGTCCTTGTGCAAATGGCATTTTATTTTCTGGTGATAGAGCATATGAAGGAAGCATTAGTGTAAGAATGGTGTGTGGATATTGGGTGAGTTTTCTAGTGATGACAGACTGTGAATCTGTGTTAAAGTAAATGTTAGATCAGGTGGATTGTGCCTACGTCCAAAACACACAGGTTTACACCGGTCTCTTGTTTGCGCTGAGAGGAATCTGCTCCCAATAAACTATTTTGCCTTTCTGGGCTAGTGTTATCTTCATGGCAATGCAATTATTTATATTCTAAAGATGGCACTTTGTACACACATTATTGCATGAGTCATTGTGTAGGTGTGTGGATGTGTGTATATGTGTATTTTTGCAGTGTGGGAGAGCGCATTAAAGAGAATTCCCATTAGAAAACATCATTAACAGCCTGACTGAAGAGGGCACCGATGCTTTGATGTAATTGGCGAAGCATCTCTTCATGCTGGCTAAGAAGCATGGCCTGGTACCTCAAAGCAGAAAGGAAAAGACGCCTGCACACTAGTGCAGTGTGCAGGCATCTTTTCCTTTCTCCATTGACGTGTTTTATTTGACAGCCTTGCACCTATACGCGATGTGCGTATAACTCTTTCTTCGTACTGGTACCTCAAAGCGTCAACAGGGCTGGGCATCTCCGCTGATCCCATTCCTTCTCAGTTGGACTGTACTGTTATGATAAAGACCAGGAATCAAGTGCAGAGGCAAAGTACAATCCAATGGTTGGGTTTATTGATAGTAATAGTTACAGTAGGATGGAGGCCAGGGAAGAATAGCAAAGTCCAGATGTTCAAGCCGAAGCAGTGTAGGTCATGCTAATCTCCAGCCAGTGGCTTTCCTGGATGACTAACAGGGGGAGTGCACACTTTGCCAAACCCAAACTGCCCAAATTCAGGATTGAGTGGCTTAGGAGGAACGCGGTTCCAACCATGATGACCATATTAGGATTGAGAGCTTGTTCTAAATAAACTGGATGGAAGAACAGACTGGGAGAGGATTAACAGGACTGTGGTCCAGAACCTGTTGACCAAGAGAAAGGCTTGGGATCTTGTCCCTATTAACTGAGCTGGGAAGGAAACTTCCAGAAATTACTATCATTAAAGATTACGTTATACTTTCCGAATACAAAGAGTTTTTTAAGTAAATACTGATTGGTTCTAAGCACACATGGCAAACTACAATCCAGCAACTTGCGACTCAAGAGAGAGGATATAATTACATCACTCATACAAGAGATGGGGTAACTATGAAACAAGACACAGTTGGGGATAAGGGAGCACGCAAGAAGCAAACCAATCAAAGGAGACATACTTCTGATAGACACTCAAGTTCCGGAATGGGAGGAGGCTCAGAGGGCATTAACCCTAAGGTTTTGACACAGTACACATTTCCATTGTGCAATGGCTGCTCAAAGATACCTCTGAGCCAAGAGAAGCTGAAGGCACTTTTGGATATTGTTAACATAAGGCTTCCTTCTGGCACAGTAAAGTTTTAACTGGCATTTGTAGATTTAGCCATGTAATCTCGTGCTTGAAAAATGTTTGTCAAAGTAATCCTGAACCCATGTCTGTATATGACGTGTTGATAAATGACAGTTTTAGAGGCAGTGCTGTCTGAGTTATCGAAGATCGGGGGTATTCTGCTTTGACTTGCACCCTTGAAATTTACACACAGAAATTTCTCCAAATTCTTTGAATCTTTCATGTTATGCACCATAGAGGGTGAAATATCCTAATCCTTTTTCATCTCATCTTCAGCAACTTTGTTTTTTAATCTTTCAATGATTTTCTCAAGCATTTCCCAACCCATCCTTGCTCCTGAAGAACTAGGCCTTTCCTGGATGGGGCTTTTGCTCCAGATCATAAGTGCAATGACCTGCTGACATCAATTATTTCAAATCACATTAACATTCAAATTTTTACCACATTACTCGTCCTAAACTGCCCGCATCCTGACTTTTTTTTTTGGAATGGCAGGAATGGATATAAATTTAAAAATAAAATAAATGTGACTCGACAAAACATTACATTTCTTCTCATTATTCTGTCTGGAATGAAATACTAGTCGAAATAAATTTATAAATCACTGCTTTCTGTTTTTATGCACATTTTCCATACCATACCAACTTTTTTCTGCCCCAAATCGGGTTTAGTGATATGATTCAGCTTTATCTTTGACAGATATGTGTTGTGTGCCAATATTATTGTCTTTCGTCTTCGACAAGTGCGTGTTGTGTGTGCTGATATTATTGAGCTTTTTCTTCAACCGGTGTGCGTTATGGACTGATATTACTGTGTTTTGTTTTTAACAAGTGTCTGTTGTGCGTGCTGATATTATTGAACCTTCTCATCGTCAGGTGTGTCTTGCGCACTGATATTGTGCTTTGTTTTTGCCAGGTGCATGGGGACTATATTTTCCCCAGAATGAATACTTCGAGGTGGTGTATGTGGGACAGGAAGTGGGCACACCCGTACTGCAGCTCCATGGGATGTCAGAGAGGGCGACAGAGAGACTGCATTTCTCACTGTGCTGGCAGAACCCTACAAAGCCCCCACCCTACGCCTCCTGGTTCTACCTGGACGAGAACACCGGGCTGCTCTACATGAACAAAACTCTGGATGGGCGCGACTTCAGCTCACTCTGTGAGTTCAGGACACACCCCATCAGACCATGTGACCCTCTGACTTAGATAGCCATACACGTAACAGAGCTATAATACAGTTCTCTCCGGGGAGGAAAACAGCATGGAATCAAATTCCATTTTTGATTTATAACCATTGTTATGTAAAGACCAACCAAAGGACTGATTGAACATCAGACCCTGAATAAATAAACATTCACATGATAAAATATTCACAAAAGAAAGGTGAAGTCTATGCTAGTAATAAGAATTTGAATGGGAATTTTCTAAAATGAAACTGAGAAGTCAGAAAAATGTGAAAAGTTGTTATTGTGGATTGAACGGAATTGAGATCTAATGCATTTGGATCTTTCCATTTTTTTAAGTCATGTCCAAGTTTGGAAGTTGTGTTTTACATTTTCTGTCAGTGAGGAAGGCATAAGTATCAGAAAGCTTTGATATTCATGGAACTCTTCATACAATATAGAAATTGTTTCAAACCAGCAAGTCATCCATATTATCACTTCTAGTGATCACCCAAATCATGGTGTCGTATGAGAATGCAAAGAAAGAATTCTAGTTAATGCTAGTTAGTTGTGCTGAGAAGAATACAGGCAAATGTTTGTTTAATGTGTCTTTATTAGTGCAGCTGCACTGAGGTGTGTGATGTTTTGCCCCATGTCAGACAGAGGTGGGGTCGGGTCTCTGAGGAGACTCTCATTGAAGGCAGTGCTGTCTTCTAAACCCATACGACCAAGCATCTGCCATCGCCATCCCAGCGCTTCCATCACCCTCAACTTCATCAACAACACAGCGCCCCCCTGTGGCCACGCGAAGCTGGAGCGCCTGTGTTTCCCTGACCAGGACCTGACCTCACACATCAAAGAGAACCGGCTGCCCGGGCCTTTCCGCCAGCTCCGCCGTCTAACTTGGCAGGATGCCTGCCCCAATTTTACCATCTCTTACTCTATTGAAGCGGGTACAGTACATTTGTTAGTCTTTTAGTCTGTGTCTATTTGTTTGTCTTGTCCCTTTGTAGCCTGCAGTAGTGGAGCACAGATGCTGTGCTGGAAGAGTCGATGTTCATTTAGTATAATGTGTAGACAGCAGGGGTGGTAGCTCCTGCCATTGTGCATTTATGGGACGCAATAGCTTTTAAAATCTTTCAAAACTCTTTAAATTATGTTCTGAGACGGAAAAAAAACAAACTAATAATTGCTCCATTATTATCAATGTGAATTGTTCACACTACAAAATGACATGGGACTGATTCAGCTGCATCAAATTAGAGTGGATCTCTGCACCAAAAGGCCCACTTTAGTATAAAATGGTGGGGTTTTCTTCCTTCTAAATACAGTATATTTACTCAATAACAAGCACATTGGGCATTTAGAGCTCCAGCTCTCCAAAATCACTCCAAATGTATTCCAAACAACAATGCGGTGGTCTTCATACCTCAACAAATACCACAATTAGGTAACTGTGATTAAACTAAATATTTGTACATGTAACTTATTAAATTATGGGCCACTGGGGAATTTAGAACAAAAATTCTGTTGGGCCTTTCACAATTTGATTCAATCCAAACATCCCATAGATATGTGAGTATGCTGCAACCGTACTCAAACAACCAATAAACTACGCATGAGTGCTGTGACCCAATCAATAATCAATACCGGGGATTGCATTATTTGGCTCAAATTTCGTCATATAAACTCATACAAACAATGAGGATCTAATGACGAAAAAGGACCACCAAAGGACAGTGTTAAAGATCGCTCAACACAAAATAGCCCACTCACAACCAAAACAACACCAACACGAGGAAAATAGAAATGCAAAGCAAAACTCATACAGTGAACGGCACACAGCCAATACATGCCTGTCAATGCTTGAAGAATATAACAATAACACAGACATGAGGACAGTGAAAATGAGGAATCCAATTAGGACCAGAGTTAGACTAATTACACCCCAGGAGAGTTAATTTACAGCAACAATATGTAATATATTTAATGTGCTAAAACATAAAATAACCTTAGTATGTCAATAGAGATTAAGAAAAAGTGTTAAGGTGAAACAGTCTCTGACAACAATGCGAAGCCAGTATTTCCTTCTTTGAAATTTCCATTCCGGGGGCGGAGCATCTGTCTTTGTTTTGGTCAGAGCGATCCCGCCAACTGTCTGTTTTGACACCTCAGTTTGCCAGATACGAAACAATTCAGCTGGCAAACACAACGTGCTGCAGCCATGGAAGGAAGGACTGGATCAACAGTGATAGTGTTAGATTCTACCCGACCAAAAAAGCCTCAGAATCCTTCTAAAAGCTGCACGACCACATTTGAATAAAACATGGTTAAATATTGGCTTTGCATTTGAAAGATGGAGACAGCTTAGAGCCCAGAGGGATTTTAAGACAGATGCTGAGTTTGCTCATTTTCTCTTGAATAGATAAGCATTGAGGTTCAGCTAATGTTCGCTAACTTTAACTTATTTGTCATTGCTAATTAAGCAATATGTTATTGGGGTCTAGAAAGTATTGGTAGTAACTCCAACTCCAGAGAGTGCAATTTTGAGAAAATGGGCTTAACTTCAGCTACTGCTCATAGCCAGCCATTAACCTTGTGAACATCAACAGAGTTATGAAAATCCACTCTAGCTTGTTTAAAGTCAAAAAAAAAAAAAAAAAAAAATGCTGCAAACATGTATCTTGTCAATTTACAGTGCAGGGGGATGTTGCTTGCCATAGTAAAACTCTAACGTTGTGCTCGTTCATGTAGGCTCGGTGTTATCAAACTGGCAAACTCACCTAAGCTTTGAATCGGGGAAGGCGGGGGTAGTGGGAGGCAGCTGTACCTGATATCCATTTTAAATGCTTAAACGCTGCCCGTGTTACTTATTTTTGCTTTAACACGCACAATGTTACTGTTCAGCATTTTAAAACTGCTCAATCTAAAGTGCTGTCAAAGCAAAACTACTAAATGACTTGTAATGTGCATGGTCAGCATTGAAAAAAATGAAGTATTAGCCACGCTATATTGTTTACATTGCTGAGTTGTATCTTGTGTGATGGGTTCCTACTATGCTCCCCCCTGACTGCAGGTGTTTCAGTGCCATTCATGGTCAATGAGAACACAACAGAGCTGGTGGTGACACGCTCTCTGGACCGCGAGGAACGAGAGGCTTACAACCTGGATATTCTCTGTATGGTGAGGACGCCAGACAGGTTGCACGAGGTCTTTGCTGGTCTGCAGGTGAACATTTACGATGAAGACGACAACGCCCCATACATCAACGGCACCAACACTGAGGACGTAGTGCTAGAGTACAGCCGGAAGAAGGTGGGTCGCTTAGCTATGTCATCCGTTTTCTTTAAAATTTGGGTCGCAAACCCCTTCCAGAAAGACAGCTGTGTTTCAAAATTCAAAACTCAGTTTTCAGTGTGGTTGCCAGATTATTATCAGAATGTTGACAAGAACATTCTCATGGCATATTTGTTGCTTGACATCTCAAAGGGCTAATTTGTTGTAGTCAGATGGCTACAAAACCCATTACATGTCTAAGTTGTTAGCTGCACTACATGTAAACTTCTGACTGAGGATGGAGAGTCTCATAGTTAGGTGGGGGTTGTTAGTTCGCCAATACCCCATCATTATGCGTAGGTGAAACCTGGTTCAGGCCCTGGTTGAATTGTGTAAAATTCAGTTTGCTTACATCTGTAAATCCATAACCGTGCCATACCTTTACATTTCAGAACACTTTGATCGGCAGTCTGTTGGTGTTTGACAGAGATACCACACCCATATACCCCAAAGATCAGACTCTCAACAAGTTTGTGGGTCAAATGTTGACGCAGGACCCTTGGGTGAAAGCTCACTTTGATGTGACAGACTCTTTTAGGGAAGAGAAAGCCCTCTTTGGGAATGTGCGAGGGACTGTTCATGAATTCCGTGAGTAGGCTACTTCGCAACCGCCAGTAAACACAGCAGCCCAAACACGCTGCTAGAACATTGCTCCGATACTCTATTTTTACAAGATTTATTCAGAATTTGTATCAATGTTAAGTTTTATTCAATATAGAAATATGACTTCAACATTTTATCATTTGTGACATTTGCCTATCCTTAAATGCTACGTGCGCACATGCATGTCTGTGTGTGTGTGTGTGTGTGTGTGTGTGTGTGTGTGTGAAAGCATTAAAAGTTTTCAGCGTGGAATCTTTATGCACAAGTTACTTCACAGCTACAGTAATAATTAGTGGGATAAATATTTGACCTCAGAATGATTTTATTATGATTCTGTAGGGAAGAATTCAGTGAATCACCAATTCTCTCATGTTCAGTGAAACTTAATTTGATGCACTTTTTTTTAATGAATCTGTTTAAATAGAGGATTGTTTTAAAAATACACGGCATGCATAAATGTGGATCTTATTAATGTGGCATTTATGGAATATGGACAATAAAACCTCTCTAAAAAGCTTTTAGCCTTCCACACATTTATTTTTATGAAGTGTACGAAAAAACACCTTTGATTCTTGCAATAAAAATCAATGCACTCAAATCACCATAAAGGATCAGTGTTTCAGAATCTACCAATTCATTTTTGCGTGCCTCTAACTCATGAAAGTTTGTGGCTGTGTGTTTCCCCCCTTGCTCAGGGCTGAATCTGACCCAAGATATTCTGATCACTGAGAAGCGCACGGTACAGGTGGATTACTTGGTTAATGACACCACCTATCCGGGACCAGAGGGGACCATCATGCTCCATTTCAATGTCACCATCTTGCCCGTCCACATCTCCTTCAGCAACGTCACCTACCGCTTCATGGTATCCCGGAAAGCAGCCACCTTTTCCCGGGTACGAATGCAAAATAAAATATTATTTTACCAGAACATTTGCAGAGTTTTTGGTGGGTTTTCTTCTCAAGTTTATTCATTAAAATGCAAGGGTAGCAACTGCAGTTCTCATGTGCTGTAAGAGGGGGGAGGGTGCGGAGGAGTTCAAAATTTCCTAGGGTTTGTGGGGCCCAATATTAAACCGCAGAGCTGAAGATTCACAAAGGGGCCCCTGATTTGTCTGTGTGAAGTCTGTCCCGAGTGGCAAAGTGAGAATGACCTCTTATCTAGCAGTGAGGGAGCAGACAGAACCATATGATCACTGTCAGTGGTTTATGTACCACAGGTTGACCGGGGGGTCAGTCCCATACAGCAGGATTATGAAATTTTACAGATAATTGCATAGAGTAAAACTAAGAACGCTCCCAAAATTGCAAACAAACTTAACTTCCACCAATCACCATTGTGTTATGTCACATCAAGTGCTAGAATTGTTGTAGCACAGTGATGACATGTCTATTTTTGGCAATTTTGGTCATGATATCAGAGCACCACACCTACTGTATGTGTTCACTATACTTCTGAACCATGCAGCAAAAGAGGGAATGATATAAAAACAATACAAAATACCTGATTTAATAGAACACTTGTGAACCTAAAAATCCATTATTCTCAAAACGTCTAAAATAGACATAAAACTATTGCACTCTGAGCCCTCAATATTGATCACTGTCAGTGGTTGGTGTACCACAGGCAGACTACAGGCCAAGTCCCTCACATAAGGATTAACAAATTTTATGGATAAGTGCATGGAGCACACTGAGAACCCTCCCAAATCTGGAAGAAAGTGAGAGAAACCATTTTGGGTTCCTGGGTGCAGTTATCCTCAATAATGACAATTATCCTGGATTGTTGAACTGGCCCCAGGTGTTGGAAGCACATTGGCAATGTCTTTTTTGTTTGCAGGTAGGCCAGGTGTGTGTAGAAGACTGCCTGCAGTTCCAGGGCATTAACCTGACGTACAGCCTGGCGGTGGCAGAGAGGAACCTGTCGGCAGTGGCGAGGGCATGCCACGCGGCAGTGGCGGTGGAACAGAGTCACTTGGAGGTGCTGGGATTTGTGTTTGTGAACTATACGGAGCCCCTGCGTCGGACCGACTGTCAGGACCTGCAGTACACGGTCACCGTACAGGAGAAACACACCCTGCAGCAGGCCCAGACACAGCTGTTTATCCTGTTCCACTCAGAGCGTAAGCACTCACATCCGTGCTTCTCAAATCACTCCAGCTGGTCATTTTATTCCACTTTGTGGGTAAGCACTGACGTACACATCTCAAATCACACAGCTGCTCATCCTGTTCACCTCTGAATACAAGAACTCACACCCGCTTCCCAAATCAAACAGCTGTTAATCCTGTTCCACTCTCAGCCTCAGCACTCAGACCCACATCACAAATCATATGGCTGTTTTTCCTATTCCACCTTAAGCATAAGCACTTGCACCAGTATCTCAAAAAAGCACCTGTTTATCCTGTTCCACTTTCAGCCTAAGATCTCACACCCACATCTCAAATCACACAGATGTTTATCCTATTCCACTTTGAGCATAAGCACCACACCAGTATCTCAAATCACACAGTTGCTTATCCTCTTCCACTCTGAGCCTCAGCACTCACACCCACATCACAAATCACACTGATGTTTATCCCAAATTGTGAATGCTTATCCTGTTACTCATCCCTTTCATCCTTTCCTGGCATACGTGCTAAGAGCCGTGTATCTCAAAACTTATTTTAAGCGTGAGCACTCGACACCATTTGGAATCATGCAGTTGCTCTGCCTGCTCATCTTCTACCAGGGTTCCATCATGACATGCGTGCCCACATCTATCAAATCGCCAAAGGTAGAAAATCCAGGTTCAAAAAATGTGAGCCATATTCTGTACATTTCTCCTCTCATTGGGATTTGCTCATTGGCATTAATAGTCACTCAGGAGATTGAATTAATCAGCAAAATGCCTCATCCTAGTGCACGGTTGGGGGAGAAATATGGTAAGCCTTTACTTTCAGTCTCTGGACTTTTAGCATTTTTACTACACTGGACCCCAGTCCTCTCCAGTGGTTTAGAATGCTTGTTTTTTCTGAGTGCAGACATTTCCTGTGTGCTTTCTAGTGTGTCTCCTCAACGTATTGCATTTCAGCACACATTAATTGAGAATCCCCTCAACTCTGTGCAGTAATTCATAATCACTTTTTAGAGTGTTAACAGCTCTGATCCTGAAGAGCTGCAGGCTCTGCCAGTTTTCATTGCTGTTAGTACATCTGCATATATTGCTTCACGTACAGCAGTTGAGTACACAGGTAGTTTACTCCTCCTGGTAATTTGGGTCTGAACTGGGCACTAATACTGAGGTGAAAATAAAAATCAGTAGAGCTGGGGGCTTTCCAGAACCAGGGTCGCAGACGCTTGTCCTAGAGTCAGAACACTGTTTATTAATTGTGCAAACCAGGGCCTGCCTATTAGGTAAAACTGCGCTGTGCTAGTTCTTTTGTGATGATTTCCTGTTCAGATTGCGTTTTGCACAGACTCACTTCAGCTGTAGAGGTAATTATTGAATGGTTTTGTGTCGCAGCGGATAAGGAGTACCCAGACGAGCCCTTCCCACTGTACTGCGCTGAGTGGAAGGATCGCAGGAAATGCGTGGCAGCTTCTGGACTCGGCTCCCCAACGGGACGCTGTCAGTGGAGACAGGGAATCGAAAAAGGTTTAAAACCCTCTTTTTTCTCCAAATAAACCTCAACCCCTCTGTGACTTTTAAAGACTACATTTCCCACAACTCTCTGAGGCTGGTCGGGATGGATCCTATGGGTTATTGTGTCGGTTGTGTCATTGGAAGGCCATACAAAATACTGTGGCAATCAGTTATGGTGCACAACTATTCTATCAAGCAAATTTACACAATATTTGAAGGATCAACTGACTCTTGCAAATCACATTCGTACAGAACATTTTTTTTTCTATTCACCAATCTTGGGAAGTTATAACTCAAGACCAGCAATCCCTGTCCTCACTACCAACCCATCCCATACCCTATACATAAAGCTTCTAAGAAATATTAACGCTTAACTTGCCCTAAAAATTGTGATTTTTTTTTTCTGGAAAATTTAACTTCTTGTGTTTTCTCAGTATGTTTTTATGTTGTCTGCAACTGAGAAGGCAAATTCAATAGTGGCAAGAGTTTTTTTTTTTTTTTTTTACTTGAAAAACAGTGTGTTCCTGCATTCCAAGGGGATTAATATGTGTTTATTTGTGTTTCCCCAAAGGAATATCAAGGAACTACTCCACCTGTACTCCGGACCTCAGGACATGCCCAGATGGTCACTGTGATGTCATTGAAAATAAAGACCCAGGGATATGTCCCCAAGACTGCACGCGTGAGAACCACACGTTTTATTCTGATTTCAAAGATGCTTTTATCATAGTTGTTCTCAATACTTGTAGGCTCAGTACATGTGATTGTGCTGATGAGTTACATAGCTTCATAATGCTTCAGCTGAAAACTTCCAGGATGAGACCAACCTTTTGGCATTCTGTAGTCTACTTAGACTTGAATTATTGAGTTCACCAAATTTTTAACCATTCTATTATGTCAGAATTTTACAACACATTTTATATTTGGAGTAAAATCGAACCTTACAGACATGTTGAACGAACAGTTTTACTGAATATAATTTTGAAACAATGCGTGTCAATCTCATAATGGACAACAGCAAAAAGATTCACCCACTAAAGAATTTAGCGATTTGTTAAATAAAAAATTTGTTATCATTTTCTAGTGTGTTACTCACCTGCAGAGCTCAGAAGCAAAATCACCCATACACCGTTCTCTGCAAAGTAGCCACAAAACTTGACATGGAAACATATCAGGATGTTTAATGTGTGTTTACCATGTAATCTCACATAATTAGGAAATGTTATGCTGTATCATGATGAAAAAGTAAGGTTTAGTTGGAATTTAAGAGATGGTGAATATTGACGCAGCTAGATTGGCCTCTAACATAACATGAAGACTAGAACAGTTTCTCAGTTTTTCTAGCTTTGCCTCATGGTCTTAGCTAGCATGTGCTTTGAGAACTGGATTCTCGGATGTCTCTAATGGACCCTTATCGGTCTTGTTTCTCACAGTTGTACCCATTGTTGGTGGACATGAGCGAGGCTTGACTGGGATAAAAGCCGGCCATGGTACCTGTTCCTGTGACAGCGGCGGCTGCACCTGTGAAAAGACTGACATTGAAGGTGAATGACCTTTGACCTTTGCTAATGTTTCTCTAGTCTAACTCACTTATCTAACACTTAAATCTCTGCCTAAACTGGGATCCTGAGTGATACAGCCAGATGTGCTCACTGGGTTGTTGACCTGCTAATCACGTCTCCCATTCAGGAGGGGTGACATCTTTCAATAACAATATTCTTGAACTCATTCATCGGCTCATTACCCATCAATTCGAGTCATTCTTCATCAGTTCATTTTTCATCCATTCAAGCCATCATCCATTGATTCTAATAATTCTATTTGGATCTATTTTTTTCTTTTCCATTTAAAGGTCCCCTATTATGCTGATCCTTCTTTTAATACATATAAAGTAATGTTATAAGGTTGGATATCCATACTCAACCTCTGCAAAGTTTCTAAACATAAGATACAGGGGTTTTGCTGTAATCCAAGAACATAATTTCCTGAGCGTGAGTTCCACAAGCTGTAAGTAACGATAAAACAGCAAATAATGTAAGTGAAGCTAACGTGTTACGGGTGGCTAGCAGGACCGCAAATGATAGTTAGCACTAACAACTGGCCTCAAACACAGGCTTTGTAAAATATCTGAAGATAAAGCCTGGAACAGTACCAACTGTCCGTGACTCACAGCCGCGGAAGCAGTAAGTTTTACCATTTTGTGTTGCTTTAACTGCATAAGCCTACCTAACATGATAGCCTGTTGAATGTGGCTGTAGCACTGCGGCTAATGTAGCTAAGTTACTGTTGCTAATGTTTGTGTCCTAAATATGCAGGAGTAAATAATATCAAGGAGACATTCAACAGAAAGTGCGTGAACATAAACCTCATTTGAAGCTAACTTTTTATACTTTTTTGTAATTTGGATGCTTGGTATAACTGTTCACGGTAACATAACTTACTGTCTGTAAAACCTGTATTGCAGGGTAATGTTTGTCTCTGTTGTTGTTATGACCGCTCGGTTACTACCGCATGTTAGTTCGCGTTCCGTGCTACTTAAAAAATGCTCCTGGTTAACTAATATGCAGTAATTCAGATTGATATGCTTGTGTTACTTTGGTTAGCATCAAGGTGGTAGTTTCATCATAACGTTACCTGACCGTAGCCGCTACAGTTGAAGCTAACCGGAGAGGTGTTGTGCGTGTCTGCAAAGTTGGGCTAATAAGGCTGCAGTTAGACCAGACGTAGGCTTTGCAGAGCTTAGGGTATGTGTTTGGGTTTGTTTACTGCTGCTGTGAGATGATCATTTTACTTATCCATGACCGGGGTCAGCTGGGTACTTTGCCGTGGTGTGGGCTAGCTCTCTGATCCTACCGCGGTGAAAGCAATCGCGAAATGCAACGTGTCTGGTGGAACAAACGATTTCTCTGCATTGCCGTGGTGGAATTTCATCCACCTTTTAATATTATTCTGGCTAATAAAAGCCGAAAAAAATGGAGGTCGGGGATTTCCGGTAGAAGTTATCGATTTGCTAACTCCACATAAGCAATGCTTACACCATTTGTGTGTTTTTGCGATGAACTAATTAAATAGCTTGTCGGAATTGTGTTTCGTTTTGATGGAAATGGTTCATGGGAGCTTCTAGCAAAGTTTCCTCCGGATAGCTAAGCGGGTATATAGCATGACTATATAACAGTACAGCTACAATCGCATGCATGCAAGGCGAGACAGTACGAGCAAAACACTTAAATTTCAACTTGTCACTTATTGACGTCCTGCTGTAAACATTGCTGCAATACTTCAATAGCGTCCTCCTCCCATTCGAGGTCGGATTCGGGATCAAACAAGTATGGTCTTACAGCAATAGATGCCGCAGAGGGCTGTCCTGAAATACCTGCCATCTTAGTTTCCTGGTTTTTCGGGTCTGCACCCTCACCCGGAATTCAAGCGGCCAGGCAGCAAATCAGAGCAGCACCTCATTAGCATAGCCTCCCCTCCACTCAAAACAGCTCGTGTTTCAGGCCAGCACAGAGGGGTGAGAGAAGAGGTCTCACTAGGCCTGGATGTGTGTGGGGTTTTTTTTGTAACTGAATTCTTAACATTATTTGAAAGACCCATTGGACATATTTTAAACGTCTAAATACAGCATAATATAAGACCTTTAATAAACAAATTGAATCTGCATTGTGACACTTGTTCACATGCCTGACATTGTTCTTTTTGTTTCAGAGCCGCTTTGCGATGACATGTGCAAAACCATCATTGCTACAGCCGTCCTGCTGTCCTTCATTGTGTCCGTCCTTCTGTCCTCCTACTTTATCCACCGCTACCACAAGAGCACCCCCAAACCTCCCATCGCCTCTGCGGAGATGACCTTCCGCCGCCCCGCCCAGGCGTACCCCATTAGCTACTCCGCCAACAATGTCCGCCGGCCCTCGCTCGACTCCATGGAGAACCAAGTGGCCATCGACACCTTCAAAATACCTGTAAGACTTGGCGATGTCCGCCCCGTTATGTAGAACTTTACAACCTCATACACATGGTATAGGTTAAAGATTAAAGCTCCGTATTGAGCATCTAGCGAAGGCTTGAAACTACATTTTTACGTTAAACACATGGTGAAGGCTTGGAAATACAGTTCTACATGAAGCATGATGCAATGGCTTAAAACTACTGTTCCACACCAAACTTGTGGTAAAGATTTCAGGGTCACACTTTAGATGAAGTTTTGCTCATAAAGGCTTTATACGGCATGTAAAATGCTTTCATAAATAAGGCATAATGTCTTCATAAATCATACATAAGCAAATGTCATGCTTTGAAAAGGATGAAATAACACATCCTTATTCAGTTTGTGACACCAGATGTGATATAACTGACAACATCACTTAGCTAGTGGCTAAATGTTATGAAGGGTGACATTGTCAGCGAAGTGACATTGTCATTGTCACATCTGGCATCACATGCTGAATAAGGATGTGTTTTTCCCAAAAACAGGAAGATCCAAAATGGGAATTCCCAAGAAAGAACCTTGTGCTCGGAAAAACCCTGGGAGAAGGCGAGTTCGGGAAGGTTGTCAAGGCAACGGCGTTCCGGCTGAAAGGGAAGGCGGGGTACACCACTGTGGCCGTGAAGATGCTCAAAGGTACGGAAGAAGACCCTGGAAGGCCTTAAATATCTGTCTTTCACCTTGAACCGGTCAGACAAAAGACACATCACAATGTGCTCCTTGTCTCACTTCTCTGTCAAACAGAAAATGCCTCTCACAGCGAGCTTCGTGACCTCCTGTCAGAATTCACCCTGCTCAAGCAAGTCAACCACCCCCATGTCATTAAGATGTATGGAGCCTGCAGCCAAGATGGTAAGACTTCCTTGGGCTGAGTGGGGATGTGTGAGGCCTACATTATCCCCAGGGCAGTAATATGCTATTCTCCAGTAATCTCCACAGCTTATTAAGATGCCACGTAAATGGAGGTTTAAGATACATATGGACACTCATCAGACTTTTATCGTGGTAATTTTCCAGACAGATAATGGGAGACCATGAAAGACTGTAAAAGTCATTCGCTGTCTTCCTACCACTTAATTCCTTATTAGAATATATTGTGTAGCCGACAGTCATGTACATTTAGAGCCTCTAAGTGCCACATCTGTATTTGTGGATGGAGGTGTGTATTGTGTTCGCAGTGAAGTCTCACAGCCTGTTGTGGGTCAGACTCTTTCTGAATCAGCTTATAGATGGCACGCATCAAAGGGTTGCAGATTTGTCTATATTCATATTGTAAATTAAAGAGATTAGGTTTGTAATCATGGTCATGGCTGCACTAGACTTCCACACCCTGAGGACCACTTGAGTTAGGTCATGGAGCCCAGTGCTGGTATTACCAAAGTCATTTATCATCACAAAAAGAAAAGTACCTGTTTGTGTGGTCCCCATATGTTTCATATGACTGTGAAGACAAACAGTGTTATTAGTGAAAATGAAGGTACACAGTATTAGATATGACTTTGAAGACACGCAGCATTATACGTGACTGTGAAGCGCTCAATCTTATATACTGCAAATGCACACAGTGTCACATGTAACTGTTAATACTCAGTGGTAAACATTATAAGACTGTGAATGCACAGTTTTCTACATAACTGTTAATACACACAGTGTTACTTATGATTGTGAATGCACATTGTGTTATATGTAACTTAATATTCCGTTTAATATGTGACTGTGAAGGCACACTGTTATGCATCTCACTCGGTGCACACAGTATCAAATATGACTTTGAAGGTACATGGTGTTGCATCTGGCTATATAGATAGACAGTGTTATACCTCTTAGTGACTACACATACGTAGTATTAAATGTGACGGTGATGGCACACAGTGTTATTCGCGACTGGGAATGTGCACAGAGTAATATGTGAAGGTAAAGGTACACAATAATATATCACAATCAGTGCATGCAGCTTGAAATAGGACTTTAAAGACACACAGTGTGACATCCGATGAATGAAGGCTTTGTTATATGGCTCAGTGAATACACAGAGTATTGAATGTGAATGTGAAGCCACACTGTGTTACCACATATGTGACTGTGTATGCACAATTTTAAATGTGAATGGGAATGCACACGGTGATTTATGTGACAGTGACTGCACAGTCTTAAATGTGAATGTAAAAGCAGACAGTATTACATATGTGACTGTGAGTCAGAAGTACAGTGCTTAACAAATTTATTACACAACCTGTCATAAAAAAATGAGAAAACACGAATATTTAAGGAATTTGTCAAAAACTTGTGTAAAACTAAAAATTATTTTGTTACCTCTGGCAAATAACGAACTGAAACCACTAAATAGTCCTTATTCACACATAAAAACCAAAAAAAATGATATTTTGTATGGCCTCCTTTGGCCTTGATAACAGCTTGCATTCTTGCATTCAACCACTAAAACTAATTTTTACGTTCAGGAATGCAAGAAAATTACTGTCATTTGGCATCTTAATCAAAAAATAATAATGTGCTTAACTATTTTTTTCAGTTTTTTTGTAAAAGGTTAACTTCGAAAATTCATAGATCACAACAATAATTATATTTTAGCATTAAAAATATCATTTCAGTTAAAGAGCATATGCATACTGGTGGATTAACCATTACAGAAACATTAAAATTATTTTGGTTATTACCAACACTGTTAATTTAGGGCAGCTGTGGCATAAACCTTACATTGGATGGTGGTCTAGTAAAGTTAAGCATTGTATGTTACATATCACTGTACTGTATTGTGCTATAGTTACTTCTCCCCCACTCTTTCCAGTCCCTGCTGCCACCCACCAATCTGTGTCTCATGTTAATCAGCTAATTGACTGGCACTCTGCCCACTGCTCCATTCCAAAGACTCCGTCATTCCCAAATATCAGGAGAGCAGCTGAGCTCGCGTGAAGTGTATAAATCAAGCGTGCGCGCATATTGCCTCAAATCCAGAGCATTAGCCCAATCATTTCAGGTCAATAATTTATTCGGGAATGAATAATTCCTAAAACAAGAGAACCATAACAGCGTTGAAAAAGGCTCACACACTTCAGTTACAACTGATGAGCAAAACCAACCAGATGTTAAGAATGAAAATTGAGAAGAGTACCAGTAAGACAAGCGCATTCATCTAGAGGCGACTGACTCAAAGGGCTTCATCTCTGGGAATTTGAGCATTTCACTTCTGAATTGCATACCGGCATGCTGCTGCTTGCTTGGCATTTCCCCAGCATATCTTTGAGAATACTCGACCTGGAGATCAACTTGAGGCAAATGTGGCGAACCGCAGTATGCATAAATATTGAGACATTTGGTGAGCTATTACAGTGCGTTTATAATGAGGAGGATAATGAGAAAGGGAAGAGAGCTTATAGAACCTGCTGTTCTCTAATAATTTAGCTCTCTGGAAGAGACTCCAGGGAGGAGAAACAAAGTTTAGGGAAAGAGGTTTGGGAAAACCGTTGGAGTAATCCCTCTGAGTGAGACAATCCCGCGCCGACTGAGACAAAACCAACAACTTATGGACACTGAATAATCAAACAGAAGGAAGTAGCAACAGTTAACAAGATGATCAATCAACAGGAATAACCCGCGAAACTCACACAGATTGTAGGAACAGGAGAAGACCTATTTATTTATTTATTTTTTTAAATTTATTTAACCTTTATTTAACCAGGTAGAAAAACCCATTGAGATCGAAATCTCTTTTACAAGGGTGACCTGGCCAAGAGGTCAGCAGCACACGCCACAATAAAATAGAATCAACCGGTAAAAATAAATAAAATTCAATCTAAAAATTAATACATTGAATCTTGTAAAGTGCAGGCATTTTTTAAAAACATAGAAGCAATTTCAATAACACAGGCACTGTTCCATTATCTCACATTGTCGATCAGTTAAAATAGTGCGAAAGATTGTAAGAGGGACAAGTTCTATTTAGGGAGACACAAAGGTTCTAAGATTATTTTGGGGACTGAAGACACCAATTGACTGAGTCTAGCATGTGGAATTTTTCCCAGTTTCTCCATAATTTAGGTCTTCGGCAAAGCAATTTGCAATGGCTTCATTGCCATAAATGCTCAACAAAAAAAGTTAAGGAACACTCGATTTTGACCCGAGTATGTGAAATGTAAAAACTGAATGTAAATCCCAAGTGTTGTTTACATCACTGGTGTTAATCCAAGACACAAAATGTAAATCAAAATTAAATCAGACAACTTTATTACTTATTATTTAATTATTTTTTGAGTATATTTCACTTCATATGAAGCGCCATACATTTTCAATCAGAGACAGATCAGGCCTACTGGCAGGACAGTCTAGTGCCCACGCAATCTGTATAGACAGCCATGCACTTGTAATCTGTGTAGAATGTGGTTTGGATTTTTCCTGCTGGAAAATGCAAGTACGGCCCTTGAACAGACAACATCTATATGGCTTGTTTTAAAATTTGCACACATTTGTCTGCATTAATGGTCCCCTTGCAAATGTGCAAGTCACCCATGACACACCCACATATCACAGTGGGGAATGGTATTGGCCGATGATGTTTAACTAAATTATTTATGGTCCTATGTTGTGAAATCCATAACAGTTACATAACAATTCTTAAGACAGTGACGCCAGCAGGATCAGAGATCATGCGCATTCAGAATGGATTTTTGGCCTTGCTCTTTCCGCATGGAAATTTGACCAGATTCCCTTTGTCTTTTAATTATATTACGAACTGAACTGGGTGAAGATCCCAAAATCCCACTAATTTGTCTTCGGGAACTTTATTCTCGAAGTGATGGATTTTAAGCTTAAGCATCTGTTGGCAAATTGGGGTGCCTCAACCCTTTTTTTCCCTTGATAGACTAATCCTGTTTTGGAGGCTCTTTTAACATGACCAGCTCACCTGTTTCACATCAACTTATTATTATTATTATTATTATTATTATTATTATCTCCGCCCTATTGAAAAAGCGAGGAGATCTTGTAATACAGTTCGGCGTCTGTCTGTCCGTCTGTCCGTCCGTCTGTCCGTCCAAAACAGTAACTCCTCCCAGGCCGTTTGACCAATCAACCTGAAACTTTGGTGTGTGTAAAGTAGTGACCCAGAGGGGTGCGCAACATGTTTAGAATTTAAATTCATTTCCTCTTCTGGCCACCAGGGGCCTTTTTATGAAAGTTGAAAAATGGCCATAAGTTCCTTATGCGTTGAGCTAGGATGCTCAAATTTTTATGGGAGGTGCATGGGATGACCCTTCATCACATATCAGACAGGGTTTTGATTTGACCTCATTTTGACGGTTTTCTAGGTCAAATGGCGTCAGGTGTGCCAATTGTTGAAAAGGATGGCACGTTTTGTTACTACTCAACGTAGAAGGCTGCAAATTGGTATGGATATGTATCTTGGTGATAGCAACCTGCATACCAAAAATTGCCGTCCTGTGATTCATATTTTGGCCACTAGGGGGCTTTTTGTGAAAAAAATAAAAATGGCCATATCTACCTTATGCATTGAGCTAGGATGCTCAAATTTTTATGGGAGATGCATGGGATGACCCTTCATCACAAAGCAGACGGGTTTTTGATTTTATCTAATTTTGACCGTTTTCTTGGTCAAATGGCATCAGGTGTGCCAATCGCTGTACTGTACGTCCTTTCCTTTCATAATACTCTCATTTCAAAATGAAGAATAATTTATGCCCTCAACAGACACTCAAAAAGTACTCTATCCAACTAACCAACTATATCACATTGCTATAACTCTGATCAGTATCAGTGCTTTATCACTGCAACAAGCAGATTATTATTTGTACAGCTGAATGCCAGTTCAGTGAATTGCCCTCTGACACATTACTACTACTCCCATAACATTTGTTGCGGAGTGCAGAGATTTGCGATGGCGCGCCATCGACATACGTCTAGTTGCTACTTATCACATCATTATTACTCCTTAAGTACCACCAGGATTGGGTTCAATTACTTTTTTCAATTACAATTGATTGTAATTGTAATTACAATTACAATTACTTTCTGGACAGAATGTTCAATTACAATTACAATTAATTACTTAAAGTAAATTAAAAAATCAATTAAAATTAAATTACAATTACGAAAGTAATTATAACAATTACTGTAATTGTAATTGAAAAAAAGTAATTGAACCCAACCCTGAGTAGCACTACGCCAACTTTTTTGGTCATTTGCAGTCATCATATTTGAAATAAGCATATTTCTTCAATTCGCGAATGAATTCAGAAGTTAAAGCATCAATTAATATATTGTTGTTCTTTATTGAATATAGTAGAGGGTGAACAGACTTTTCAAATCAATCCTGTTTGATTTTATTTGCTTTTTCCACAATGATTGCAGCTTTATGCAATCTGCTCCTTCACCAAAAGTAATGCTTTCATTATTCTTGGAAATAGGAAAGAGCAAATACATGACTAACTACATATGCTTTATCATCATGGACTGCTAGAGCTCCGAGGTTCCTTTAATTTCCCAGAACCCTAAGTAAGCATCAGGAAATAGCAGAGTTCTCACTGCGACCACTTAGTTCTGTAAGCACACTCATGTTTAGTGTAAATCCACTTTTCCTTTCAGGTCCCCTGTACCTGATCGTTGAGTACGCTAAATACGGGTCGCTCCGGAACTTCCTGCGGGAGAGCCGGAAGGTGGGGCCTAGCTACGTGGGTGGCGAGGGGAACCGAAATTCCAGCTACCTGGAGAACCCAGACGAGCGCGTGCTGACCATGGGCGACCTCATCTCCTTTGCCTGGCAGATCTCTCGAGGCATGCAGTACCTGGCTGAGATGAAGGTACGGCTGCGGCCTGGTGTTTGACTGAGAGGGACAAACACGGAGCAAAGAGGCATTAACACAAACCCCTTCATAACATCTGACACAGAGTCCCTTTTACACAGCAGTTATCATATGTAGTCCCTATACTAAATTTCTAGAGGGCAACAATAGTTACAAATACAGCATTATGAGCTCATTTGTTTCTGTTACAAAATGATCAGCTCATAGAACATTTTTGCTGTAACATAGTGAATCACCGCTACAGCAACCAATTCTATACATTTATACATTATGTATCTATTACACTTATACAGAAACCAGTTTTCAGTATCTATTGCATTTGTCTTATACAGAGATAATTGCACACCTGGAATCCTGCTCTAAGTCTAAATTGTAAGGCAGTTATCACACATCTGGATTCCTACTATCTCTGTATTAAGCAGGTATAATCACTCATCTGAGCCCCTGAACTGCATCTGAATTATCCAGCAAAAATCGTGCATTTGGAAACCTGTTACCTCCGAATGAAACAGTAATAATGAAACATTTGGAAACCCTACATTACGACTTACGCAGACTTGGTCAGTCGCTCAGAAACTTGTTGTCTGTGCAGTGATTGTTTTTTTTAAAGTTGTGTTTATTTCATCATGATCTTGTAACTGATGATCATTCGGACGGGTTCTTTCTTACTGTCAGCTCGTCCACCGTGACCTGGCTGCGAGGAATGTACTGGTAGCGGAGGGGAGGAAGATGAAGATTTCCGATTTCGGGCTGTCGAGAGATGTGTACGAGGAAGATTCCTACGTCAAAAGGAGTAAGGTAAAGAAAAGTCACCTTTCTCTCTACCCTGAACAGTGATGAAAGAATCACTTTGAGACCAGCTCTAAACATCCATAGCAACTTTAATTTCAAAATAGAGAGTGATTTGCTGTCTAATTCTGACAAAAGAATGTAGGTGACAAGACCTGTTACTCAACTGGACCAGCTATATCTCAGTTAAAGAATATGGACAGCAGTTCCAGTTTTTATGCAGCACTCGGTGTTTAGTTTACCTTGTTGGAGGAGAGTTTTCGCCATTGTTTAATCGCTGAATTTGGAACAATTAGTATTGCTTGTTCGCCAGCAAAATTACTTAGGTTTTATTAAAGCATTAAGCCCCAAGAGGCCATGATCTACATTGATTTTGGAATATGACAGACAGACAGACAGACAGAGATTTTATTCGGTAAAAGGCCTCTGGCCCAAAATACAGTCATTCAAGGATTTGTGTACATGTGCACAACTCGCATCTAATACTTGTAATGAAAGACAGCACAATTTCTGGCTTTTTGCACATTATACAGATAAAATCAAAGATTTTTGATAACATCAAAGTTTTCAGATTTCATTATGTTACTAAAAGTGTAGACTGAATTTGTGTTTTTGATATAATTGCTCAAATACTTATCTCTTAAACTGGTGTGGGCATCACAAATAAGTAGGACATGGAACTCATCCTCCATGTAATTCCTATTATATAGCATACAATATGGACATAATCTTCCAAGGCAATAAGGTACAGTACATTTTTGTAACTGCCAATTTCAGACGTAAGTTTAAGTCTGCCACATTTGAACCTTGTGAGGCATATTCTACAGTATGAGCAATATTCACAGAAGGATAGGATTCTACACGTAAAAGTGATTTATATTACACATAATTTGTACATCGATGTGAGTTTGTTAAAGAAGAATGCCAGTTTTGTTTCAGATTGTCTGATAATCTTTGTTTCTAAGTACTCATAGATGTGTTGATGTTTCCAATATCTTGGGGCAGCCAGATAAACCCAAAACCAAACTGATACAGGATAGGATTTTGGAATATGCAGAGCCTAAAACCTCTTAGCTGTTCTAAAATCACTGTAAACCACAACCACGCAGAGCATTTTGCTTTTAAAAAATGGTTTTTACATATCGAAAGTGTTAGGGACAAACATTTTCATTAAGACCTTAGTTTGTTAAGCATTATAATAAAGGTCCTTCTTTCCGGTAGAATATATAGTACCAGATATGAAATAATAATGTATTGCTATGCGACAGAAATAACAATCAGCTAAACTGATGAACATATCAGCTGCTGATGGCCTTTATGGGTACGCATTGATATAGAAGTATGACAGGTATGACACATTCTAGCTGTTACTATATCATGTATTTTAGCATGGCTGGAACTCTGTATTGACCAATCAGCATCCAGGACTTAAATCGCTCGTTTTATTATTAGAATTTACATTTACTGTGTAGTTTGCTAGACGGAAACATATTGTATGTAATGTGAAATGTGTTATGCCATTCACTTTGTTGAACATTTATGTTTGTGCTAGGGTCGCATCCCAGTAAAATGGATGGCAATCGAGTCCCTGTTTGACCACATTTACACAACGCAAAGCGACGTGTAAGTCTAGGTTTACTTTTCAACCAATTGTATGGCAGATGTTGCTTTTTTACCTTTCAATTAATTTCTTTTACAAGGTACTTGAAAAATGTGTAGTTTGATAAATGGAAAAAAAATACATTGCGTCAATTTGTTATATCGCTTTAAGTTTTCTGAACTGAATACAAATTGACTATGTTCAAATAGTTTTTTGTGCTTTTTTTTTTTTTTTTTTTTTTGCTAAGAAAAATTCCTAACTTTTAGCAAATTACCCGGAATTATTTTTGTGGCAATCATGATAAGCGTGTTCGAATTCTCTAAATGTAAAGGAAAGGTGCATCAGTGCTTCCTAACTTATCACCTTTAGCATGGGGTACAAGGAACTATCCTTTACGAAAATAAAGGAGATAACTGCCCCATAATTCAGCGTGGCAGCAATATTTAGAGTGATGACCATCCATTTGGCCAATCACGAAAACAAACGAACATGACGGGTAAGAGACGCATGACACGTTGCTTAGTGTCAGTGCATGCGGATTCTTTTACTTTGGCGGTTTTTTCCCTAAGGCCTTATGAACTCCGCCTTACACCTTTCCTTTACCTCAAGACATTTTTCATGGAGGTTAAAGAAAAGTCGTTAGGAATTAGATGATAGGACGTGATTTTTTTGACCATTCGAACGCAGCCCTTGACTTGCGTCTGATTTGATTTCCCTGTCTCTCACCTTTAATGTCAAAGTCTTTTCAGTCGATGAAAAATAGCATTGAATGCTAAGGCTTCAGACGAGGCAACATTTTATAGCAATGCAATATCCCAGTAACTTTTTGCGAATGTTTAATGTTTGCTGGGATGGTCTTAAAATATTGTACATAAGAATGAGAAAAAAGGTGCTCTTATACCATGTACGCATAAATTTAATTTTCTCACCCTCTTTCCTCCAGCTGGTCCTTTGGGGTGCTTTTATGGGAGATTGTGACGCTTGGAGGTAACCCATACCCTGGTATTGCCCCCGAACGACTCTTCAACCTCCTGAAGACAGGCTACCGAATGGAACGGCCAGAAAACTGCACAGAGGAAATGTGCGTTCCCCTCGGAGCACGTGACACACACTGCATATCGGCACTTTCACTGTCACTGGCTTTTTAGTCATTGATTGGAATGGTGTTTCACACTGCTAGAGTGAATTTAGGGCCAACTGCCGTTCACCCCATAGATATATAAATCAACTTGCACTGGCCTCGCGCTTATCAATGACAGTGTAACTAACACAGAGACGCAGACACACAGTTCACATGATTTGTGCTGAAGTTGGGACCTGAAATTTTTTTGTTCCATAATTTAGTGATAATTTTGTGTACTTACTTGAGGGAAGTGATCCGTATGCTTATTAATGCATCCCAACACTACACAAAGCTGCAGCTTCCTACTAATTTGGATCAAGTTCAGACTTTTGTTCCCATGGTTACGTTTTTGCAAACTGCTGACAGAAACCGCCTCAACATGGCGGCCGTATACACGCATCCTGCCAATCAGTGTGCAGCATCTAGTGTTTTATATATCTATGGGGTGAACGGCAGTGCAAGTGAAAAGAAAATGCATGCTTGATCTTTTGATGTGAGTTTGGCAATTTTCCAGAGACAAGTGTAAATTTTAATGTGAATAGTCATATTGGGTTACCTTAATATTTCTACCTTAGTTTTCCAAATCTGAACGCAGTTTTCATGTGAAAGCAAAGCTTGACTTAGTTATAGCACAGCTTTTCTTCTCTTGTTATGTTAGTGGTATCACTTTTTATGGTTTTTATAATCTTCACATATCCCTCACATGCACTTTCTGAATGTGCAGTTTTTTTGTAAGGGTCCCCATGCATTTCTATTTCATAGATGTAGATATGTATTGTTGATGTGGTTGGCATGACTTTTATCAGGAGAAAATTCAGATATGACCAGCTAGGGTCTGAGACTGCACTGTAAACCCTGGTAAGTGTGAACTCAAATGTTTTGTGGAAACCAATGACCTCAAAAAAATTGTGAATGCTAACTTAATGATCTTGTGTTCACAGCACTTCAAAAACATGTAAAAAATCACATTACCTTATTTTCTTTAAGTTCCTTCCACGCAATTTAGTTGGCCCACACAAATTTTTTTGAGGTAATCGGTTTCCACAAAACATTTGAGTTCAGCATACTATCAGGGTTTACAGCGTGGTTCACGATGGTCCAAGCTCTGTCTTAAACCATTCTGGCTGGTCTTTTGGTGGTCAAAGCTGGTTTCTGGCTCGGGAAAGCTGATTAAGCTGCTTAAGCTGGTAGAGTAAGCTAGTGGTCAGACTGGTGGACCAGCTGACTACACAGGCTGGCTTACTGGTTGACCAGCGTCAGGTGTACAAAACACAGCATTGACAAGCTTGGCCAGCTTCAGTAGGTTTTAGATGGAATTTTCAGCCAAGCTTCCACAAACATACTCAGAGTCAAGGAAGTGTGGAATGACAGGCTTCATGATTTCTCCTGATGAAGCACTCAGGGTAGTGGGTATGCCTGCTGTCTGTTGAACAGGGCTGGTGAGAGGCATGGCGGACATCTTGTCAGTGGATGCGTTTCTCAGAAGAGGCTCATAAGTGCTTGTTTTGCATCTCACAGGTACAACTTAATGCTACGCTGCTGGAAACAGGAAGCAGACAAGCGGCCCACTTTCTCAGAGATCAGCAAAGAGCTGGAGAAGATGATGGTGAAGAGCCGAGTAAGAGCAGACCAATGTGCCCTCACTCATACACAATCACACGCACACACACACACACACACACACACACACACACACACACAAAAAACTTGCACAGACGCTTACACAAACGCATGCATGCACACACACTCACCAGCAGGCATATAGACACACATACACAGACACTCTCTCTCTCACTCAACAGTATGTACCATACATAAATACAAAGGTATATGGACGTATATTCACATACATGTGCATCTGCACGTGATGCATACCAACACACTAGCACAGAAGCACTCACAAAGCATGCAAGATAAAGGCATCTATGCATTATGCCATATATTTTTTTATTACAGCCTCAAATGTATTTGACTAACCAGGTACGCAACGAATATGTTTATTATTAGTATTGTCTCTTTTTTTTTTTTTGGAGTATCTCATTGCAACCTGATTGTGTGCTCCCAATGCAAACATAGAAATATTCTGCTCCTGGCTTCAGGCAACACAATTCAGTCACAGGGCATAAATATTTATGTTATTGTTTTTTCTCTAAATTGGGAAATTTCATTGGACCATTGACTAGGCCTGACCGGTATATCCAGTCGGCAAGCTGTATGGACAATTTAGTCCATTTGCTCGCAAGCTCATTAGACAAAACAATAAAAAAAAGTCCCAAGAACGTCAAGTTCTAGAGTACTTGCTTGAATATTTTCATTCTGAAGCCTGTGTCATTTATTTCATTAAAAAACCATAAAACAGATCTCAGTCCCTGTTATAACATGCTGTCTATACACTGGCCCGTGGCAGTTTTTGTTTTGAGGAACATTAAGCCTGTCAGTTTTCCAAACTGAGATGCTGAGAGCATCAGACCTGTTGGTAATGCTATGAGTCAGTGATGGAACCACAGCCGTTTACTTCATCAGTGATACCACTCCTCAATCCCAGAGTATAGGCGCCTGTACAAGTGTGAGCGTATATTTCCTGAACAGAGTGACTGTGCGGCCTTTGTGGACTGAAGGAGGAGGTTGATTAATACCAGAAGTCTATTACTTCTTGAAGTGTGCAAGGACTCATTGAGTGTTGTAGATGGCATTTGTCCGTTGATATCATATCAGGTGAGATTAGGCGCCTCTAATGGTGAAATTGGAAACAGTCAGTGGAGTCGATCATGTTCAAACCAAATTGCCACAGCTCTCCGCGAATGCAGTGTAGGCTGCCCACAAAACAGTCCAGCTATAAGGCGCGAGGAATCATGGGATTTTTTCCTAAAGTAAATAATTTCATCTAAAAGATGATTAATAACACCGAACAAAGTATGTGGACTTTAATAGTTTAAGATATTGGGTAAAATTACACAAAACAGACCATCATACTTATATAACTGAAGTCCATGTCTCTACACTAATCTGATCCAAGTTTTTAAGCAAACCTGCGTGAATTTATCTCCCATAATTCAGCGTGTTTTATGTTAATGAAGCTGTTGGGAATTACCGTCAATTAACGAATTTCTCTGTTTGGTGGGCTTCTCTGCACAAAGTGACAGATTTCGTGAATTTACTGCGAGGTCATGTGATCAGACGTCACATCATGTGTTACGCTTGGCTGTGGGTTGCCAGTGCCGTCTACCCAATCTAAGTTACTGTAGTTCACTTCTAAGAGTTACAGACTTCTGTTAATACTGACATTTTTGCATTGCTCAGCAATAGATTAGAGTTTTTTAATATAAGGAATAGGGAGGACTTTTTATCTATTTGCTTAATTAAAAAAAAAACACATCTTTGAGTTGAGTTTGATCTACAATCAAGAAACTTGTCTTTGTTATAATTATGTACAATCATTACAGTGCTAGACTTTCCTAGCAATTACAGTTCAACCAAATGCAGCAAGTGCAACCACTATGCTGTGACAGCAACTGTAATGCATAGGTAAAAACACACACATTGAAATATTAATTACATAAAACAACACAGCGAAAGTCCCACGTGTTAGCATGCCTCCATAAAAGGATGAGCCCTAGTTTCTCTCTTTAGCGCTCCTAGTGGCCGATAGTTTACAGCACACTTTTCCCGCTCTCTTAATGATGTCAGGATTACCTGGACCTGGCTGCCTCCACGCCGGCCGACGCCCTGCTGTATGACG
Source organism: Gymnothorax javanicus (assembly GCA_029692085.1). Taxonomy (NCBI): domain Eukaryota; kingdom Metazoa; phylum Chordata; class Actinopteri; order Anguilliformes; family Muraenidae; genus Gymnothorax; species Gymnothorax javanicus. Next base: position 25,655,079 of record CM056208.1, on the reverse strand, counting down.
ACGCGCTCTCTGAAGAGGACACGCCCCTTGTGGACTGTAATAACGCTCCCCTCCCCCGCGCTCTTCCCTCCACTTGGATTGAGAACAAGCTCTATGGTAGAATTTCCCATGCATTTACTAGATTCTAGAAAACAGGTCTCATGACCTTTTTTGGAAGTCGTGATTGGCTTTTCTGTGGGGGATCGTATGACTTTGGTAATGGCATGCAATCCGGAAATCGCTGTCAGAAAATGCCACTTTTTATAAAGAAAAATCATTCAATCAAACCAAATCGATCAATCAACTAATCAATCAATGAAATGATCATGCGGTTGATTAAGTGGATCTGTGAGATAATGATTGTGGGGTTTAATTTGGACCAGCTTTGGATGCAAACTAGGTTTCCAGTGAAATTTCCATTTTTTAAGACGGTCGGCTCCCAAATTCTTGGATAGGGAAAACCAAGGGTTTACAAAAGGTTTACAAAAATCCTTAAAATTATAAACTTTTTTTGACAGATACGACTGTGAAATCTCTTTCATTTTAGAGGAGGCAATTTCATATTTTGAAACAAGTTAAAATTTGCAACAGGCCCCAGTTCGGTGAATGATGAGTGATATGTTGCTGGTTAAAAGCTATTATTAAAAATGTGAAAGATTCGGTGTCGACATTGGCAAAGCTAAGTCTGTATCATGCTGAAGGGGAGCAGTAAGGCTGGTGAGATGAAATCAGGCTTTGGCAGTGCTGAACATTTGTCCTGTATCTGCACAGATGTAATACGGAGGCATTGTCTCATGCCATTATCCCCAGGCACTGGATATGTCTCTCTGGCTAATGTACGTCCCCATAAACTGAATGCTCAACGATAATCAACCATTTATATTATTACTGCAGACAAGATGTGGCAGTTTGGCCTGGAATTCCCATGCATCATATTACAAGCAAACAACCACTAGAAGGTTCACAGTGCTTCATGAATCTGCATTTGAATTTCTACTCTAATATCTTTGCGGAAATATTGTTCTTGCCGTACATTGTATCTCCCCCAGTGAGAGCAGCGTAGCCCTACAGCAGTACCATGGGCAGGTGTCCGTACTATGCATGAGTCGTGCTCAGCTGCATACTGCGCGGTTTGGCTCCAAGGGTTACCGAAGCCTGGGTTTCCTTCGCCAGCCTCACTGTGTGCGTCTGCCTTGTGGTTCCTCAGTGCAGAAAAAATTATCTGTTTTCGTTTTTAGGCATGTCTTACCCGAACTGGCCTGAGAAGAGTCCGGTACCTCTCAGCAGACTGGATGGCACTAACCCAGTCTTTACAAGATATGCCAATGATAGTGTTTATGCAAACTGGATGATTCCGCCTTCTACGGCAAAACTTATGGACAAGTTTGATAGCTAAATCGAATCAAAAAAAAAAAAAAAAAATTTCAAAGTGTGTAGATGTGTATATTTATATATAAATGTGTATATATAAGCTGTGTGATGCTAAAAGTGGGTTCCCTTTAATTTCTGTCATACGGGTACGTGAATTGAGGACCACCGGGTGAGAGAACGCCATCTCTGCAGTGAAACGGCTTCGAAAAGGTTACGATTTGTTTCAGGGGGTGCCTTAGAGTATGCTGGTGCCTGACTTCACACCAAGCTGTGTCTTTGCATGACAGTTTCAAAGTGGCTCATCAATATTGTCTTTCCGCTGCCCGCAATGCATCTGCGATAGCCGCGTGTGAACCTACCTACTAGCTGGGACGAGATTGAAATGCCATTCCAGGAATTAAAGGGGACCTATTGACTGTTTCCTGCTGAGGTCTTTTGGCTTTGTGCAGCCCCAGAAAAGAGGCGTTTACTGGCAGACTGGCATTTTCTAGGTGGAAGGACACGTTTTTGGCGATGTGAATGATTTTTTTTGTGCTTGTTCTGTTCAAAAACCAGTTGCCCAAGAGTACACCCATATTTGAAATAAATAAATAAATAAATAAAGGTCTGATAAATCCTCACATGAATTGTTTCGGTAAGTGGAATATAGCTAATCTTCATGCCACAAATATCGACGTTTCTGTTGAAGCGATGTGTTTAGAATGCAAAATGACATGGTGCACAGGCATGCCCACTGCTGTCCCGGGACTCACTGTTTAAAATCTTGCTCCTTGTCATGACCTCCTTTATGAAACTGAGGTAATTATCTGAACTGATTATATTAAGCTAATGAGTGTAAATTTGTTCAAACATGATCAAGTTGCAATCAATAAAAGCACTGAAAGACACATCACCCCTGGTTCATGTTTGTAATAAAAGTAACCAAATACTGGCTTTGTTTCTCTCATTACTATTAAGTACACTGCTTGAGTAGCCCTGTATTATTTTCCGGTTATAGGTGATTATTTTCCGGATATAGGTGATAATTTTCAAAAGTTAACAGATATTGTTCAACAGAATCAAGAAAGAAAGGTCACCAATCAAATTTCAAAATAATTTGGGCATCTGCCTCTTCAGTGGGCTAATTATATTTATTACAATTAATCCATACATTGTTATGCTTTTAAAATGCACCTATTGTGTGCACGTTAGTTCAGCTGAGCTCAAATGTTGTCATTTGATAAAATCAGAAAAGCTACCCAGTCAAAAAATATGCCTGTAAAGCAGTGACGTGCGGTCGGAGGTTAGTTTGGTGAGGCACAATCCTCCCCTTTGCTTAATTATCAATCAGACGATGAACTAGTTTAGTAAGACTATTCGGCAGAAAGACGGGCCAGTTTAAGTTTCCACGGCGTTATTACTCAATACATCGAATCTGAAATGCTCACAAAACTGTAGATTTGCGAGTACTTGCTTACAGGAAGCCAGAGACGTGCGGTGAGGTGAGGCAGTGACCCAAACTTTTATCGCAGGATTTTGTGAACCTGTTCCCACGTAGCCTACTATTCCTGATTGACAATCAAAACAATTAAGACCAAGCCTATCCACCTTATTCCCACGTCCCATGATCCCTTGTGTGAATTATGGGCGCAACTTCCGCTGCATCCTGTCACTGAACTGTTTACCATGGTAGTGGCTCACGCGAAACCTCTTTTTTTAAGCGATTGGAAAATAATATATGAGGGAACATCACCTTTTAGCCCTCAGACGGGATAAAGTTACGGTACCGCTGCCTTCTATTATCGAAGAATGGGAGAACGACCTGAAGCAGTGGCCACACTAGCGCATTTGGCGACATTAGCGACTCCGTTGCCACAGACTGCGAAGCTATGAACAATCTACAAAGCTCCGAAGCGTATGCAGTACTTCCATGGCAACAAGGTCAGTCGTGTTTTGTTAAAGGAGGTAGTATACAACCTTATGTACCTTAAAACAGATATACAAGTACTTTCTGAGAATATTTATGAAGGAAACACTATATTTCAGCGGTAAATATTGCTCTACATATGAAATGTAGTGGATTGTTATACAGATTAAATTAAGCCATCCGACAGTACGAGTCAAATTAGCTCTACTCCAGCCAACTACATTATACGGTATTAAGTTGCTAGCTAATCCAATACTATAACATGTAAAACACAGTGAGTCCATTTTTCCCATACTTTTAATTTTAGTGAAATGAGGTTTGGAGTGAAAGACTATTGTTTAAAACAGAGTAGGCTATTTTCAAATTGTAGTAGACTATTGCTACTTCTACAGCCTCATCTTAAACTGTACAGGATGAAACGTTAGTTACACTGACTGGCATTACCGGACGAATACAACAATTTACTGTCCTCCCTACACGTGAAATCATACCTTGTGCTCTCCTGGCACTGCTGTCAAAATGCTTCTGAGGACCCGGCATCTCCTCTGCGGCGGTCTGTCTGAGCCTAGCCATAAAGCAGGAATCGTTGTTTGTCGACATAATGAAATGAGCACCTAATGTTTTCGGGGGTCTTTTCAAATTCAGGTTTTTCAGCCAAATTCTGGCTTCCTCTTCTCTAGGTAGGCGATGGAAACCGTTTCGCTGAACACAAGGACAATCCCCTATGTTCTGGGTGCATGTTCAAAACACTGTTGATCAAACCATAAATTTAGCTTCCTCTGGTTGTTAGTTCAGCCTCGAACAGCACAATAGGTGCCGGAGCTCTGAAGGGACATTTTAAGAAAAGCAAGTTAATTTGTTAAAAAAACCAGCTGTAATCGCTAAGTTAACTGAAAGAAACGCCGCTGTTCTTGACTAGCCACTCGCTAAAAACTACTTCCACCGGAAGTTGCACCCATAATCATATCAACAGTAGTGCCCTCAGGAATAAGCTGGATAGGAAGCCCGTATACTGATAGAGGAGATAATGACAAAAGATTCATTCACGTAGGCACATACGCTTCAATTCGAGACTGCAAGGATTGAACTCTGAATAATCAATTAGGAAAAATTCTCGGATCTCGGTAATTCTGTCTATCATTTAAACATTTTGTTAATCGGATTATGAAAGAAGACTGAAAATGAACGCCCGCTTTTTTTGGGGGGGGTGTAAAAGCGCGTATTTAAAGTAGAATACATTGTATATTGATTAAGCATTGAACTCTGCATAAGTCGAACTGTTTTAATATTTGTTGATGACATTGCTTCGGCTTCTTGGAAGCAAGTATGCGCAAATCTGCAGTTTCGTGAGCATTTCAGGTTCGATATACTGAGTAATAACGCCGCGGAAACTTAAACTGGCCCGTCATTCTGCTGAATAGTCTTACTAAACTAGTTAATCATCTGATTGCTAATCAAGCAAAGGGAAGGATTCTGCCTCACTAAACTAACCTCCGACCGCACGTCACTGCTCCTCTATCAGTATACGGGCTTCCTATAGGCTTGGTCTTAATTGTTTTGATTGTCAATCAGGAATAGTAGGCTACTTGGGAACAGGTTCACAAAATCCTGTGATAAAAGTTTGGGTCACTGCCTCACCTCACCGCACGTCTCTGGCTTCGTGTAAGCAAGTAGCCTACTCGCAAATCTGCAGTTTCGTGAGCATTTCAGGTTCGATGTACTGAGTAATAACGCCGCGGAAACTTAAACTGGCCCGTCATTCTGCCGAATAGTCTTACTAAACTAGTTAATCGTCTGATTGCTATTTAAGCAAAGGGGAGGATTGGGCCTCACCAAACTAACCTCCAACCGCACGTCACTGCTTTGAAAACAATCTGCAATGATGCGGGCGTCAGTTCGGAGACATTTTTTGTCACTTCTTAGTTGGCCTGACAGTGAGCATTTACTATCGAATGTTAGGCTGTTACTTAAAATGGACCCATGCACAAAATTTTGTAGTAAGGCTTTTTTGTTCATAATGTTGTATCGCTGACAATAAAAAGTAATGGCTAAAACACTGGGCACTGACGTTATGACTTATAGTCCCGGAGCTAGAATGCCCTTGTATCTAAGTTAGTTCCGACTGAGTAATTTGATTGGATGAGAGGAATTCCATGAGTGCTGATGATAGAGCCCAGCATCACTGGGACATGTATCAGCAAAATCACTCCGCTCACAGGTGTTTTAGGCTGTGTACGAAATCACTCACTTCTCACTATATAATGCAATATAAAATGGGTTCGCCATTTTGAAGTGCTGCCGAATTGTTAGTAAGAATGATTATCCCCTATGTAGTGAACTCATTACATCACAAAATCCACCGCGAAATGTAGTGAACATCCGATGGTCACTAACCCAACTATATGTCCCAACATGCACTGTACACAAACCGAAAAGCTCCGAAATATGTAAGCTGCGTTTAGTCAAGGGAGTTTGAAAACAGGCACGAGAGATTTATATAGACTGTATAAAAAGATGGACGCAGCGCCCGGGTGTGAAAAGAGAGGCCGATGCGGAAATCTCTAAAATTTGCATTCTATTTAATGGCCAGGAGATGGCGACGTCGGTGGATGCAGAAAGAAGTTCAATGCTATGGAAGCCTATCAGAAAATTACCCTATTTTCCCACCTGATTCATATTTCAATAATGATTTTCCACGTCATTTTTTGATATCTATCTCAAGTTTCAAGTCTCCGTCTATATACCATGATGTTCATTTTTGTAAATTATGGTCCCCAAATAGACTAGAATAAAGGATAAAGCCTGAATATGCTTTAGGGGCGTGGCTATCCTTTAGTCCTCGTCTGATACGGTCAGATCCACGCGTAGATACAGCCCTCGCTCCACCCTGGATCTTAAATTCACACTCGTCCAGTAGGAATCACGTCCGGTTTCAAAATGACAAAATGGCGCTGTTCAAATTGCCAAAATCGAGGCTTCCTAAATAGTATGCTGAAACCAATGGGTGACATCACAGTTGCTTCGTCCATCTTTTTATACAGTCCATGGACATTTATTCAACTTCAGGCGCGAAAATGTTTTTTTTTTTCAATTGGAAACCGAGCAGCGCAGGAGACCCGTTTGTTTACGCAGGATATTTCAATAAAAACAGTCAAAGTGCACTTAATGTAAAGATGAGAGATTTCAAACTGACATTCAGATACGATTAAAGCGAATTATGATGTCAGAGGACAAAAAAAAATAGAAGACGATATTAAAAAATTAAGGCAATTAGTATTATTTAAATGATAATAGTAAACCTAAACACGGTGGGAAACATACTCCGTTCGTTTATTACAAAAATACGTCCAAATCCTTCAGCTGAAGTGGAACAGGTACATTTTAATTTTACAACAGCAATGACGATATTAACAGCCGCGACAAAACGAGCCAGGCAGTGTCCAAAAGCGTTTCTTCCCTCTGCTTATGAGCTCACTATATATTCACCTACATAGTGAGTCCCCTTATAGTGACTAGGGAATAGTGAATGAGTGAGTGATTTCGGACATAGCCTTAGAAACCATTAATTACGCTAACTACCAACCACAAACTTAACGCTACATTTTTTTTTTTTTTTTTGCAACAGTCCAGTCCCCTTCCATTTGTGAAACTAGTAGTGCTGGCGAAGCCACATAACTTATTAAATAAGCAAAGAAATCATAATCTGTTGTCTCATTGCCGTCAACTAATAAGTCGCATTTGTAGAACTGTTGTAAAAAAGCAATATCACACTTGAGGTCGTGATGTTGTAGCTGAATGTCATCACAGCCGTGATGATATTCAGCAATGACATCACTCCCTCTCGTGTGAAATTGCTTAATTCAGAAGGGATCAGGTTTCCAGGACTATCACAGGACCTCGGTAGAGTATTGCAAGTCAAGTTAGTGGCCTGGAATTTTATGAGGATTGAATTACACTGATTTACCTGGAGTTACTCTTACAGAGTGTTTCGCAGCAGGTAAAAGTCCATTTTAGCAGGGAATACAGCAGTTCATAAAAGTTAGCTAGATGAAAAATTCGAATAGGACTAAAATAATGAGAGATGCTCCAAAAAATGTTACATTACCCCTCATTAATTCTTAACCCATCAGAATAGGGCAGAGGTCTTAAAAAATTATTAATAGAGGATCTTATGCGAGTGGGCATGTCGTAGTAATGGACTTGCATAATTTAATAGAAAATATTTCTGTTGGCGCCCATTGTAGGTTAGCATTGAGCTAACTCCATTGCTTTGCTACCAATGCCAGTTACTAAGTCTAAGACACTTGTGGCTGAACTGGCAATGGTTTGTAAATTCAGTTAAGTGAGTAGCTAGCCAACAGCTCATTAGCTTACAAATGAATATTTCATAATGGTTATGAAAACGTACTGCGTACACAGTCATGAGTTGGGCTATGGGAAAAGTACTACAGTCATGTGATAAAATATGTTGCATACTAACCCAGCAGAAAGCAACCGACTTTAAAGCCATTTGTATTGCTTTACTTCTATTGCTTTTTGAGCATGACAGCTTCAGTTCCAACTACATAACATGAGTGGCAAGAATGATGATCTTTACTTTATTTTGTTGATCTACGTAAAAATTTGGTGCACCTGGCAGGGAGACGATGCTAACTAGACACAGGAATTCGGACAGGATACACGATAGCAGCCCTGCGCAATCATCGCACATGTAGCAAATTATTTGCTAGGTCGCACAGCCCATGTTCTTCTGCCAATGTGAACTAGTTGGTGGTCTTAAGCATGGCGGCCCCCAGGTGGGTAGACCAATGCCTCAGAGTTACGTAGCTCATTTTTGTCATAAACACACAATGTGACTCATCTCATGTGAGTGTACATCATTTTGGTGAAGGTAATTATTTTTGTCAATAAATGACTTCGTGGACCTGAAAGTGATATGGAGATTCACAATTTTAAATAATCAGGCACATGCCTTTAGTAATTTGTGAAAAAGTAGTTCAACTCAGCAACATACTTTGCATGAAGATTTTCCTGAGTCATTGCACAGGAGAATGGAGACTTGAGCAGGCAGGGTCAGCTGATATATTAAACATACCTAAATTTTTAAAGAGGTTAAACCCTTTCAAAGGCAGCACTGGTTTGCCCATTTCAGTCTTCATTAAAGTTTAATGATAATAACTCATGGTCACACTCCAAGCTTGACAAAACCCTGCCGCAGTCTAGGTAATATGATATGGTTTATGAGAGGTTTAGCGCAAACAGATACCGTTGGGAGAGCTGAAGCTAAACAGTAGGCTCAGTGTTGTGATATGTACTATGTACCAGGACAGAAGCAGAGCACCAAATAATTCTGAAAAAAGAGGCCTGTCGGCCTAGAGAGCTCCGCTGATGATGACTGAAATGTCCATGTCATAATTTCAGAAATCCTTGAAAAGTATTGCAATATTAACACATATGACACATTAATGAAAGACTGAAAAAATGAGCATAAAATGATTTTCTAAGTCCAAAATGCTGAATTTCTCACAAACCGGGATGTAGAATTTTCTCTTTTTCACAAGGGATATTCAGAACATAATAAGAAAGGCTCACAACAAATTAGACAAAAAGACATGAGACAGTTTTTGAGATATTAATGAAAGACTGAAAAATGAGCACAAACACTGATGTTCTAAGTCCAAAATGCTGAATTTCTCAAAAACTGGGATGTGGAATTTTCTAATTTTCGCAGGTAATAATCAGAACATCATAAGGAAGGCTCACAACAAATTAGACAAAAAGTTATCAGACAGTTTTTGAGATATTAATGAAAGACTGAAAAAATGAGCACAAACACTGATTTACTAAGTCCAAAATGCTGAATTTCTCAAAAACCGGGATGTAAATTTTTCTAATTTTCACAATGAACATGCAGAATATCATAAAGAAGGCTCACACCAAATTAGAACAAAAGTTATCAGACGGTTTTTGAGATATTCAACTTTGAATTGAAAAGTTTACGCTGGACAGACAGACAGATGGACGCCGGATGACTTGGCATTAGAAAAGCTCCGCTGACTGCTGACTATGGTCACAGCGGAGCAAAAAAGTTATCAGACTGTTTTTGAAATTTTAATGAAAGACTGAAAAAATGAGCACAAACACTGATTTTCTAAGTCCAAAATGCTTAATTTCTCAAAAGCCGGGATGTAGAATTTTCTAATTTTCTCAGTGAATATTCAGAATATCATAAGGAAGGCTCACACTAAACTAGAAAAAAGTTATTGGACAGTTTTTGATATATTCAGATTTTAAGTGAAAAGTTGACGCCGGACAGATAGACAGACAGATGGACGGACACCGGACAACTCGGCGTTAGAAAAGCTCCGCTGACTGTGACTGTTGTCACAGCGGAGCTAAAAAGTTCCACTGCACAGAAGGACTAAATAAGAGTAACAAACATTGCCCAATTCCTGAAAATATTGTTTAGGTATACCTTTCCTAGCATTCAAAATCCATTTGAAAAGAATTTGATCTTCACGCTTTATTAGCTTATGAAAAGCAATATTTTCAACACATAATGCAGTTTAAAGTAAGACCTGCCATCCTTTAAAATGGCGAGGAGACCAGTGTTCTCAAAAAATAAAAAAAAAAAAAAAAATAATAAAACTCTGTCCCTGAAGTCTAAACTTTAATAGGAAGAAGCAGAATCAATATCGAACTCAGATGAAGTTTTCAGAAGTGCCACCGAACAGCAAAATTCAGCACGTGGAATTAAGCACTACTCGTGACAGTCTTTGGACCATCCAATTCGGTCCCACTTTATATTAAGTGTCTCTAATACCTGTGTACTTACATGGTAACTCAGTGACTAGATACTAAGTAACTACACTGTAAGTACACACTGGTACATAGTATCTACAGCTCTAATACCTGTGTAATTACACATATATAACAATGCACTCAATGGTATGTGTAAGTACAAATGTGTTATGAGAAATTGAGAAACACTCTTTTTCACTTCAGTAAGTACATGTGTAACAGGAATTATGTAACTACTCTTTGTAACAACATGTATTCACACAAGTGTTTTCCACTTCCACAGAGCTCTTCAATATTATAGCTACCAATTGTAAATACAATTAAAACAGAGAGGAAATTATGTTTAATTCCAGTGTGAATGCAATGTACTTAGAACCTGCAGGACCAATGTTGAATTAGAATTACCGCTAAAGTAGGCTGGACTCAGCTTGTAAAATCAGTGTACTTATTTTCGAAGACCAGAGGAACTGTTTACTTAATCTAAAGTGTAATTCTTGGGTCATTTTTGTGTAACAACAGCGTAGTAACATGGTAACTCCACAGGAACTGTTCACTTAATCTAAAGTGTAATTCTTGGGTCATTTTTTTTGTGTAACAACACAGGAACTGTTCACTTAATCTAAAGTGTAACATGGTAACAACAGCGTAGTAATACAAGAACTGTTCACTTAATCTAAAGTGTAATTCTTGGGTCATTTACAGCCTGAAAATAGTGCACTATTTTCTTTTCTATTCTGAGGTATGAAGTATACTTTCATGAACTAAAAGTGGACTGGTACTAAACAACCTAAATATATTCTCAAAATGTGCCGTGGTGTAAAGGTAAATCTACAGTCTTATAACTGGAAGATTTTGGGATCAAAACCTACCTTGAGTGCTTTTCCTTCATCTGACTATTAAAAAGAATATTGTGTCAATTAATTCCTATGGCCCGTATGCATGAACAAGGTATAACTTGTACTGGGTGAACGCTTATACCGAGAATAGTTATTACAGCCCCTGTGGTATAAGAAAATTGGTATGCATGAAACGTAGTTTAACTATTCGCGGAATAACTATTGTGCGAATAAGCTCCATAGTCGTAGGGTTATTCAATGATTTAGTGCTGTCGTTTACCACAAATCTATTAATAGGCCTGCCCTTGCACTTCATTACTCTGAATAGAGAGTTTTTGCAAGCTAGTACGCGAACACCTATCTGTTGTTCGACCGCTGTTTTGTGGTCAACGCACAAAAGATGGATGTTCGCGTACACGTTTTGGGGGAGTTCGCAGAAACTCCCTAATCACAATAGGGTTCCCAGCTCTTGGTGATGATAATGATGACGCTGAGGTCGATGAGGTGGAGCCAAATGAGCATGTCGAGGACAATATGCAAGGGGTTGGAGTCAGGGCCAGGCTGATTGCCGATCATTTCACCGGTTAAATGAATATGGACTGCAACCTTGAATGTTTGTTCAGGCATTCAGTTATACTTTTTTTGGTAAAGACAAGTACAACGTATGAAATGAGTTGAAAATGTACATCTCCAAATGAGTGTCAATCTATACAGGGTAATTTGAACATCATTTCACACCAGTATCCTAAAAACAGAAGGCACAGTTTTGAGACATCCACTGAAAGCGGACTGCAAATTGTGTTATTCCACTCCTTAAACCTACCCCTTGGTTGGTATAAGTTACACCAGGAAATCTGCGGTATTTACACCACAGATTAAGCTATTCCATATTTGTGCATACGACTCCCTATTCGAGGTTTAAAGTTATACCGCAGTTTAACCTATACCATTTTCATGCATAACAACAGAGGTAAAACCATTGATTTATACCTGGTTTGGGCTATTTTGTCACTATTCCGCTTTCATGCATACGGGCCTATGTGTGTTTAGAAAAGAAGAATGGACATGATATGTTCGTAAATACTAGGCAAAATATTTAATTATTCATATTATAATGTTTTGTGAAGTATTCTAGATATCCAAGTTTACTTGCAGTATACTTCAAAGTATACTTTCATGAAGTGAAAATTCTGGATTACGTAAACTAGTAGTATATTTAAAGTTGACTACTCTTGCACTTAAAATGGACATAAAGGGAAAAATCAGTGAAATTGCTGCTTTTTTCTGTTTTCACAAATAAACAACAAGTTTCACAAACCCAATTGCTTTTAATAATCTACAATCTAGCACCCAGTGTTAATACAGTCCAGGTTTCACAAGTCTATCTGCAGTACTTTTTGATCTAGACCTGGTTTTATGTGGTCATACAGGGAAAAATCTGTGAAAATGCTGCTTTTTTTCTGTTTTCACAAATAAACAACAAATTTCACAAACTCAATTGCTGTTCATTAACAACCATCTAGCACCCATTGTTAATATAATTTTGGTTTCACAAGTCTATTTGCAGTACTTTTTGATCTAGACCTGGTTTTATATGGTCATAGAGGGGAAAAAATCTGTGAAATTGCTGCTTTTTTTCTGTTTTCACAAATTAAATGAAAGTTTCACAAACCAAATTGCTGTTCATTATCTATCATCTAGCACCCATTGTTAATATAATCCAGGTTTCACAAGTCTACGTACAGTACTTTTGTATGTAGTGCTGATTTTATGTGGTCTTAGCAGGAAAAAAAATCTGTGAAATTGCTATTTCTGTTTTCACAAATAAACAAAAAGTTTCACAAACTCAATTGCTCTTAAATAACTACCAACTAGCACCCATTGTTAATATAATCCTGGTTTTACAAGTGTATCTGCAGTATGTTTTATCTAGACCTGGCTTTATGTAGTCATAGAGAGAAAAAAATCAGTGAAATTGCTGCTTTTTTCTGTTTTCACAAATAAACAAAAAGTTTCACAAACCTAATTGCTATTCAATAGCCATGATCTGACTCCCAGTGTTAATATAATCTAGATGTCACAAGTCTACATGCAGTACTTTTTGATCCAGACCTGGTTTTTTGTGGTAATACAAGGAACAATCAGTTAAATTGCTGTTTTTTCTGTTTTCACAAATAAAAAAAAAAAGTTTCACAATCGTATTTCCTGTTCATAAATTATCATTATGCTCCCAGTGTTAAAACAGTCTAGGTTTCACAAGTCAATCTACAGTACTTTGTTTTATGTGGTCATGACTGGAAAAAAATCAGTGAAATTGCTGTTTTTTTTCTGTTTTCGCAAATTGATTAAAAATTGCTGTTCAGTACCTGTCCTCTAGCTCCCAGTCTTAATAAAATCTAGGATTCACAAGTCTATCTGCTGTACTTTTTGATCTAGACCTGGTTTTATGTGGTCATAAAGGGGAAAAAAGTCTGTGAAATTGCTGGTTTTTTCTGCTTTCACAAATAAACAAAGTTTCACAAACCCAATTGCTGTTCACTAACCATCATCTGACTCCAAGTGTAAATATAATCCAGGTTTTACAAGTCTATATGCGGTACTTTTAGATCTAGGCTTGGTTTTATGTGGTCATAGAGGGAAAAAATCAGTGAAATTGCTGCTTTGTTCTGTTTTCACAAATTAACTAAATGTTTCACAAACCAAATTGTTGTTCATTAAATATGATCTTACACCCATTGTTAATATAATCCAGGTTTCACGAGTCAACGTACAGTACTTTATTTTATGTAGACCTGATTTTATGCGGTCAAAGAGGGTAAAAAATCAGTGAAATTTCAGCTTTTTTCTGTTCTCTCAAATAAAAAGTTTCACAAACCCAGTTGCTGTTCATTAACTACCATCTAGCACCCATTGTTAATAGAATCCTGGTTTCACAAGTGTGTCTGCTGTATGTTTTATCTAGACCTGGCTTTATGTAGTCATAGAGGGAAAAAAATCTGTGAAATTGCTGCTTTTTTCTATTTTCACAAATAAACAAAAAGTTTCACAAATCCAATTGCTGTTCACTAACCATGATCTGGCTCCCAGTGTTAATATAATCAAGCGTTCACAAGTCTACATGCAGTAATTTTTGATCTAGACCTGGTTTTATGTGGTAATACAGGGAAAAATCTGTGAAATTGCTGTTTTTTCTGTTTTCACAAATAAACAAAGTTTCACCAACATATTTCCTGTTCATAAATGATCATTATGCTCCCAGCGTTAAAACAGTCCAGGTTTCACAAGTCTACCTACAGTACATTTTTATGTTGAACTGATTTTATGTAGTTATGACTGAAAAAAAATCAGTGAAATGGCAGATTTTATTGCTTTCACAAATAAACAAAATGTTCCATAAATCAGACAATCATTTTCAGCGGTTAAAAGTGTTTTTCACAAACTTTTATCAAATAAATGTAAATAAATGAGGTCAGAAGATCGTTTCACAAGATATGAACTGTCGATTTAGGACGATGTCACTCAGCAGCTGGAAGTTTTTCAGGGCTTTCGAGAAGGTTATTCCGTGAATGTCCGGCGAATATCAAAAACCAAACCAACTTCACTGCAGTCTTTCTCTCCCCGCAGTTCACTGCACCCCTGCAATTCATCCACAAAACTGCAGTGTGGCACACCAACTGGAGGCCAATGTGTTTATTACACGGCAACTATTATATGTAGTGAGCTATGAAGGTAGAAGAAAAGTATGGGCACTGATGTATTAATATATACTCAGTGTCACTAAAAACGCACTGGTGAGGTATGTACTGTATTTGCGGCAAATTGCAGAATCGATTGATTTTTATTGTTTTTCCAGTGAGGCACGAGAGGAAATAAAGAAAAGCGCGTGGTATTGTAATCCTGACACGCATCACGTGCACGCGCCAAGCACTTCAGTAATAACAAACATTGAGCTGTTCGTGATGTGTACAGTGACACTTGACTTGTTCTTTTTGGTGTGGTCAATAGCCTACATAAAGCCAACAAAAAAACTGCATCAAGAAAATGGAACGGCTTGTGACGCAGGAGAGAGAAAAAGAGCCTTTGGCATGTTACGGGCAGATCTCAGCCGCTGAGAGGTGGTGCGTCATTTGTACTGTCACCGTTCAACAATCTATCGGCTGTCTATCCGAGAATGGAACACAGGCACTGTCACTGACCGACCCCGCTTAGGGCAGCCACGAGCGACGATGGCAGCTCAAGAGCGCTATATCTGGTTACAGCCTGTACATGACAGATTCCAGACAGCAACCAAAACTGATCATGAGATGAGGGGTCTGAGACGATTGAGGGTGAGCGCAAGTGCTGTTTGACAACGTCTATGTGAGCAACACATGCGTGCACACGGGCCCTACAGAAAACCCAGTTTTTGCCCATTTACGCATGGCTGCCCTTACCGTGGTCGGTCAGCGACAGTCCCTGTTTTCAGAAAAATGGATTTTCTGTTGGGGCCGTGTGCACGCATGTTTTGCTCACGTAGACGGCCACCACCAGTACCATATGGACCTTCCCAGTGACTAAGGCTGTAGCAAGCCCCACTGGCACCGTTACTGCATGCTCATTTCCACCGGTTCCACATGGATTTACTTAACACTGGCTTCCAATACCATGTGAACCCACCACGAAACTAGGCTGTAGTCAGTGTCACCAGACCCAATAAATATACATAACTAACAACATATTAATTGAGCATAGGGTTGGAGAAAAAGGTACGTTTCCAGCCTGCTGTTGAAGACAGAGTGTTTTTGAAGCCCAAATTTGTCTCGGGAGATTGTTCCATAAAATTGGCGCTTTGTAAGAGACTGCTCTACCTCCAATTGTAACTCTGGATATATTTGGAATGAAAGGTCCAGAAAAATATATCAACTCCCTATGTCACAGCACAACTTCCGAGAGGCCCGAATCTTGCAAAATAGCACCGCCCAGGACCAGCCATAAACTCCTGGCATTCTGTAAAAAACGAATGATTTTCTGTATACCTTTGCAAGCCTAGCTCAACGATCTGGGAAATTACATTCTACTATTACTAAGGTGTAACAAATAATGTTTTGCAATCCCACCGTAGGTACGTTTTAAAGATACTTTATTTCTTAGCAAGCACACATCTATTCTTCAGTAGCAAGTGCTCCTAAAATTGGAGAACTGCGCAGCTCTGTTCAGATCATCACTTCCAGTGTGCCAGGAAACACCCGGAAGGATCTACTATACTCCAGAGTTGGCCCCCTAGCTGTTGATCATCTCCATCAGCTCCAGGACGAGGTCGTCTTCATTCATGGGGTCCAGCTCCATCTCGACATCCAGCAGATCCTCAGTGAACTCGTTTATCAGTTCATCAAAGTCGATGTGGGCGGAGCCGGAGGCGCGGGGTGTCGCCGTGCTCTGGAGGCGAGACTGAGGCTGGCTTGGAATCTCGGAGACCTCCACCATCACCAAAGGAACGGGACTCTACAGCAGCGAATAAACACACCACAATGCCATTAACCCCTCCTCACATCTCAGCACAGGGAAAGGTGCTCTCATTTTGACATGCTGAAGCCCGTTCCAAACAGAAACCCACCTCAGGAACTGAATATAGAGCAAACACACAGGCGGCAGCTTACCTCTTTGGTGCTGAGAGCAGCTGGCCTCTCTTCTCTGGCACGAGCATTACTGCCTCTGTCTGCTCCTGTAAATGTACACAGACTCCATTAACAATCAAGTGCAGAAAAACGCGAGCAAAAACTAACCATGGGGGTCATGCCCAAGGGCCAGACATGTAAAGGCTCGCTATGCGTTTCTTTCACATAATTTCACCAATCAGATAGACATCCTGGCTATTAAGCAGATAGTGGGGAGGACTTATCAGTCTGAGCCTGGACTTCATACCTCTGGCTACCATATCTAACTGAAACACTTCAGGGAAGGGCTCATGAGAGAACACACACTGAGAGGGGACAGGGCTGAGGACACACACAGGATAAAGGGACAGGACTGAGGACACACACAGGATAAAGGGACAGGACTGAGGACACACACAGGATAAAGGGAAAGGGCTGAGGACACACACAGGATAAAGGGACAGGACTGAGGACACACACAGGATAATGGGAAAGGGCTGAGGACACACACAGGATAAAGGGAAAGGGCTGAGGACACACACAGGATAATGGGAAAGGGCTGAGGACACACACAGGATAATGGGAAAGGGCTGAGGACACACACAGGATAATGGGAAAGGGCTGAGGACACACACAGGATAATGGGACAGGGCTGAGGACACACACAGGGTAAAGGGACAGGGCTGAGGACACACACAGGATAAAGGGAAAGGGCTGAGGACACACACAGGATAAAGAGACAGGACTGAGGACACACACAGGATAAAGGGAAAGGGCTGAGGACACACACAGGATAAAGGGAAAGGGCTGAGGACACACACAGGATAAAGGGAAAGGTCTGAGGACACACACAGGATAATGGGAAAGGGCTGAGGACACACACAGGATAAAGGGAAAGGCCTGAGGACACACACAGGATAATGGGACAGGGCTGAGGACACACACAGGATAAAGGGAAAGGGCTGAGGACACACACAGGATAATGGGAAAGGTCTGAGGACACACACAGGATAAGGGAAAGGGCTGAGGACACACACAGGATAATGGGAAAGGGCTGAGGACACACACAGGATAAAGGGACAGCACTGAGGACACACACAGGGTAAAGGGACAGGACTGAGGACACACACAGGATAATGGGAAAGGGCTGAGGACACACACAGGATAATGGGACAGGGCTGAGGACACACACAGGATAATGGGAAAGGGCTGAGGACACACACAGGATAATGGGAAAGGGCTGAGGACACACACAGGATAATGGGAAAGGGCTGAGGGACACACACAGGATAAGGGATATGGGGGCTGAGGACACACACAGGACTGAGGGACACACAGGAGGATAGGATGGGAAAGGGCTGAGGACACACACAGGATAATGGGAAAGGGCTGAGGACACACACAGGATAAAGGGAAAGGGCTGAGGACACACACAGGATAATGGGAAAGGGCTGAGGACACACACAGGATAAAGGGACAGGACTGAGGACACACACAGGATAAAGGGACAGGACTGAGGACACACACAGGATAATGGGAAAGGACTGAGGACACACACAGGATAAAGGGACAGGGCTGAGGACACACACAGGATAAAGGGACAGGGCTGAGGACACACACAGGATAAAGGGACAGGGCTGAGGACACACACAGGATAAAGGGAAAGGGCTGAGGACACACACAGGATAAAGGGAAAGGTCTGAGGACACACACAGGATAAAGGGAAAGGGCTGAGGACACACACAGGATAAAGGGAAAGGGCTGAGGACACACACAGGATAAAGGGAAAGGGCTGAGGACACACACAGGATAAAGGGAAAGGGCTGAGGATACACACAGGATAATGGGACAGGACTGAGGACACACACAGGATAAAGGGAAAGGGCTGAGGACACACACAGGATAAAGGGACAGGACTGAGGACACACACAGGATAAAGGGAAAGGGCTGAGGACACACACAGGATAAAGGGAAAGGGCTGAGGACACACACAGGATAAAGGGAAAGGGCTGAGGACACACACAGGATAAAGGGAAAGGACTGAGGACACACACAGGATAAAGGGACAGGACTGAGGACACACACAGGATAAAGGGAAAGGGCTGAGGACACACACAGGATAAAGGGAAAGGACTGAGGACACACACACAGGATAAAGGGAAAGGACTGAGGACACACACAGGATAAAGGGACAGGACTGAGGACACACAGGATAAAGGGACAGGACTGAGGAAAGGGACAGGACTGAGGACACACACAGGATAAAGGGAAAGGACTGAGGACACACACAGGATAAAGGGACAGGACTGAGGACACACACAGGATAAAGGGAAAGGACTGAGGACACACACAGGATAAAGGGACAGGACTGAGGACACACACAGGATAAAGGGAAAGGTCTGAGGACACACACAGGATAAGGGGACAGGTCTGAGGACACACACAGGATAAAGGCTCACCAGTGGCTGTGTTCCTGTTGATGCGCAGTATGCTCCTCTTCAGCTGAGCACAGGGAGGTGCTGGCGCCTCCTTGGCCTCCACCTCCTGCGCTTTAGCTTGCGTCCGCGCTGCCTTCTCCCTGCGGATCTCCTCCAATGTTTTCACCCGGATCTCGCCAGGTTGGATGGCGGCCTTCTTGTTCGGGACCTCCCACTGAAGAGATGCCTCACTCCTCCCCCTCAGCTCCTCCTCCCCCTCTCTGACCAGCTTCCTCTTCCTCTCCAGCTGGAGTTCGGAGAGGGTCTTCATGTGGACGACCCCGGGAGGCTTGGCGGTCCTCTTTGTAGGGCTGGGGGCCATAGTGCTGCGCATGCCGGCCTTGTGTGCCGCGCCCTGTCCCAGGAGCCTGGCCGCCTTCTCCTGACGGATCTCCGCCAGAGTTTTGATGTGGATTTTATCCACTGTCCGGGCCTCCTTCCCTGCTGGAGCTGAGAAATCCACAGAGGGTTAAGTCTCACATTCCCAAAGACACCATTACAACCTGATCCAAAATGGCGTATTTGGCAACAACTCAATACACTCTGCAATACTAGTACAAGAAAAATAAAGTGCTCTGGATCAAGTTCCATTACCAGTACTGCAAGCAACATTCTACTCAAATTCTTATAACTTTGTATTGGGACTCGAAGCACTTTTGGTAATGAGGGGAATCTCACTCAAGCACTCTCAAATACCGAAATAATCAGGCTGCAACTCCATACATTGTTTTAAGTTGGGCAACTTAATGATTCCATCTAATGCATGTGCTGGTGAGACTACATCATCACCAACCAAAATGTAATGCAGTTAATTCTACACTGGATCTCCTAGTGCCAGCACACACCAGTGCATACCCAGCTGCATATCGACCCAGCGCTAAGACATTTCTAACACCCCTGTGTCCATTTAAGTGCATACCTTGGGTGATGTTAAAGCACAGGGGCTGTATTAAAAACCTGCTGTTATCCGTCTGCCAGCAAGAGCCTTTGTAGCGCTGGCTTGGGGGAGACATCCCTCCAAAGGCCTGCGACAGCCAGGCAGCAGTCTGACCTGAATGAAGTAAGCAAGAGTTAACATTGCTCTAAATTCACCACCATTTTATCCTCACAGCATCACAGTTACAGAGTGACAATAAGCTGGTCAGAATCCCCAAACAACAAGTACATCAGGTAAAAAAAATAATTAAAAACACAACATTTTACCTTAATTATCGTTATTATTATTAGCAGGAAAATATACCATTTATTGTAGGACTGAACAATCTTCTGCATTTGCGACCAGTGGTTAAAGTGGGATTTGACAGGTGGGGGAACCCCAAAATTTGGTGTCGCAGCGCAGTGGGGGAAAATGACACAAACGATTGCAAATAACTGTATTTGATTTATTTTTGGCCCATTGGGACTATGACATTGAATTTTCGTATTCATATAATCAGGAAGTAGGCATAACAAGAAAAAAAGCAGTGATGGATTTGGCTGAAAACCTGCAGAATTATGGGAAGTATGACAGTGAAGATATTCTGCTGTTACAGTATTTTTCATTCCTAAAACAATAAATCAAAACTATTACATAATTACCAAAATGAACAAGTAACAAAAATCTGTGAATCTTTTTGCGATTTCAAGACACTGTCCTTACACTGCACACATAAACCATATTCTACTTTCAAAATGTTCTGATTTCCAATGCAAAATTATGGCTAGATGTATCAAGATGGATCTCTAATAATTTTATGCTCTAATGCAGTTAGCGACTATGCTTTCGGGAAACGCATCCCTGGATAGTACAGGACGCTGCGATGCTAGCCTGGAATCCATCCGTATCAAGCTTTGGTCGCTCCCAACGGTCACTTGCTTGTACGTCTGGCCTCAGTCGGTAGGCCAGCGTTTGACTTTCAAATATTCGCACAAAATCCAAGCGAGATCTGTGATTGGCTCACAGTCGCAAGGGTGCCCCCCCTCCCCCCTTTAGACAGACTTAAAAATAAATAAAAACACCACAGTTCTGCATTCAACAGAGGTCCCGCCTCCCGGCTCCTGTTTATACGAGTATTCATCTGAGTGGCAGCGGAGTCTCTGGGCAATGAACGAGCCGGGAGGCGGGACTTCTGTTGAATGCGCGAGCTTACTTGAAGCATAACTGTGGTATTTCATTATTTTTAGCTAAAAATAACCGCGTTTCTAGAGTTCTGAGGATACAAGTGGACAAAGCAGACTTGGATTATACTGGACGATGCATTGGACGATGCGTTTGAAAGTCTGTCAACGGATGTTTTGTGGAGTTTTCCCATTGCTACTGGCCTGGGTGACCCCATTTGCTTCCAGCAAAAAAGGAATCTGGATAATTTTTCAAAACTCTCCAGTGGCCAAAAAGTTGTGCCAGGTGAAGAACAACTTCGTCCGTTCGAGACATCTAATGGCGAGTAATTGATATACAAATGATAGTTTTTGGGTGGAGTATCACTTTAATTTAGCTGATGCAATCATGCCCTTCGATCTATAGCTAATGCCAATTACAGTGAAATACGTTATGTAATTTGAGTATTATTTAATTTAGTCTTTATTATACCGGGGAATCCCGCTGAAATAAACAAAGTGCAGATATGGCCAAACATTATCCTGCTCAAAACCTAACAACCACTCCAAGAGTAAACGCAAGCAAGCCACAATCTAATTTTTAAGCTCATGTCAAAGAACATTCACGAATGCCGTTGCTGGCCAGCTAACTCATATTCGATTGGTGGTTCTCGCCAAGAGCAGAAAACATGAATATTCATATATTCACTTAATTAGTGACGTAAGGGCTAAACGCTGGCTATACGACTGAGGCCAGACTGATAAGTCAGTGACCGTTGGGAGCAACCAGCACTTTATCAATATGGATTCCAGGCTACTGCGATGCTGCCAGCATAATATAGCTTGCTTGCCAGCTACATAAAAACCGTCCTGCTCAGCGCAATGATTTTCAAATAGCTCCGCCGCTAACTAGATGGCGACTGTAGATGTCAAAGAAAGATATGCGCATGTAACGTTACTGCTGAGCCAGAAACACAAACCAACATTGCTTGCATAACTATCGGTGCAATTGAGCCTTTGTCAGACTGACTGAATCGCTAATAATTTTATTAATGCACAAGCTAGCTCGTAAGCAGCCTGGTTAGCGTTTTGCACATAGCCTAAAGCAGCTAACGTTAACCCTTTTTAAATTTAAATTCTTTTAGTTGGCTGGCTTGAATTATTGAATATTACAAAACTTCACCATTGATTTCAGCTTAAGTTAATTGACTTACTTTGGCTATAAACGCCGTTTCAAACATTGACAATTCCTCGAAGGCTGGTACGTGGCCGAGGCACTCATTTATTCAAATGAAATACAGCATATGTGATACAGCTGCGTTTTAGTGAGGGCGGGGCTAGCAGAGACGGATGTTGCGCTCTGATTCGTTGAGCATTTTCGTGCATTTGAGAGAGTGGCACGCAGGCACGCGCAGGCAGGCAGGCTGTAATTGAAAGCAGCGTACGAAAATCATCTGTAGTCCGCGGCGTTACTGTTAAGGCGCTTTCATACTGGACGCGCAACGAATTTTTCGCACGACAGATTACATTCAAAGTCAACGCAAAGACGCGAAACGCGTGTATTCGCGTCTTTGCGTTGACTTTGAATGTAATCTGTCATGCGAAAAATTCGTTTCGCGTCTGGTGTGAAAGCAGCTTTAGTCAAATAAACATTTCAATTCAAACTAAGGTGGCGGAACGCAGTTCCGGACCGTTCCGGCCCACTTTAACCCCTGTTTGCGACGTAATATTGTATTACGCTATGCAATACAATTTTAAAATTGCAAAAGCTGCGATAGGTCACGCGTGGTCACAGGTGAACAAACCTACCCTTAAGTGACATTCTTGCCAGAGCAGCAGTCTTCGTGAAGAGAACCACTTGCCGCGTTATCCGTATATTAAGGCCCTATCCACGCATACACGGAGTCTTCTGAACGGATATTTAACTTCCTCCCTTTAAAAAACCGTCTTTCCACAAGACCTCGTGTTATTAACTATTTGCGTCCGCACAAAAACGAGCACAAATGCTCAAATCCACCATTTCACAACGGTATGAAGTCTATATTTTTGTCGTCCAGTGCCAGAGAACGTCTCACTACGTAACAGTGGCCTTGAGCTGTGACGTCATCGTTTCCCGACAGCTTCGTTTAGCGCAACGACGTAGAGGGGAGAAAAAAAAGAAAGAATACGCGCAGCCCCCTTTCTCTTGATAAGTCGGCTTTAACATCCGGTCATGGCAAGGCAAAGCATGTCGTGCTTTAACCAATTTGGATGCGCATGATTTATGTGCCAAAATGGTTAGTTTCTGTTATGCTGTTGGCTGTGAAAACCGCGCAGACAATGCAGAAATATGTTTTTTTTTTTTTAATTATCTCTAAAACCGTGGTTTTACTGATATTTATGGATAGATATTTGAGTTGTTTGAAAATCAGTTTACCTGATTTTGATCATAATTGGTTATATCATGAAAGCTTTCACTTATAATGTCTTTATTTTAAAAAGTGTCCTATAGCGACCTTATTTTTTCAGATTGTTTATTTCTGAACAAGGGTGTTTCCGGTACTATGCTGACTATGCATTTTGCCCATAGGTTTTGCCATGACCACAAGCTGGCGCCTATATGACCATGGCGGAATGCACCCAGGATATGCAATACAATTTTAAAATTGCAAAAGCTGCGATAGGTCACGCGTGGTCACACGTGAACAAACCTACCCTTACGTGACATTCTTGCCAGAGCAGCAGTCTTCGTGAAGAGAACCACTTGCCACGTTATCCGTATATTAAGGCCCTATCCACGCATACACGGAGTCTTCTGAACGGATATTTAACTTCCTCCCTTTAAAAAACCGTCTTTCCACAAGACCTCGTGTTATTAACTATTTGCCTCCGCACAAAAACGAGCACAAATGCTCAAATCCACCATTTCACAACGGTATGAAGTCTATATTTTTGTCGTCCAGTGCCAGAGAACGTCTCACTACGTAACAGTAGCCTTGAGCTGTGACGTCATCGTTTCCCGACAGCTTCGTTTAGCGCAACGACGTAGAGGGGGAAAAAAAAAAAAAAAAGACTACGCGCAGCCCCCTTTTTCTCTTGATAAGTCGGCTTTAACATCCGGTCATGGCAAAGCAAAGCATGTCGTGCTTTAACCAATTTGGATGCGCATGATTTATGTGTCAAAATGGTTAGTTTCTGTTATGCTGTTGGCTGTGAAAACCGCGTAGACAATGCAGAAATGTTTTTTTTTTTTAATTCTCTCTAAAACCGTGGTTTTACTGATATTTATGGATAGATATTTGAGTTGTTTGAAAATCAGTTTACCTGATTTTGATCATAATTGGTTATATCCTGAAAGCTTTCACTTATAATGTCTTTATTTTAAAAAGTGTCCTATAGCGACCTTATTTTTTCAGATTGTTTATTTCTGAACAAGGGTGTTTCCGGTACTATGTTGACTATGCATTTTGCCCATTGGTTTTGCCATGACCACAAGCTGGCGCCTATATGACCATGGCGGAATGCACCCAGGATAGAGAGCGCAGTCCAGTATTTTCTCTTCGTCATTGGTTTAGCATGTCCGCACGATTATCAGAAACCATGTTTTAAAATCTGTTTTTGTGACCCTATAAAAACAACTTTGAGTTGATTGAAATATTTTCAGTGGCAGAACTAGAGATGTGTTCTTCTCTGTATGTCTGCACTTTAGTTTGAGTGATTTGTTACTGATTGGAGATCATTAAGATTTAAATTTATTTTTCATATTCACCCTGTGCTTTGTTGTTCCTTCTTCAGATTCCATTGAAATCTGAAATCATGATAATTAATACATGTCTACGAGGCCCTAAGTGAAATTAGTCAGTCAATGCAACTGTGGTTCAAGGTTTTTCTTTTTGCTATTCAATAGTTAAATAAAGACAGGTCATTCATATCAATTCATGCATCAATTATTTCATTTCATCACGACACGTATGCCTGGTCTACACACAGTAAAATCTTGATTGCTAACAGGATTTTTCTGTTTTTATTGCTCTTTGTTTAGTGAATATTACAGAGGATAAAGAATATGTAAAATAAATTGCAAACTAAATTGAAATATTGGTCTAAATAACTCACAATTATTTTCTAAAATCATTTAGCCCTAATTTATTGAAGTCTATTTTTTATATACAAAACC
The DNA here is from genome assembly GCA_029692085.1 of Gymnothorax javanicus. Lineage (NCBI taxonomy): Eukaryota > Metazoa > Chordata > Actinopteri > Anguilliformes > Muraenidae > Gymnothorax > Gymnothorax javanicus. The sequence continues at coordinate 25,629,844 of CM056208.1, read as the reverse complement.
CAAAACCAGTGAAGTTTTATGTAAATCGTAGATAAAAACAGAATTAATATTTGCAAATCCTTTTCAACTTATATTCAATTGAATACACTGCAAAGACAAGATGTTTAATGTTCAAACTGAAACTTTATTTTTTTTTGCAAATAATCATTAATTGAATTTAAAGGCAGCAACACATTGCAAAAAAAAGTTGGCACAGGGCCTTTTTACCACTGTGTTACATCACCTTTCCTTTTAACGACACTCAGTAAACGTTTGGGAACTGAGGAGACCAATTTTTGAAGCTTTTCAGGTGGAACTCTTTCCCATTTTGCTTGATGTCTTAAGTTGTTGCAGTGTATAGACAATTTAGAGGCGCTTCATAATGCGCCACACATTTTCAATGGGAGACAGGTTGGACTACAGGCAGGCCAGTCTAGTACCCGCACTTTTCACGGAGCCATGCTGTTTGGACTGCAGAATGTTTTTGGCATTGTCTTGCTGAAACCAGAGTATTAAAAAGACGTTTTTGGATGGTTTATGTTGTCCAAAACCTGTACAGCATTAATGGTGCCTTCACATATGGTTCATGCCTTGGGCACTAATTACCCCCATTTCACATCTTTTGAACTTTTCATAACAGTCCATCATCGTCCACAGTTTCCAAAAACAATTTGAAATGGGTTGATGACCCAGACTGAGTGGGTGAACACTTTTCCACTTTGCATCAGTCCATCTTAGATGAGTTTGGGCCCTTGATGACCGTTCTTCGTTGTTGATAATGGCTTTTCGCTTTGCATTGGGTTTTGGTGCACTTGCAGACAGTAAACTGTTGGGGACAGTGGTTTTCTGGGTTCCTGGAGCCCAGTGGGATGTCAGAGGACAAACTGATGCGGTTTTGCACCGCCTGAGGGATTGAAAGGTTGGGCATTCAATGATTGAATTATTTGTCTAAACGTGCAGTGATTTCTCCAGATTCTCTGAACCTTTTTGACGATATTTGGACCGTAGATGATGAAATCCCTAAATTTCTTGCATAGCTCGTTGAGGAATGTTGTTTTAAACTGTTCGACAATCAGCTCACGCATTTGTTCACTAAGTGGTGACCCTCGCCCATCCTTGTTTGTGAATGACTGAGCATTTCAGGGAAGCTGCTTTTATAGAAAAATCATGGCACCCACCTGTTCCCAATTATCTTTTCACCTGTGGGATGTTCCAAATAAGTGGATGAGCATTCCTCAACTCTCTCAGTCTTTTTTGCCACTTGTGCCAGCTTTTTTGAAACATGTTGAGCATCAAATTCCAAATGAGCCTAATATTTGCAAAAAAAACAAAGTTTCTGTTCAACATTAATAACTTGTCTTTGCAGTGTATTCAATTGAATATATGAAAAGGATTTGCAAATCACATATTCTGTTTTTTATTTGGGAACAACGGACAACTTCACAGCATCTCTATGACCAGTGAGAGCCAGCAGGAAGATCTGGCTGATCTACAAGGGACAGATCACCTCTTTGTCCAGTGATGAGCCCAAGGGCTGATGTCATTTCCATGACTGTAGGGGTTTTACAGAAGTTACAGATTGTCATCAATTTTCTTGACTGTATATGAGTACAAAAGTTTCATTTGAGAAAATGTTTGCCAAAGGAAAGCACTGACTGATGATGATGTAAAGCACTGAAAATATTCAACATTTTGAATAAACTCACATGGATATTGATTTATTTTAGAGCTCTCTTTCAGGTGGCTAACATACATTTCGCTGCAGTCTCTTCCACAGCAGTGTACTGCTCTGCTTCATTGCCGGCACTACGCTCTGTTTCCTAAAACTGGGAGCTTGCTGACTGCTATCTACTGCAGGTAATAAAATGACTGGGGATAAATACCTCATTCAACTGCAGAGCAAAGAACCCAAACCATCTCTTGAAGATAAACTCTAACCAGTGTAGCGTTCCCTCAAGAATATCATAATATCTGTAGTATGGGATTAGAACACTGACAAAAAATCGACAACCGAATGAGAGGCGCAACATCCAGGCAAGACAAATCAAACATGCCTTGCGCGCATATTGTTTTTGCGGCGCTTTCAAAAGCACTGTTTGTATCCTGCATCTTTGCTCCCCAGCAATGTTTTAGCCTGCGAGGAGAAATACATGCTTGAATCCTAAAACGTTAATTCGCCTGCAAGAAGAGGTTTTTTTTTTCTTTGGGGGCTGATTTTTGGAGAAGGGTCTAGCTGCAGCCCCAGCTGAGTGCAATCCACGCCCCGTACAGAACACGCCCCCTACAAGAAACGCCCTAACCCTATCCCTATCCCTAACCCTAACCCCAACCCTTT